>JAPTYR010000032.1:0-85338 GCA_029814505.1 Siphamia roseigaster | reverse complement strand
TGTGTGTGTGTGTGTGTGTGTGTGTGTGTGTGTGTGTGTGTGTGTGTGTGTGTATGTGTGTGTGTATGTGTGTGTGTATGTGTGTGTGTGTGTGTTGATGATGATGATGATAAATAAAAATGTGTGTGTGTGTGTGTATTGATGATGATGATGATAAATAAAAATGTGTTGATTACCAAAGTATCAAGGTGTCTTGTCCTCCGTGTGTACGAATAATCGGACAATGGAATACACTATCGTTGAGAGCAATAGCTCTTTATTGCAATAAAACTTGCTTGGGATGTGTTGTTTGTAAGGGAAGCACAGGCGAGATGACACGTACTCAGATTATACGGAGCGAAAGCTGTCTTTATTTGCAAAAAAAAATAAAAAAAATAAACTTACATCTGTAAGAAATACATATGACATGTACTCAAATCAGACAACGGGATGAATGTAGGTTTATATTTTGCACTGGAAAAAAAACATAAAAAAAACAGACAGAGACTGACATTTCTCCAAACAGAATAAACAGCTCAGTTGGTTCCAGAGGTATGAGTCATCGGGCAGTGGCTGGAGTTGGACATTTTCTAGAGATGAGTCATCCAGCAGTTCAGCTCCGGTCGGATGCTTTGGTCGGACATCCCCCGGTCGGATACATAAAGGCTCGGTCGGACTTGTTGTTCGGACAGGCTCGGTCGGAGTTGGACATTTTCTAGCGATGAGTCATCCAGCAGTTCGGCTCCGGTCGGATGAATCACGCTTTGGTCGGATATATAAAGGCTCGGTCGGACGTTGTCGTCGGACACATTCGGTCGGAGCTGGATTTTCCAGAGATGAGTCATCCAGCAGTTCAGCTCCGGTCGGATGAATCACGCTTTGGTCGGATATATAAAGGCTCGGTCGGACGTTGTCGTTCGGACACATAAAAGCTCAGTTGGAGTGGCTGCAAGGGGAGGTGCTGTGCACAACTCAAATGGGATGAGTTTACTACAAGGACACATATATCCCATATAAAAAGGATTACGCTGTTTGAGTGCACCGCAGATGTGGACCCATAACTTTAGAGACTTATTTTAAAAAAAATACGCACAACTGTATGGACTTCAGAACCTGGATATTTAAACTACAGAAAGAGGGGAGGGGTGTGGAAGATGGCACACTACTGGCACGGTGATGTGGACACGGGAGATCGTTTACCTACTCCCCTGATTAAAATGAACCAGAGAAGATGGTGTGAAAGCAACAACACTAGGTTGCACAATGCCGAGTGGTACAGCCTGTACTCCCGCGAGGCTCCTGTTTACTCGAGACACTCCCAAGTCTCGGAAGAACCGTGTCAAAGACCTAACAGACACAGGTATGGGAATGCTGGCACCAACAATTACGAGAGAGGACCGACGGCATCCGCTCCCTGTGCTACTACGTATGTAAAATGCCTGTTCCCACGAAGTAAACCGCCTCGGGTACACCAACCGTCCAACGGACCTTTCAAGGAGCCACGTGAAACCGGCGACGGACAGCGCAGAACCTCGACCTCAACATTCCAGGGAAGGAACTCGGAGCATGATTCTCGCAGGCCTGGTTCGCATGTGGGTGCGCGCAGAAACAGTCCTGTGTGTCCCCGGGTTACCGATAGCAGGAGCAGCAAGGGCGCTGTCGTCGAGAAGGAGAGAGTCGAGAGACCGGTGAAAGTCAGTAGGCGCGACCGCGGGGACGACGGTTACAGTCAGCGTGGGTCATCTTCCCCTGGCACACGTGAGAATCTGGAACGGGCCCGTGTCAAGAAAATGTCGGTCTCGGGCTCAAACCGTAACGGGAAGTACAAAAAGAGAACCTGGAAAAATGACAGGGCGGTGCAACACGAATGTGCCAGCGCCTCGAGCGAGGACGAACAATCCTCCAGCCACTCCAGCGTTGACAAGCACGACGAGAACGAGGACGAATACGATGATCGCGGTTACAAGAGACGAAGAGAAAAAGAGAGTGTGACTTCTGCTAAAAGGTCCCGAGTAGCACACGATGAGCCTACCGGCACCCACAAGAAGAACATCCATTCCACTGCGAAGGTAAACCAGCCCCACCCTGCATCCCGAGAGAAGGGAGAGAGAGCGAAGAAAGGGTCCCAAGGCGCATCCTACAACCCAACCGGGAGCCGCAAGAGAAAGATTAAGTCCACTGTGACCCAGTCCCAGTCAGCGCTTGATGTTGTTGATGATGATGATGATGTTGATGTTGATGATGACGGCGATGATGATTGTAGTGAGGTGGAGGAGGACGACAAAGAGGAGGAAAGCGCGTCTACTTTGAAAAAAAGGCTTTCGGACAGGAGCAGCGGGAGGAAGATCAAATCTCCTGTGAAGGTACACCAGCCCCAGCCTGCCCCGGAGGAGGGCGCATCTCCTGCGAAAAGGTCCCGGAAAGCAGGCGACGGGGTGCGTGAGAGGGAGGAAGAGAGAGCGTCCCCCGCGAAAAGGTCTCAGCCAGTGGGTAACGGACTGACCGAGATCCAGACAGCGGTTACGCGTGAGAGGGAGGAAGAGAGAGCGTCTCCTGCGAAAAGGTATCGGAAAGCAGGCGACGGGGTGATCGCGATCCAAAAGGCGGTGCTTGACGTTGTGCGTGAGAGGGAGGAAGAGAGCGCGTCTCCCGCGAAAAGGTCCCGGAAAGCAGGCGACGGGCTGACCGAGATCCGGAAGGTGGTGTTCGACGTTGTGCGTGAGAGGGAGGAAGAGAGAGCGTCTCCCGCAAAAAGGTCTCAGTCAGCGGGTGACGGGCTGACCGAGATCCAGACGGTTACGAGTGAAGAGCAGGCCAGGATTCAAAAGGTGGTGGAGGAAATCGAGCGCAAGATTTGTGAGAAGGAGGTGGAATCGTCGGAGTTTGCCTCTGCTGAAAATGAGACTTGCTCCATCGATGAGGTTGAGAAGGCCGTAAACTATCTCCAGGAGGACAGGATGAAGGAGGCTGAAGAGGAGGTCGTGTCTGCTGTCACGAGTACCTGGATCGTAAGGGATGAGGATGAGACCCAAAAGGCTGGAAATGAGCTTGAGGTGGAGGCGATGAGGACTCCCTCGTCTGAAGTGGAGGCCGCGTTTGCCAAATCTGACACTCAGAATGCGGGACATGAGCCCATACATGAAGAGGAGAGTTTCTCCAGTGTAGACTCTGAGCCCCAGCATACCAGCGAGGTCTTCACCGCACTTCAACCCGAACCAAGTATCATGTGTGTATCTTTCACCCATTTTTTTAAAAACAAGTTTGAAAATCATTGTGACTTGTTGGTCAGGGTGATAATTCTTTCTTTCTTTCTTTCTTTCTTTCTTTCTGGAAACAGGTTTTTTGACAATTCCAACCCCTCAAATTCTTCAGTTTTCTATGACCTGCATGCCACCGGTCCTCAAAATCCCTGTGTTGCTGCTGTAATTGAGCCCGTTCCCATGACAAGCTCAGGAGAGTTTCCCCATTCTGACAAGATTCCCTTCGTCAACCTGTGCATTCAGTACAAGGACTGCGCTCAGCAGCAGCCCCAGCAGCCCCAGCAGCAGCAGCAGCACCAGCAGCAGCACCAGCAGCAGCAGACGCCTACCCAACATTCGTCGCACATGTTTGCGCAACCCCAACCTTTTTCACCTACGCTCACGCAATTCCAGCACCCTGACAGGTACAACGTGTCACCACAAAAACCTCAGCCTTCACAGCGGATTCCAACCCCTCCGCAATCTGAAACCGTTTCGTATCCCCAAGTCATCCCCGCTTACAGCCGACCGTCCTTAGAGAATCAAGATGCTGAGGTTAAGGCCACCGGCACCCTGCTGACCACAGTGAAGGAAGCCATTCGCTGCCGCGCTTGTAACAATATCTTCAACAGGGCCTTTATCTGCCACGACTACTTGATTCAGCTTAACAGACCGATCCAATGCGTGTGCGGTTGTGTACTTTGCACACTGTGTTACCAGGATCAAAATGGTTGTCGTGTACACAGTATAGTATCCACACGAGGTCCTGTCAACGCCACAGCCAACAACCTGGCCTGTCTCCCTGACCTGAAGCATCTAGGTAACTGGGATCTTCAAATCAACACCGGTGACTCTTTCAAGACGGCGGCTAACCTTTGTGTGCAACAGATGATGATGGGTGCGCAGACACCAGAGTTAAAGGACCTACAAAACGGTATGTGTATAATCTAACAGCCTCTCTCGTATCATACATGTGAACTCTGGTGGCTGATGTTTTTTTTTTGTTCCTCCCCACCTTCTCCCATGCAGCTTTCGACAGACTCCTCAACGACAGCGACCGGATGTCGTTCCGGTACTGGAGCACCGAGACGATGCCAGAGGACGTGGCCTATAGATATGTCTGTATTCCTCACGTACCGGGGTTCTGGGATCACATTCTGGTGGGAACTCGTCCTCGGCCCAAGACGGAAGCGATGATCGCTGAAGATGTGTATTTGCCAAACTTGTTCAACGTGTCCCTCGACACCTACAAATTTCACTGGTGCTGCTTTGTGCTGACAAAACAGATCATATTGGCCATGTGGTGCACTCATACGAACAGGAAGGGTACGGCGAAGGTGTGCACACTCGCTGATACCTCTTTGAAAAATGTCACCGTGAGCTTCGAGTTTCGAAAGATGGTGTTCTATCTGTGTAGGTGGTTTGAGGCTCAGTACTCTTCATCAGACAGGCCGCTAAAAGTGGTACTGGATTGCAAACCCTCTGAAGGTGCTACTCTAGTCCATATCATCACCCTGTTGGCCTCCAGAGCAGGGATGGAGGAAATAAACCTTCGATTCCTGCAAAACCGAAGGAGTGGTAATGACATGAATTACACATTCAATGTAAGGCACGCGGGTAATATACTGTCCAACCCCTACAGTAAATTGCCAATGGGGAATATGATCAACATTTATCAAGAATTTGTCAGCTACCATGACAATGAGACTAGTGTCGGCCTTATGGACATTCGCACAAACACAGATTTCTTGAACAGTTTTATTTAACTGATGCCTGTACTGTACTGTATCATTTGTGATATTGTGAAGGGTTCGTTTTGCTTATATAGCAAAAAAAAGAGATTTTGCATCGACTGCACAGATCTGGCACTGACACATGTCTTGCTATGAATTTTACAATGGGATTTTTAAAGATGTTCTTTTTTTTGGCATTACGGACCCTATGTTGCAATTGTACTCACGCTGTGTTGCTACGATTTGTAACTACTCGAAAAGATATGTGTTATCAACATTTACCTCTTGTATCTTCTGACACTGTGTTGCTACTCTCTTGTACAAACCCGAAAAGAGATTAAAAAAATTGTATGTCATACAAAGACACCTCACTTTGGTTGATATATTTTATTTTCACTTACAAAAATAAACATGTTGACATGTACATCTTGGTTGTGTGTGTTATTCAGCAGATGTCCAAGATTCAACAGAAAAGTGTTAAAGGCGAAAACGACATTTTTTTCCATTTGAGTGTTAAGATTGTCCACCCTAGCAGTCTCTACCCAGTGCAGCCCTCCAAAGAGAGTAATCCCTCTTCTCTCCCAGCCCTGTCTGAATTAGGGTGAAAAGTGTAATAAAAAGTGCAATGAGACACATTTCTTTGTTTTTTTTTCTTTTATTTCCAGTTTCAGGTGTAATATGCACAATCGACAGAGTAGAACGGTGCGATACTACACAACAACCTCTCCCGTCACAGGCTTTGTTTCACTGTATTCCCGGTAAGCGTCCTGAACGCTCAACCTAGTGACAGGTTCTCTTGAATCGTTCAGATCCCTTTGCACAGCCAAGTTTAACACTTGCCTGTTGATGTACGCATAAGCATCGAGTTGCAATCCCACGTTTTCAGACAGAGTTTTCACGGCGCCCATTAGCCTCTGCACATCGAGCCTTCCCCGGAGGGCTCCTAGTAAGTAACGCAGGTCAGCTCTCTGCATCTCGGTGGAACGCAGTTCTTTCTTGAACTTGTTGTACTCGTTCTGCTCCCCGACGGTTGTTGTCATGGACTCCTTGAGCAGCGCTATGTTAGTGTCTAAACTCGAGATGGATCTCGAGATGGTGTTTATCGCTACGTCCACCTCGGCCTCTTCCTTTTTTCTAATCCGGCTTAGGTCATTTTCTCGTTCCAGGGGGTGCGTGTACAGGAAGGTGAAAAAGTCTATCCCGCAGGAGAGTACAAAATCGGTCAGGGTACGCAGTCCCCGGGCTACGTTGTGAGAGAACTCGTTATTGCGCATAACTACTTCTTTGCCTTTTTCATTTTTTATTTTTTTTTGCAAATCGATCGGCGGTGTCCTCCTCGTCCCAGCGCAACTATCCCTTTTTGAGGGAGAATGTCTGCTTAGCAGCTGAAGTAACGAGAGTAGCGGCTGCTCTCGAATAACCTGCTGAAAATGGGGCTGATTAGACGAGAGGCCATCTGGATAGGGTTGCACGCGAATATACCCATTCCGCTGATTCTAGGCGCGAGCCTGTCGACCAGGGTTTCCCGGGTCTCATCTTTGGCGCACATTAGCTTCTTGTCCGATGTCAACCCTATACCGTAAGTAGCGCAAAAGGCCACCCCGAGACACGGTTGCATTATGTCTGTAGTTTGCTTTTCTCCGTTGACTCTGTCCACGGTATCCTTGAAGGGGTCGCCGATGGGATCGAGAACACTGTTCTCAAACTCCGCCACGTGAACAGTGTTGCAGAAGAGCTTGTGATTACTTTGGTCCTTGTCGCGGTTTTTGCTCGCGTGTCTGTTTTTAGCCCCGAGAGTGGAGCTGAACGGACGGAGCAGAGTCGGCATGCAAGTGTACGCTTCCGCTCGCATCCTCGGGTCCCGCGTGATGCGCCCATTGAGTCTTTCCGAGCGGCCGGCGGTGAAGAGGAAAGGTCTGCGGTAGCCACTGGCACTGTCAGACTCCGGACAGAACCCGTTGAAGGCGTCTGCGACCACCATGTCGAAGGGACCGCCCGTGTTTATGTGCACGTCTCCTCCTCGCACGTCTTTCATGTACAGGTTGGGCATGTACACACCGGGAGACTCGAGCGTCTCCGGTATCACCACGGATTCTATGGACTGGGTGACCGTGTCCACTTGGTGTGTGTTGTGAGCCGTGGGCTTGCAAATGATCTCGGCGCCCAGTGTGTACAGGGCCGACTTTTGCCGCATGAGGGAAACGCCGCATCCCGTGAACCGTACTCCTCTGAACAATAGGTAGGACATGCCCGAGTAGTATTTCGTGTCGTAGTGCTCCTGTATCACGTTGTGAATCAACAGGGTGCTGTAATGGATGCCCAACAGCACCTTGGCAAAGTTGTTCCCGATGCCCGCGAGCTTTTGTAATCTGATCGCCCACATGTAGGTGACTACGGACGTCTCGGTGAATCCGCTGTCGGTACAGTTCTTGTGCACCGACGAGGTGGGCTCGAACATTTCGCTGACATCGTCCCAGTTCGCCGGGGCTACCTTGGAGAAAACGCAATCGCAGCTCAAACGCCGAACCGTGAGAACGCTTTGGTTGTTCAAGTTCAATTCGTTGGTTAGATTGCGTTCGTGCTCCCGGTACACGATAGGGGTGCAGTCGCCTTGGGCTCCGCTCCTGCCCGCCGCCGCCGCTTGGGGACGGTACACTCGAGCCCCCAGGGCCGGGAGCACGATCCAGTACATGAGATTGCAGTAATCCACATTGTTCAAGGTGAAATTCTGCGGGTAGCCGTGTTGTGAAACGTTATTTCCACTTGTCGCGAAACACGCGGGCATGGAGGCTATCACGGAGTTGTTTCTGCTCCCCACTATGCCCTTGAACAATTCAATCAGGCTGTTCATCAGTCCCTCTAACTGTACCAACACGGTCCGTTCCCGCTCAGTGATGTTAGAATTAGCCTCCTTGTTTGTGAGGAAGCGTTGCACAAAAACCGCGCAGATGGGGTCCGCTAACCAAGACCAAAACACTCTCCCGTTCGTCCAGTCGTCCGAGTCCATATCGGTGACGGGTTCCCCGGCCAAGATTTTCCTCCTCATGTTACACGTGGACTCGACGCCTTGTTCATACTTGAGAGCCTGGTCGAGGAAGACCAAATAATCCACCACATGTTTAGCGTGCTCGGTATCGCCAAAGTGAGTGAGCAACTCGCTGCCGATCTGAGCGATTTCGTTGTCGATGCTGTTCATTGAGGAGGAGTTGAAAAGAGCCACCCGGGGCCTGACGACCCAGCGCTCAGGTGCTCCGCTACCTTGACCCTGCGCTCCCGTTCGAGGGCGGGGTACCACCATGTTGCGAGTGTCGAACTCTAGCACGGACGCTGGGTTCTTTAGCTTGCCGTACCAGTCTCTAGTGAGCGCGAGAGAGGCCAGCGTTTCTACGGGAATGGCGTCGGGATTGCCTCTCATCAAGGCGTTGACGTGATTTTGCAGGGCCGTTCTACGGTCCAGGGTGAACAACTCTTGTGGGTTACCCACGGGGTGCAGGTCACGAAGACTGACGCACGCCACCGCTCCGTCGTATTGGTGGATGTACGAGGTAGAGGGCGATCGCTGGGCGAGCTGCTTGTAGTTGATTTCCTCCGAGTCTTTGCTGGAGAGAATGTGGCAGGGGCTGATCTGACTCAAAGCGGGCGCCGTGCACCCAACAGTGACAAACTCCCACTTGTGCCCCTCCGGATTGCTTAAGGTCTTGTATTCGGTGGAAGTGTTGGGGGCGCCGTGCTCCATCTGCACCCCGTCCACGTACACGATGGGTATCTTGTCTCCGGGACCTCCGCCCACTCGGATGTAACTCACCTTCACGTCGACCGAGCCGTCCTGAAAGCAGGACTGGTTGGTGAAGGGCAAGTCCTTGTCACCCAGCGTGTCCCGGGTCAGTTGTCGCATGGTGAAATCGTGGCTTCCGCAGACTCGAGTGGTCTCGTTGGCCATGGTGTACACTGAAAATTCGGGGGTGATCTTCGTGTTCTCTGTGACGATATGTGAACCGATCGTGCTGCTGGTGCTCCTCTGGGAGATGACTCGGAACAAGGTGTCGCCCATTACAACGACCTCCGGTATATCGCTCGCCAGCATCCTACGAGCGTTTTCCAGGATGCTGAGGAACGAGTCGGGCTGTAGGTTGATCACGCCGCACATGAGCTCCGCCATCATCAGTATAGCGTCCAGTTTCTCCGCTGGGCTGTAGGTCCTAGTCCGTTGCGCGACCATGTCGGTCAGGGTGGGCTGAACCGCGCAGTATTTGAGCACTTCGATGGTCCTGGTGAGCTCCCACGATGTGGTGGCCGAGTCCAGCTCTCTCCTGATCAGATCCTTGGTCTCAGACGGCACTGCGATCTTCAGGAGGGCTCCGAATTGCGTCGTGACCACCTTGGACGTGAGCTGGAACACTTGGCTGTACTCTCTGCTCTGAACTCTGTTGGTGACTGTGTCGTAGGTACCCTCCTGCGCCTCGAGCTGATCCGTGATCCTGTAGTGCCTACGGAATCTCAGGCCCGCGGGCACCGACTCATCCGGGACCAGCATCTTGTACACGAAGCCGGCGAGTAGGCGACTCGTGTATTTCTGTTGTCTGAACAGGGTAACTCCCATGTGAGCCTGCGATATGATGAGACTGGCTTGGACTGAGACGGAACTGTTGTTTGCCGACGCTCTGATCACCTTGTCGACGGCGTACTCTGCAAACTCCCCGTTTGCATCGGCCAGGAATCTAGGAGCTTTCACTAGTCGCGCGATCGTCTCCATCGGTTTCAGCATAGCACCACCGCTCACGGCGCTGCTCGGGTCCAATACCACCACACTCATGATGCCAGAGGCGAGCCGGTGGTCCGGTGGCTCATGTAAAAAAAAGAATCAGGTGACCAGAGGCAAATCGAGGTAGAATCGGGAGAAGCGAACGGCTGGGATGTATTTTTTTTTAAAAATTGGGACTTTGTTATACAATGTCTCTGATGTAACGCGTGCTGTCGCAAAGCGATTTGTGAGGCCTCTTTACTTGCGTGCCGTGGGCCTCAAGTGGGAGCTTTTCGAGGGCTCGATGCATCTCTGCGGAGCACCTGTCATAGTACATTAGTAAGCCCGAATCATCACCGTGTCGTCTCAACAGTTCGTCCGCCACAATCACGTCTGTGGTAGCGTCGATCGCGTTACGTTTGAGATTGGACATGTTGAGCATGTGTGCCCGCTGCTGCTGCTGCTGCTGTTGCCCGGTGTATTCGTCTTCATCACTTTCCTCGTCGCTGTCGTCCCAGTAGGAACGGTAGTAATCTTGGGCGTAGTTCAGAGTCTGTCTGTTCCTACACAGGCAACAGAACACTCTGAACAGCAGCGTCCAGACCATCGGAGAGACAGAGAGCGGGACCTGAAAAAAAAGAATCGAGAGAGACAGAGAGGACGAGTTGAACTCTGAGCACCTCAAGCACGTCAGTATTCGTTAACCAGATACCGAAGCCCGAGAGGACTCCGCTCCTTCCTTTACGGTGGCCGCGGCAAGTGCTGCGATGAACGTGTCTCAACAGCACCTGGACCTCTGCGAGAAGGAGCTGGCAGAGGTCGCTCTGGGAGACAGAGGTAGCTTGCACGGATTAGAGAGCTTCAGAAGAAAAGAATCTGATCGACGGGGTCGGGCTGGCCACGTCGAGTACTACGAACATTACGGTCTGATTCCGATCCATCGGGACGTAGAGTCCTGGGTTTACCTGAGCGAAGATCCGCAGCTGACCATAGCAATAGAGGAGATTGTCAACACGTTCAGCCCGGCTCTCTCCGTGGAGCTGATGCTTTACAACGTCTTGGGGAGCAACAACGAGAGCGCGAGTTGCTTGGTGCGGTACCTCATCGACTACTACTCCTCCAACCACGTGTGCGAACACATCAAGACCACACTGAGGAACATGATCCGCTGGTCCGTGTTGGCGGGCTTCGTGCCGTGCGTTTTCTTGCCCTGGAAGAAAGTCAGAGATTTCAGCTTGGGGTTGTCCGGGAAGGCTACTGTAGCTAATCTCATCTCGTACAACCCGGCTGTGCACAGGGATGAGTACATGCGGGGCCGCGGCGACCGTGACGGAGAGGACGGAGAGGACGGCGCGGACGCGTGCGATCAAAGTGAACGCA
This sequence comes from Siphamia roseigaster, assembly GCA_029814505.1. Lineage (NCBI taxonomy): Eukaryota > Metazoa > Chordata > Actinopteri > Kurtiformes > Apogonidae > Siphamia > Siphamia roseigaster. Next base: position 74,266 of record JAPTYR010000032.1, on the reverse strand, counting down.
CGAGACACTGCGAGAGAAAGCGTCGATATGGCCACGTAGCAGTAGCCCAGCACGACGGCGGAGGAGAGCAACTGCCGTGGCCTCGTCAGCGGCGGCGGAAGCAGCAGCAGCAGCAGCAGCACCAGCAGCAGCAACAGCAGCGGAGTCGCGCAAAAGAACCTCACTTGAGGACCATTTGGGACGGCTTCAGCCCACCGCAGGCCGCCTCGGAAGCCGTGCAGGAACGAGAGGCTCACGAGAAAGCTTTACATTCTATGTTGGACGTACCGCTCGAAAAACTCGTGGCCACGCTGAAACTGCTGATGAGCAATTCGGTTCCTCAGGTACTGGTGTCCGTGATGTGCAAGATCGTTCAAGTCTGGGTGGAACGGGACGCGATGTCCGAGCGAGACCCGATCGCGGAGACGGAGCTGAAAATTCGACTCGTGGCCCTGTGGGGCGTGATGAAGACCTTCGAGCACGGTCGATGTCCGGTCATACCCGAGTGCAGGGCTCGTTCCTGCCTGGCCTTCTACGACACAGAGACGGACCTCGTTACGGCAGCGGTGGACGGGGTCCTCTACAGGCACGTCTCCGTGTGCGATAGTTGCTGGGCGCGGGGTCCCGAAGTGTCCTCGTTGGCCAAAAGAGCTCACCCTACGGTAGAGAGCTGGACGACTCTCTTCCGCAAAATCCTACAGGGGTTGACGGCGGCCTCAAACAGACACGTGTACACCAGCACAGGCGTAGACCGCTCCTCTTTGGTGCACCTGGCCGATTTGATGCTCTCGTCCCGCGGCGAGCAGCAGCGAGCCGGACTTTCGGTCGCGGGCAACGCGTGTGGCAAACCATTGCTCGACAACCTGTCCCGTTTCCTGACCAGCGATCAGCAGTCCGACATGTTCGGGCTCAACGCCGCCGATCTACCAGACGTGTTTCTCAGATCCGGGGTCGGAACCGCCGCGTCAGAGCACAAGTCCGCGAGCGTCTCGCACAGCCTCAGCAAGATGATGGCTTCCATGATTTCCGAGGGTAAAGAGGCGCTGCTCGTCAGGCATTTTCTAGGAGAGGTGACCAAGCACCCTCGCCTGGCATTGGAACGCCTCAAGAGCGATTGCGAGGACCGCGGCCTGCTGCAGAAAGCCGAGAGCGTCGTGCAGCGTTTGGAACGGGCCAGCGGGGAGGGTCGCGGTTCCGACACGGACGGGTCCGTCACTGAGCTCGGATCTGACGTTAAGCTCGTGTGCAATTACCCGTCTTCCGTCAGCGTGGCCCACCTCGAGGAGACGTTGAACATGTGGAGCAATTTCTGGAGGAGCGTTCTGTCCGGTTTCAGTCAGTTCAACAGGAGACACAACACCATCCAGTACAACAACAACAGGGACACCGTGAGAGAGCTAGAGTCGGGTTCACCGGTGCACGTTTTCCACTGCACGCTGGTGACACTCTTGAACACGTCCGGTGTTACGTTCGCGGACAGCCTTAGCGGGAGGAGACCGGACGCTTCACTCACGGTCAACGACATTATGCTCACCAGAGATTCTCTACACCCGACAGCGTACGGGTTACTACTGGCCAACAAACTGGGTCTCAGGCCCTCGGACGTGAAAGGACATTGCAAACCTGGGGAGCGCGAGTCGGAGCTGGAGCATGAGGAGAAAGAGACCGTGGCGGCCGAGAAGTCCACGGAAGGGTCTCCTCCGGCTTGTCTGAATAAGCATCTCAAACGAACCCGAAACCTGTGAGTCGAGCTTTCGATCTTCTGTACGCAGAAAATTCCCAGCCGACGGACGATGACTTGTTTGGAGGAGAAAAAAAAACACACACAGACTCCTCTGGAAGAGTATTTAAGCCGTGTGTCTCCTCCTAAGGTCTCAGTTGAGACAAGCCATGGCGTTTTCAAGTCTACTCTTGTCCCTTGCACTTGTTGCACTGTCTGCTGCTGCCGCTTCCTTACCAGGGGGGGAACGCGTTTCAAACACTGCTGTGCAAGACGACAAAGCTAACTCCACACTCCTCAGTCCACCCAGGAATGGTCAGCCTCCACACGATACCGCCACCGGTATGGGAAAAACCGTGAGCGGCGGAGCCTCGAAGCCCGAGCTGACCAGGGCTCAGCTCCATGAACTCGCTGAGACTACCGTTACAGGAACCGAACCCACGGACTCTATGTCACTTCCGACTCAGCTTCCCGACGATGCCGCCGACAGTACGGGAAAGAACGCGAACGGGGGAACCTCGAAGCCCGAGCTCGCCCGATCTCAGGTTCCCGAGTCGGTTGAGGAGACTCCTACTACAGAACCCCAACCCGTGAATGTGAGCGGTTCTACACCGCTCAAGCTGGTTTGCCCGAGTGTGAACCCTGAGCGCTATCACACTACCGCGTGGTACCTTTTGAGAGGAACATCATTTTTTGGGCTGTATCGCATAGATCACAAGAGTGGCCGCGTCTCAGAATATTTGGGACGCAGACGCTTGAACGAGACGCTGAACGTTACCGACCCACCAAATCTGACAATCTTCGACGACACGTGTAAGCACACCGGAACCTACCAGTGTCAGAGAAATGCTCATGTGGGTTTCCGGAATGAACGGTACACCTTCCACGTAGCCAACTGCACCGTCTTCTCCCGAGATGGCAACTACACCGCATTCAGAAACACAGCGTCTCATCCGATGTCTACTACCTCTGGTCTCATGATCGCAGCGGGAGCTGTGGCAAGCATCTTGAGATCTTGCTATTAAAGGATACCGGTGTGCGCTCACCCTCCTGGACCAGCGAACCAAGATCACCTCTTTTGTTTTTCCCACTTGTGATTACTCATATTCCAAAATCCACACGGGACTGCTATGGCTTCTTCCAGAACCAGAGTCTCCGATAAGGGCGCGCCACCGAAACCGGCCCCTTTGATTCCCGAGCACAGGAAATACGTCTACAGGCCAGCTGAGATAACCCAGTCAGCGCATGATATTGTGAAGAGTGCACGCAGAAAGGGCGTGAAAATCGACATCCCTACAACGCCGTACGCGACTGTAAAACTGGTTCACGCCCTGTGCTCTGCTGCAAAAGGTGATGTGTGGGACTCCAAGTGCGAAAAGGCCTTAGCGGATAATCTCCCTGTGAGAGAACACCACGGGGCCTTCCTATCGCACAGCATGTTTGTGACCATGATCGGCGCCGTGACCGCCAGAGCTCTGGAACAGGCTACCAGGAACAGCAGAGACAATCTGGACCTACTGGCCGATCGACACTTCGTGAGAAGCATCGCGTGTCACGACTCTAGCAAGACCAGTAAGATCGAAGCGTCCGCGTACTCGGGTATCATGGCCGTGCACCTGGAGAAACAGGCCGTGTCGTTGAACGCAAAGAAAAAGTACGGCAATAAGGACAGCTCGCTGGGTAAGCTGCACGCTGACGCGGACGCTTTCACGACAGCGATGGCCAACTTCGGATTCAAGCACCATTACGAAAATAACCCCCATCACCCTGAGCACTTTCCCAAAGGCGAGATGGATCACATGAACCTGGTCGAAGCCATTGTGGACGGCTTAGCCTGCATCTTTGAAAGAAACAAAACTCACACCGACGCACACTCTTGGCTGAGCATGTACTACATCGACAGGTTTACGGGTCGCACCAAAGCCGTCGCCCAAGACATCATCGAGGCTCTCAAGCTTCACGTGACAGATGCTGATTACAAAGCTCTGGAGGGCTTCCGCAGGTCCATCTTCTCTCTCATCGGAGAATCTGTCCCGTGGTCCCGTGTTACGATGACGGAATGCTGTAATCATCAAGAGCGAGATCACCCGTGTGTGCCTGCTCGTGATTTTTCATCATGTTTTTCACCCAAGTGAAACAACCTCTGTTCTTTTTTTTAGCTTTTTGCTTTCTCAATGTGTGTAATCCCTGAATGCATAGCTGATCTGATCTGAACCTTTGCACCATGAACGAATAAACGATGTAACTCGTGCTATGTCTCCGTGTCTCCTTTCTTTCCCCTACTTTTTGTGTTTAATTCCCCACATATGAATGGATTGCATGGAGTGGTGGAGTGAGATTCACCTGTGGTCAGACAAATAGACACAGCTGAAAGCATAGCTGATCTGATCTGAACCTTTGCACCATGAACGAATAAACGATGTAACTCGTGCTATGTCTCTGTGTGTACCATGAATGAATAAACACGCGAGCCATGTCTCCGTGTCTCCTTCTTTCTTTCTTTCTTTCTTTCTTTCAAACCCCCCCCAGTTTTTATGTTTAATTCCCCACATATGAATATGGATCGCATGGAGTTGAACCGATGGAGTGAGATTCACCTGTGGTCAGACAAATAGACACAGCTGGGTGATTAAATGTGATTTTATTTGTATGTTCATTGCACACACTTTGACATCTAGGCACTCGCTTTGGTCTCTTCAGATTCTTTTCACGTGCGAGCCCCTGATCGCACGTGGCATAGCCACGGTGCACAACCGACACACAAACACTGCAATCCTTTCGTATCAATTTTATTGTCGCCTCGCAAGTGTATACATGTGATATGGTTACATTGTGACAACAAAGGTTAGCTACATTGCAAGATGCACACAAGGGGTTAGCTATATTGCAAGATGCACACAAGGACCAAGTGGGTGGCGGTAGGTGGACGTGAGGGGATCAGAAGTAGGGACAGGGATGAGAGCGCGGCGTGGCGTTCTCAGGATGAGCGGGCAGACTCAGTAGTCGGCGTCGACAGCAAAATCACTCAGTTCATAGGGGTTCAGGTCGAATCCGTGAAAGGTCGGCGGCTCGATCAGTTCGTACGCACCCAAGCGAGGTGCTCCGTGCGGAAGGTTTGCGCAGTCAGAGCGCCTGTAGACACGTGAGGCGCACCTGGTCTTCAAATCCAGCGGCAGTTCCATCCACGCCAGTTCGTTGGGGTCCGCAATCCTGGCAACATAGCCGACAAACATGACTCCCTTGGTCCCAAACACGTAGCCTTCAATGGTGACCGCTTTGGCTTGGGGGTACCAGAATTTAACGTTGAACCCCGTTGCGTTCCCCAACTCTTCGCGGTAGGCCTGCGGCAGAGACTGCAGCACGGAGCAGGCTCCGGTCAGGGAGCTCAAGGTGCACAGTCTGGGTTCGAGCGTCTTCGACTCGGACACGCTGTAGCGAATCTTCCCCTCCAGCTTCGTGCGCTCCCCGGACAACTGCCGCTTGTTGTACCTTACGGCGCCATCGCCCAGGGACACCAACAGGTGTCCGCGGCCGTCAAACGCGGCTTCCCACGACACGTTCTTCACGGGGACTGAGGTGAGCAAAGGGTTCTTGTGGGCCGCGCGCACGCTGTGGCGAAACTCCACGCCGGAGCCTTCCAGTCTGAGTTGGAATCCCCGCGAGGAAACCTCGCACGTCAGGGTTCCGGTGCCCACGTACACTCCCGTCCGCTGCACTGCTCTGGCCACGGTCAGTCCGCTCAGGCTCTCGCAGTTCAGTTTCCTGTCGTAGGGCTTGCTGGGCCACGTAACACGTACCGAGTTCGCTGCTGGCGGAGGAGGAAAATTCCCGGGCCACGGACCGGGGTTTGCGGCAGCGGCCTCAACCGCGCGGTCCCAGTTTCCGTCGACTCGCAATGGTCCTACGCACATCGTGCGGTTCGCGCCTCTGGTCAGCTCGCAGGGAAACGTTTGTCTCTGGAATTCTTTCGAATGCTCGAGGCTGCTGCAATTATCCGGCGTGAAGGTCAGCTTTTCCTCGTGTACCCCGTGGTTTTCCAGCACCAGCGCTGCGGTGTACCACTTGCACGCAGTCACGGCAGCTTTCACGAGAGGCAGCGCGGTAACCTTGCGTGCCGCAGGATTGTTTGTCATCATCATCTGCAGAGTCCTGTGCAGTTCACCTGTGTCCGCGCTTAGTTCGCTGACCGCGTTCGCGCAGGCTAGGGCCATCGCGCTCATTATAACGTAGGTCCACCCTGACATCTCGATCGCGGGCAGGCAGTCAAACGGTCAGGCGGTGAGGCAGGCAGGCAGGAAGGCAGAGAGCAAACTGTCCACGCCGAGACGGTTGTTCTACTCTGCAGCGTCTCACTTTTATACACCACTACAACGCCCCCTCGAACTGGGCTGTCTCAGATAGACGAGGAGGAGAAGGAGGAGAAGGACGAGGTTGTCGCTGGCCGTCGCCGAACATTGCTGGTCGGACATGCCCGGGACTGCAAGAGCGGCTAAAGCACAAACCCTAACAATTCGCATTCCAGCTTCATTTAAACCCTAACAAGTTTGTTTTTTCAACCAACAATAAAACGATTGTGGTGTTTGTGTGTTGTTGCACCGTGGCTATGCCTCACGCAGGCAGGCGCTCGCACTCATTCTCAACTCCAGATTGTGTTTCAATCAACCCGCTCGTTCAGGTCAGAACGCAACCCAAGCCCTACACTCACCGCTCACAGTTCTAAGCAACCCAAGCCCTACACTCACCGCTCACAGTTCTAAGCAACCCAAGCCCGACACTCACCGCACTGCTTCCAGGGACCACGCTGAGCTCACTCAGCCAGCGGTGGCAGTCTACACAGCGTAAGCTGGTCAACCCGCTCACTCAACCAGTGTCTCCCTTCCCTTCATTTCCCCCTCTCCCTTCATTACTTTCGTAGGCTACTACGTGTGTGTGAGTGTCAAGAAATGAGTCTGAGACAAGAAACGAGAGGAGATCGGTCACAGGTTATGGAGCAAATTTTTATTTGATCAAACTGCCCTTCCCTTCTTCCCTTCCCTTCCCTTCCCTCTCTCCGTTCATCACTTTCGTTGGCTACTACGTGTGTGTGAGTGTCAAGAAATGAGTCTGAGACAAGAAACGAGAGGAGATCGGTCACAGGATATGGAGCAAATTTTTATTTGATCAAACTGCCCTCCTTCCCCCTCTCCGTTCACCCAAAATCACCAGCGTTACACTTTGAGACATTGTTCATGAGAATAAACCATTGTGAAAAAAAATAAGACAAGTGTGTTGGATTTTATGTTGAGTGTAATATGATTTGACTGGTTTCAACAATATCTACGATCTGCGTTCTGCCGCCGCTGCCGCTACTGCCGCCGCCTCCGCTCCACGGACCTTGACACGTACCGTGAGCTTGATGCTCGAAGGCGTGTGTGGGCACATCGAATTTTGAAGTGACTAGCTTATTAAGATTGTATGTGTACGAACCGCCGCGTTTAACACACAGCAGGTAGTACGATCTCACGTTCCCATCTCTGTATACCATGATAACATAGAGGAGAGAGTTCTTGTGTTCTCTCCCGTAGACCTCGTGCTCCCCGCTAGGAGCCCAGCATACGAAAAGGGTGCACTGGAGTCCCCCGGCGATCCGTTTCATCTGTGTGCAGTGACAGGAGCGCTGCGTAATGTCACAAGTGTTGTAATCCTCGAATTCTTTCTCGTCAGCTTGTAACAACTCCAAAAGCTTTTGGACAGGCGTGTCTCCTAAATGGACGATCTTCACTTCTCGATTGTTGAGGCCTTCTGCGATGTATACCGGAATCTCCCTGTGTTCGATGTTGAATGTGTGAACCCCGTGGTGCGAGGAAAGCCCCGGCATGTCCGGTTGAGTTATAACTTGACAGATGCCTCCTTTGGCATCACGGTTCACGTGGGATTCGAGGTCCGCCAAAGGGGTGGCCGCGAACCCGAAACCGCGCTGGGGCTTTACGTCGTCGACTTCTTGCTTCTTAGGCACAACGTGGTCTCCCGATGTGCGCTGCAACCTTCGTTTGGCCGGGGTTCGGATATGCCTCGCGTGTTTATCGCTGCTCACCTCCATGGGTACATGCTCTGAACCCAGACTTTGTACCACAGCCTGTATCTGACTCTCGTAGTCCGCGAATATCTCACCCGCGTCCGCGTCGCGTCGTTTGAACTCGTAACCGCTGATACTGGCGAACCTCTCGTCGTCGTCGTCGTCGTCGTCGCTGTCTCCGTGGTCCTTGATGATCTGTATGCAATTCCTTTTCAGTATTTTCTTTATCCTTTCCACCGAAGCCTCTTTTCGTTTGTGGATTTCCCCTATCACATTTGTAGGATCACACGTTTCAAGACCAAAGTAACGTTGTAGGTTTTGGGACAGCGTAGTTTTAAATCGTAACAATGTCCGGTTCGTGGCATCCAGTTGGCGTATGGATTCAGAGTAGTTTTCCTTTTCAGCTCCATGCACGGCTATTGTGGATTTCAGGCGTTCCACGAGGTCTTGGTGTTCTGACAGCTTTCGGTTCATCAAGTCGGCTTCAATCTGATTGTTTTTCATCTCTTCTTCGTGCTTACCCCGGGTCTCTTTAATTTCGTCCTTTAGCGTCGAGACGGTCTTCGTCAGGGTATCCTTTTGCTCTTCCAGAGTGACGATTTGCCTTTCCAACTCGGTCTGTCTCTTCACGTTTTCATTCCGCCTCTTGTCATGTATCGCATCTTGTCTCGCCAGCTGAGTTCGCAGTTCTCCAACTTCGCTAAGCCACATCGCCTTTTCCTCCTCACGGGCCCGTGTGATTCGGATCACTTGGTTCCGCAGGTCATCGTTCGCGGCTTGAGCGACACGATATAGCTCTCGCTCTTTGTCGTCGTGCACTGTGGCCCGTTCGCACCTTTCTTGAACTTCCTCCAGTAGCACTTGTAACGAGGCCATCTCGCATTCCACGCGGGCCAAGCTTCCCTTGGCTTTTTCGCACTCCCTTTGTGACTGCTCTAGTTCCTCTCGAGCTCGCGTTAAGTCGGTCTCCGTTTGCTCGCACCTGTTTTTCAAACCCGAGACCCGATCGCTCAGGTCGCGGATCGTTTGTATGAGAACGCCTCCCGTCTCGACTACTGCGCTCCACGTCCCCTCCGAGGCCTCCGCGGAAGAAGGCGACGACGAGCGCGTGCGAAGCGACAATCTCTGCGTGGCCTTCCTCAGAAGTTCGAGTCGAGAGGCGTCCTCGGGACAGAGCGTGCTGGAGAGATGCTCGAGAAGAGTCTCCAATTCCTCGACGTGGTTCACCTGACCGGCTTCGATGTTCTCCAGGACTCGGTCAGCGTGTTTAACCTGCCGCGCGCTCCGTATGAACCTACACGCTCCGAATGTGTTTCGTAGACCGTTCCCCAGTCTGCGGAGTGAGAGATCGTAACACCCGCACAACTCCATGGCGAGCTCGAACCCTATCTCAGGTCTCGCTGTCGCGCTCGCGAACGTCTCGAACCACTCGACCAGATCGCCGAAATTATTCTCGAGCGCTTCGACCGCTACCAAAGCGTCATCCAGAGACTCGAACGCGGCGAGTTGCTCGGAGGCTGTCACGGAGACTCCCGGTTCGAAGCTGCTACCACTACACGTCGAGGAGTCCGCCTCGCTGGCCAAAGGGAAGAGTTTTGATATGATATCCAAGAACTTGACACGTGAATCTCTTCCAATACCCCACGGCAGTAGAGGATCTACTGCCGCTTTCGTCCCCTCTTCTCTGCTGCGATCCCGAGGGCTGATGGTAGAGCTCCCAGAACCTGTGTTTGCGAGTAGTGTCATCTCTGGCGTACCCGAGTCTCTCTCGTTGTCTGTCTCTACAGTCCTTTTGCCACGACCACAAGCCTGCGTCCTCGTCTCTAACGTCTCGATTCCTCGTTCGCTCGTCTCCTTCTCGACGCTGTCCTTCGTCTTCCCCGTCTTCCCCGTTTTCATCCTCTCCTGCTCCGTCTTCTGCCTCACACGTGAAGATTGGCTTCGATCCGTATCTTTGTTGCCATCGCTCCCATTCTTCTTTTTCTTCACCTTCGCCCGCCGGGTGTTGTCCCCAGTATATTCTCGATGCATTCTCCCACCAAGAGGCGACCCGGTGTGTTCTCGCTCCCTTTCGACTTTGAGGGGAGAGGAATCGTAAGCCTGCTCGCGGCGCGCGTCGTCCTCTTCGCGTTTGCCGCCGTTGTCTCTCTTCTCTCCGCTCTTCCCGTCCTTCTCCCAGCCACCTTTCACGATCTCGTTTTTCCTCAGAGCTCGCGCTGTACACCCTGCGGTGATTGAGGCAGTATCTGTATCGTTCGCTCCCCGTAGCTTGGCACTGATAGGCGAGCGTATCTTCGCTTTCCGTTCCTGTCGCGGTCCGTTCGCGGGACACCGTTGCGCACAGAGTAGTACAAATTCCTCCCAAGAGCAATTTGTCTATCTGCAAAACAGCCGAAACTCTCTTGGGTTCGGGCTCACACACCGCAGGCGATATTCGGCAAGCGTACCCGCAGCGTTGACACAACTCTTCGCTTTCTCGCTCGCCGCTACGCGGCGGACCGCGGTCGACTCTCAAAAACTCGTGCAGTTCGGCCAGTCCCCGTGACCAACGGTCCAGCGCGCCGCAGCATATGGCTGTGAGAATAACCACCCAGTAGGGAGCCCGTATAACGTCTTTGGTGACCGAGGTTCCTCCCGAGTACCTGGTCACCTCTAAGCCCGCGTGCGTCAGTCTCACGCGCAGCCACCGATCAGTGGACGGGACCGTCGGCGAAGGGTCCGCGTCTTGATTAACACTCTCTCGCGAGAGAGCGTCTCGGCTGTCTAGCTGCCACGACACGCACGTCCCCCAAAGCGCGGTTCGAGGGTCGGGTATCGTCGAGATCTCGGAGCGGTCGCGCAAACGCTCCAGGGTTAGTCTGCTCTGCTCGTGTAACACCTTGAACGCGAGCGGAGCCCCGAGCGTGGACAGCGTATCGCTCACCACTTCTGAAGTCAGCCTGTCCCCTTCCGCGGAGTCTGCGACGCGAGCCCGAGACACGAATGCGTTGCGGACGTGGAGGTTCAGCGTGGCGTACACTCTCGATACGATCATCTCGGGTTGGTGCCCGTGAAACGCGTCCCCTGCGAAGGGGTATTTTTTGCTCGAAGCCGCTGAAACGGGAGGCTCGTTCATTATCACCCAAGCCAAGGGCGCTCTGGCTAGAACGCTCACCCGTTTCACCTTGTGGCCCCTGGTGTCGGTATACGTGTTGGAAAAGTGTTTGGCCGTGACGAGACCGTACGCTTCGCAGCCGTCCGTGTACACGACCCGGAGAACGATACAGCACGCGACGGGGATCGCGGCCGACTCTACGGGTATGCGAAACGCGCCGTCGAAACAGGGCTCTGTCAGCGTTGTACTCATAGGTATCCGTTTCTCTATGTCAACCATATGCACCCAGGTGTACTCCACGCGGCTTATAGCGTTCGGGTCATCATCAAATCGTACAGCTACGTGTCGAGTAGCGCTCCAGTCGCCTCTCTGACAGGGTTCCATCGGTCCTTCGACCTCAGGCAAAGGCGAGCCGGGCTGTAGGGAAGGAAGACAGACGAGACGAGGAGACAGACTGAGGGCAAATGAAACCTTTTTTATTTCAACAACACAGACAAGATAACACTCTATAGTACAACGACATCTGTAATGCACAAAGGACCGAGTCAATCGTCCTCGACGATAACGACTTTAGGCTTCTCGACGATCTCGTCTTCCAATATACCCCGGCGCATCGCCTCGTCATCTCCTTCGATCGACGCGTCGTCGACTCGCGCGATTGCCCGTGAGCCCAGTTCGCTACCCGGGCGTTGTTCAAAGCGGTCGTCCTCGTCGGAATCGTCTTCGCTATCGTAACACCCCACGGCCCCGATTTCAAGGCAGCAGCTACGAGTGGTGTTGCACTCGAAAGCTTCTAGATACGTATCCTCTTCGGATTCCCTGACGCCTTTGTCCGTTCCAGTCTCCGAATTGTCCCTCTCTGGCTCCGCGACAGGCTCCTGCTGCTGCTCCCGCTGCTGCTGCTCCCGCCGCTGCTGCTGCTCTCCTCGCGTCTTCCACGAGACCGAGGTCTCGTCTCTCTCGTCTTCGCTCACCGATCCCATAGCATTGTACGCTGCCACGATGTCGCCAGCGGCCCCTTCCATTCTGCCCAGGTCGTTGGTGAGGCCCAAATACAAACGGAGGTTGTTATTACATCGGGCCACGTCTCTCTGAGAATGTAGGACTCTCTGCCATTGATCGTGGACGCGTTTATGCCCGTAATGTGCGCGGATGATATTTTTCAACTCAGCTGAGGGTAGAGCGCGGACGGCTCTCAACACCTCGACCTCCTGGTCGCCTGAGGTGGCTCCGGGCTTAGCCGTCTGGGCCATCAAACTCCTGAGTACTGAACGAGCTCTGGGAGGCGAGGCGAAGCGAGGCGAAGCGAGGCGAGGTCTCAGAGCCCTGCGCACGCTACGCAGCGTAAGTAGAGCGTCTCCATATCCACCAGTACTTCGGAAAAAATCGGCTGCTTACATTTCACACAACAAGTGTACATCTGTTTCATTTCGGTAAACGTGCAAGTGTTGACATCTCTGGTGCTGAGGGGCACGTGTATCATGGGCGCAGCACAGCACGAAGATCCGAATTTCATCTGCTCAAAGTCGAATTCCACGTCGATGTTTCTCGGGTTACCTTTCACTTCGGACGAGCGAAAGGTCTGATTTTTCAGACATTGGGAGCACCTCAGGTCTAACTCCACGGGAGCGGAGGAGGAAGAGGCGCTCGGCTGGCCGGGTACGAGGAGTATCTGCTTGTGGTTGCGGTCCACCCAGTTGATGTGGCAGTTGAGCACGGCGTAAAGCAAGACCTGACACTCGGGCTTCAGCTCTCTCAGCTTCTGGAAGTGCTCGCTGTGGATGATATCGACGGCTCGTCGCAATTCGGGTAGACACCCCGCGGACAATTCCAGGGGCTGATCCGTCGTGTACGCGACGGCCAGCTTGTAGTAACAACTCAGGCCCCACTCGGAACCGAGCGTAAGCATCGGGTACCCCGTGTTTTTCACCACGTGGAACGCTTTGACGAGTTTGGTGTAGTACGACTTCCCGAGCGTTGAAAAGCACAACTTTGACCACCTCACGCGATCCTCGCCTCTGTACCTCGGACGTTTCTCCGGACTGCCGTTCTCGTCGTTGTCCTTCGTTGTCTCCTCGATCCTCACCTTCCTGCGCTTCGCGCTTCCGTGCACCCGAGCGCCACGAGGTCCGAGTTTCGGAGCGGATCCCCCCCTGGGTCGGGCAACGCTAGCGGGCGAATCGGACTCGTTCGAAGAATGGTCTGAAGGCGCCGGTCGGACTCCCGCTCCCTCGCTCGCTAGGATTTCGGACGCCTTGGCTCTGACGGCGAACAACTTTTCCGCTAACTCCTCCCTATTCAACTCCAGGTCTTCCACTAGGTATCTATAAAAATCGGCCAGGAGAGCCAGTCTGACCATCGCTCCACCGCCCCGCATCTTCAAGTCATCCCCGCTCGGCAGCGCGAGACCCGAGCCTTGCGATTCGACCAGAGCCGAGGACAGCTCGTCCCACAGATCCACGCAGAGTCCGTGAGCCTCTCGGCACCCTTCCGAAATCTTCGTTTTGGACGTGAGCATCTTGACCAGTTGCGTCTGAATCCGCGGCGTGGACCTTTCGTCTCTCTGTTTAGAATGGCAGACTTTGTTAAGACACTGGAGGTAAGCCTGCAAGAGCATGGATTTTGCATAGCGACGGGACCACACGACTCCGGCGTGGTGTACCCTTGCCCCACCAACCCCTTCGCACCGGTACTGGTCAACTCTCCCGTGGTGTTGCATCTCTATTGTCCGAAACTCTTCCCCAACGAGGTCCTGAAGTTGCACGCGGAGCACCTGGGCCACTTTTTGTCTCTGCAGTGCGTGCCCGAGGTGAACGCGGAGACCGAGCGAGCGCTGTTTCTGGGCCTCTGCAAATCTTTCACTCGTACGGAGGTCCTCTCGCTGTACAAGAAGTTCCTGACTGACACCTTCAATACGGGAGATGTCTTTGGGAAGAAGGAACCGTACCCGATCGTTTTCTCTGAAGTGGCCAAATTCAAAATGACTCAGGTCGTGTCCCTGCTACGCAGCCTGCTGGGACTGTTTGATCTCGAGGAGCTGCGATGTGGAAAAATATCACACGAACGTGGACAGGAGCCCAAGCACATGTTGTTTCTGTACCTGATTCAGCTGCTGGCTATTTTTGTAAGCAGCTGCATGGAGGACAAGGACCTCGCCACCGTTATGAGCATCGCGTCGGCGCCCTTCCTGGAGGCCAATCACTGCAACCCCATTTGCGCAGCGACTCTGCTGAAGCCAATGTTCATTCCTGAGTACGACGAGGAGCGAGCGAGCGAGAGCGGGAGAGGAAGAGGGAGAGGGGGAGCCGACGAACAGGCAGACCCCGAGGAGTACCTGAAGTATTACAGGTTGTTCGGGGGATACGAGCTGGACAGCAAGGGGTCCGACGTTTCCTCGAGACGGGAGATGAGCTGGACGGAAAACAGCATTCTAAACCGCATGCAGGGGTGCAAGATCGTAGAGGAGAAGAGCAAACTGCTTTGGTTCGTAGCCCCCCAGATGGGCGACAGGATGCTCCTTACTGAGAAAGCCGGCCTGAAAATGATGGGAGGCCAGACGGGTGAAAAGGCCCTCAGGATCTGCTCCTACCTCGTCTCTGACAACGTCATGGCGTACATTCAGTGTGCCATATTCGGTACAATCTCCAACATGCTGCCCTGTCACGCCAACAGCGACTTCACGGAGACCGTGATGAAGACCATCGAGGGCTCCATGAGCAAGTTCGCGGACGCGGTTCGTCTCCAGAGCTCGAGCCTAATGACGGGGCTGAGCAAGATGACCAACACCTGCCTGCACGTAGCCGGGGTCGGGTTCTCAGCGCAGGATAGAGGCAACCAGCTCCACTTTGGCAAAGTGTTCACGGGGCCCGAGGAGAAGAGACCCGCTGAAAGTTCTGGTAGAACGGGGGTCTTCACCTCTGTGTTTCTGGGGCTCTCGGATAAAACCATGATGAAGTCCATGCTGAAAGCAGCCCTGAACCCGAAGTCTGAGCGCAGTCTGGGCTGCGAACTGTGTCTGCCGTACGTACCCGTGGGGCTTGGCGGGTCGATCACAGATCTCTACTTTTACGGACGCTATCACCACACGCTCAACTCGGGCGAATTTACAGAGGTGGCCTGCGTGAAACCCATGAGCGACCCCAGGTTCAATAGCACATTCCACGCGGAGGAGCTGACACACGAGAGCAAGTACCAGCTAACCGTGTGCAACGGAGCCTTGCCCATGTGTACCCTCACCCTGGCTATGACCGTGAGACAGGCCGTGACGATGGTCATGGGCCTGATGTGCGCCGAGCTGGCCCGTGTCGCTTACCTTCCGAAAGCGTCCGACGTTACGCTGTGCAAACATCTCGTCTCGCTCGCTATGGCTGGAAAGTTCAGACACAGAAAGGACGCGGAAAACACGAATGCGTTCGAAGCGCGCTACGCCGACACGCTCAAGCTGTCAGCGCCGATGTTCAATGCCCAGCGCAACACCGGCTCGAACATATGCGAGCTGAACTACATGGAGTGGCTGAAGGACGACGATCCCGACCTTCCCAATTACATACGGAACTCGCTGAGACAAATCGGATCCACGCGAACACAGGTGGAGAAGATCATGCGCGCGAAGGGGCTTAACTACAACAGGGTCCGGTTCTTCAACGAGTCGGGCCCCGTGAAATTCAAAACCGTGTTCGCCAACAAGGAGTTCATGATCCACGCGCCCCTGATGTCGCTGTTGTGCTTCAGGGTGTTTTCAAACTCCACCAATAGTTACGGCTGCATCAAAATGTGCAAGAGCGGGAAATTTTACCCCGTCGGGATTTACAGCAACAGTTGCATCGAAGCGAGTCTGTACCAGCGGAGCAGAGACGACGTGTCTCACACCGCTGAGACCAATACCACGATCGACGAGATGGTCGAGAGGGTAAAGAGAAGTGTGTCTTCTCTTTTGCCCAGGATAGAGCTGAGCCGTTTGAAAATGATGAGCTCCGGGCTGAATGACACAGAGTTCGATATGCTCGTGTCAGCCGTGAAGGCTAACAACATCAACGTCATCGGGCAAATAGCTCGCCGTTCTGCCTCACCTGACCCGAGTCGGTCCGCTGACCGTAGGACCAAGCGAGTCAGAGAGTCACCCGACCGCCGCGGCGACGACGACAGCAAGAGGGCCAGGATGGACAGTGGACTCACAGTGATGGACACCGATGTGGACTTTGGGTTTGACGACTCAGACTAAAGGCGTCTCGGTTGTGCCGTGTGTACGTTGGGATGATGTTGTTGGGAATCTTTCTTGTTTTTCTTATCCACTCAATGTGTAGTGTGCTGTATACAATAAAAACACGAAAGAAGTCACCGCCAGACCTTTGTGTTGTCGCATTTGTTTTTTTATTGTACAGTTCATATCCCCAGAATAAAGCCAAAGTATACACATACACATGAACCCTCAATCTCACGGTTCACAGCGAGAGTCACAGCGACGACGGCGAGAAGAGGGCCGAGACTGACAGTGGAATCACAACAGGCGACGGAGTGGACTTTGGGTTTGACGACTCAGACTAAAGGCGGTTGTGTTGTGGTTGACGTTGGGAATCTTTCGTTTTCTTCTCCGCTCTGTATTACCACGCAATAAAAGATGAAATAAGTCACAAAAAAGACTTGTCACATTTGTATTTTTTTTTATTATACAGTTCATATCCTCAGACTAAAGCCGAAGTACACATGAACCCTCAATCTCACGGTTCACAGCGAGCCAGAGAGTCACAGCGACGATGGCGAGAAGAGGGTCGAGACGGACAGTGGACTCACAACAGCGACGGAGTGGACTTTGGGTTTGACGACTCAGACTAAAAGGCGTCTCGGTTGTGCCGTGTTGTGGTTGACGTTGGGAATCTTTTGTTTTTCTTCTCCGCTCTATATTACCAGTGTAGTGTGCTGAATGCAATAAAAGACGAAATAAGTCACAAAAAAGACCTTTGTGTTGTCACGTATTTTTTATTATACAATTTATATCCCCAGAATAAAAACGAAGTACACATGAACCCGCTCTCAATCTCACGGTTCACATCCCCACAAAGGCAACGCATGAGCCCACCGTGTGTACGCGTTGGGAGTTGTTTAAAGCCACTGAAGCGCACTACATTGAGCGCTGTATGCAATAATCACAAAACAAAAGACCTTTGTGTTGTCACATTTGTTTTTATTGAGCAGTTCATATCCACAGTAAACCCACACATGAACCCAGTCTCAATTTCACAGTTCACATCCCCCCGCGGAGTAAATGAACCAACAAACTCTCACAGTTCACATCCTCAACCCACCCTCACTCCCAACTCTTGCTCTCGCTCACGAATGTATGAAATGAAGCACATTCAGGTGTAACAGTTCCACGATTACCACGATTTGCCTGTACGCGCATCCGAGCGCGTGCAAATCTTTTCTCGCAGTGAAAACGAATCGATTCTCAATGCTGCTCAACGTCGCTCCCAGGTTCCCCTTGTACACTTTCGGCGCTCTCATTTTACTGCGAGAGTCGAGTCGAGCGAACTCTTCCGTGGCCCTGCGGTAGTCGGACTCTCCGCAGAGAGTGAGCTCCAGCTCGCTCCCGTGTTCAACCCGCGCGCTGAGAAGTGGACTGAGTATCCCGCTGACTGATACGAGTCCGTGAGATTCGGGGTCGGCGGAGTCCTCCTCAGAATAGGCGATCTTGGTAAACTTGCAAACGAGAGGCTCTCCCCTCGTCTGCCACGTTCTCACGATGTTGGGTGGGTCGAAGGAACACATTCCGTATATGTTCATGAAGTCGTAAGAGGCGCAGGTCGTGGTCAGTGCCTCCACGCGCTCTCTCACTAGACGCTTTATGTCAGAGAGGGCTTTATTTCTCAGTTCGCAATAGAGTCGTTTGTACTCCGCGTCGAGAGAATCAGAGTCTCGCCCTCGCGGCGCAAAGCCAGTCTGTCCACCACCGGCGGCACCGTAATCCTCCTCATCATCATCATCATCCGCAATATCATCAACAACATCATCATCATCATTATTATCATCATCATCCATTCTGGGCCTCTTTCCAGACGGGGGCTCGCCGTCGTTACAGGGCCGTAGCGTCCGCTCGCTCGACTTCCAGCGAGGTAGTGTTCCGTAGCACGCTTTGATGGCTGTCGCTACAAAGAACAGCTCTGGGATCCCCTTTCTCATATCCCCCGTGGCCAGATGCCCTGGACCACACGTAGACATAGTGAGATACGACGTCTTTCTCCGCTACCTAGTACGCGAGCTGGAGCGCGCCAGCGCGACAGAGATTCGGCTCTCCAGCGAAGCCTTAATAGAGTGTCTGGTGAAGCACCGCGAGCTGACTTCGGGTCCTAACATTTGGTCTCCCGTGGCCCGGGCCTACGTTCCCTTTCAGCAGCAGGCCCACGGCGAGTTCGCGGTTCTAAAGGCCCACGGCCCGACCGCGGTTCAGTTCCTGGGAAAGTTATTGCCAGTGTACTGCAGGCTGTGCTTCCTGTCCGAGTGTCACGATCGAGCCAAATCCGGAGCGCGGGCTTTGCTGGCACGCTTGACGACGAAATCGTACAGGGCCCACGGGGGTCTGGTCGCCGAGTTCGAAATCAGAACTTTGGAGTACTTGATAGACAACCTGCGCGCCTCCCCGCCCGCCGAGTGGCGAGAGGTGTGCCAATCGTCAGACGTTTCGCCCGAGACCAAGATCGCGACGGAACTCCTCTGGTCCCATCTGGTGCTCGTGTACGCCGGCAATCGCAAGCTCCTGCTGTGTAACGTGGCGCTCTTTCTCGCCGCACGCCAGGACTCCCTGGGTCTGTGTCCGAGCGAGCTCAGGGCCGCGCTGTTCGTGCACGGTAAACACGACCCGTTCTCTCTGGGCAGAGAACGCGTCCGAAGACGACCGGTCGCGGACGCTGGCAGGTGCCCCATTCTGTCGCGACCCCCGCCGCGAGGCCCGAGGTCCCGCGAAGGGGACGATGGCGTTCACAGGTCCAGGGGGGTCGCCGCCGGCAATCGGCTCTACGAGTCTCGAGTGTCCCGTCTTTGCTGGCTGGCGGCCTTGTGGGCCTTGGACATCGAGTGCAACAGGAGCGCCCTTCACTGGCTATACAAACCCGAACCGCACAGAGGTCCCAGATGACCGGGACGCGGTCGCTCGATTCGAGCCCGCGGGGCCTCGAGGCTCCGCCGCCTCTGCTCGGGGAACAAACGAAACGCTCAGGGTAGCGGGCAGCTGCGTGGTCGAGCTGGACGGTCACATACTCCTCCACGTGCTGCACGTGAACACCGTGGGCAATCAGAAGTTCAGCGCGATCGTATTCTCAGAACATCTCCGAAGGTACGGTCAGGTACAGTCCAACACCACCAAAACCAAGCTCTTGAGCAGACTGAGGTTCGTGTCGGACAAGAAGAGGCTGTGCTCCCAACACGGATACAAAAATACCCGCATCGAGTTCTCGTCCAACCCGAACCGCAGCGCCAACTACACGTCCAACGCGAAGTACTTGCTCCAGCCTTACTTCCGCGGGGTCTTCGAGACCGTAGCCTTATCGCAGGGGACCTGCGTGGTGTCGACGAAGCCCTTCGTGGTCAACAACGAGAACCTGACCTCTTACATGTACGGAGTGGCCAACCCTTCGACCGTTGTGATCCGCATGAAGAACGCCGAAAGGCATTTCCACACGCCCTTCTTCTTCTCCTCTGTGAACGTGGCCGGCGAGGAGACTAGACATCAGCTCTTCTCCTCGATGTCCATCAACTCGCAGAAAGTTAGGAACGTCGCGGAGGAGCTGCCCGGGGCCCTGGGGGAAATGGCCAAGCTCGTGGAGATACACACGCATCTCAACAGGCTGTGTTGCGAACTCGCCCAGGAGCGGCGCGGCGCGTTGACCTCCCGGGAGAAGATGTGTCTGGTGTACCTCACGGAGACGTACTTCGTACAGGTCAGAGACCGCGACCACCCCAAGCACTGGTCCGGCTACAGAGAAGCGGTGAGAAGCGCGTTCGTCGAGCGATACCGCAGCGATCTGTCCTCTTTCCAGGACAAGGTTCTCACCAATTACCATCTCAAGAACCCGGAGTTTATTCACCTGGTCCCGTGGCTCCTCGACAACCCGAGCGCTCTGCACGAGAAAATGATGCTCGCGCACGAGGCGTACCTGAGAGAAGAAGGTAAAGTCAGTGCCCGAGCGGAGCTCATCACCGCGGTCAGCATTCACGTAGAGCAAAACCCTCGCCGTCGTCCCCCTCGCGGATTCCCCGGCTTGGACGGCGTCGACTTTAAAGACCTGGGCTACAGCGAGCACACGCTCCGACTCGCCCTGAGTAGAGTTTGCAAACCCACGACCCGGCGCGCATCCCCTAACGGACTGAAAACGCGCGGTACGGGGAAGGGGGCACGTCCGAGGACGGCGGTGTCCGTCGCGAACAACGCTTGAGAAAAATTTTACTTAAAGGGGAGAAGGAGTAGGACGAGAAGGAGGAACGCGAGACTGGAGGTCGACCGAGAGGTGACTGCTGCGCGTGGAGGCCGAGGTCTTACGCGTGAAGTGGGGACATCTATGGCGAGCGAGGACTCCGAGGCCCGGGTTCTGAGGGTTTGGGATATCGTAAACAGGCACTTCGAATCGCTGCTGGCAAAAGCGGAGCGTTCTGCGACGAAGAACAGGGCTGAGATCAACATACGGTCTCAGGTCGAGGAACTGCGAGACCTGACGAGAGCGTGCAGCACACGATTGAAGACCTTAGAGGCTTACGTATTGGAACTACGGAAGCAACAAGAAACCGGCGCCGTGAACGACAACCGCACGCGGATGCGGCCGTCGCAGTTAGCGGGAGACTGGCATTTCCTATACAAGGAGGACAGCAACGTTTTTGGATATATGAAGCTGCTCCCGGAGACGGTGTCGATCGCGACCGAGAGGGGCGAAGGATCACCGTCGGTGAAAAGAGCCCAGTTCACCGTCCCGCTCGCGGTGCTGAGAGAGGCGAACGAGGCCTTAGACGAGGATGACCAGGCTTACTGCGACTCAGCTCATCCTCGCTCTGTCACCGAGTACGTGCCGTGTCCCTGTTGCGAAATGTCTTTCAAGGCCTCAGAGTTTTGGAAGCACGCCTTACTCGAGATCGCGGAGAGAGGTAACAGGGTACCGGCCCGACAGTCCTCGGACCGCTCGGAGAGGTGGACGGTGGAAGAGAGCTCGGGCTGGAGCGTGCCTATTTACAGACCCCGAGGTCTGGAAATCACGGGTGAGATCGGCCAGTGTCTCGCAGAGTTGAACCTGCGACACTTCCTTTCGGATCGCGACTTCTCCCGAGCTCTCGACAGCTCATTTGGGTTTCTGGCTTTGCAGTTGAGAGCCTGAAAAACCATGCTGTCCTATTCGTATCGGCCTCAGACGACAACGCATTCCCCCCATCCCGCTAGGCCTCCCGAGTCCCCGGAGTGTCATCCCGAGCCTGAGCCCGAGGACAGGATTTTGGGAACTGTACCAGACGACTCGGTCACACTCGATCACCTGTTGGGAGTAGAGCGCCGGGGCCGCGAGTGCTCCTTTGTGCAATACAGGCCCACGGAAAAACACAAGAGATGCGCGGGTTCGAAGGTTGACCCCCTTCACCAGATCAACGTGTTCACGCAGACCTTGCGAGATGAGTCCGTGTCCGTAGATGCGTGCCTGCAAACGCACGTGCCTTCTTTCAGAAAGGTTTTGTGGATACGGGTGTCTCTGGCAGAGGTGACGGAGCTCAGCTTAGAACCTCTCTGGATGATCAAGGGCAGAGCGTGGCTCGAGAGGCGGAGGGTCACGATCGCGATAGAGGACCGCTCGCTTGAGCCGTGCTTCCTAGACCCCGGGTCTCAGCTGCTTCGCTCGCATCCCGACCGAAACCTGACCGAGGAATTACTCGGTTTGGCCGCGGAAGGCGTAACGGTTCGCTCTCGGAACGATAGAAGAAAGTACGACGAGGGTGACGACGGAGACGACGGAGGCCCGAATGACGGCGAGCGACGCGAACCTCGCGAGGGGCGCGCAAAGTCCGCGCTTGGGGTCACAGGAAAGCGCGAGCTGCGCAGCGACGTCGAGGAGGAACGCGACACCGTCTGCGTGCCGCCTGCACCTAAGAAAAGTAAACCGTCGAGGGGTTGTCAGAGCCCCGAACCCCAGGAGCTGGGACATGAAGAGGGCGGAAGATACAGAACGCCGTGTGTGCGCAAAAACTTTATTCGTGGACCGAAAACCAGGATGAAATCCACAGGGCGAGACGTCAAAAAGGCGATGAACACAGTGTACATTCGATCCCCTCGTTTGCGGTCTGACCCGGTCTCCCGGTGGTACGGAGGTCGCGGAGCGCGATCGTTTCCTCCATTTCATTCCCCGAACCCCAGAGACGACTCGCTTCAGCGAGCGACAGCAGCCGCCGTCCAACCTTCCGTCGTCGTAGCGAACGTTCCCGACCGCGAGTCCGTGAGCATCTGCCCATCTCCTGTGGACTCCGCAAACCCTGAATCCGCTGCTGGTACTGCTACTTCTGCTGCTGCTGCTGCCGCTTCCACCGTCGTCGCTACTGAGGCCACTAGAGTTGCTACAGCCTCACCCGCGATGCCCCTGTTAAAATCTCAACCCCTCGAGACTCAACAGAACCCTGTCCCTCAACCGCGAATGAGTGCCACGGCACAACAGAGGGGTCTGGGTTGCTCGCTAATGTAGAAGATGGCATTGAATCGGGCTGGTGGATGTGTGGGAATGTGATTTTTTTTTAAAAGTCTGTAATAAAATCTTCATTTAAAAATTTGAACTGCGTCTAAGGTGTTCTGCTTTCATTACGTACTTTGCAGCCCTGATGTTACTGTTCACCCGCTGTACGTGGCAATCCTGCACCGCCAGTGTGTCTTACTGAAAGTATCAGTTCAGCCTAACAAAGAAGACACAAGCGAGCGCAAAGATCACAGAACATCACTTCATGATGCACAGAATCATTTTATTTCTTTTACTTCAACCAAGGTACCGAGAGTCACAAGAAATTTCACGTTGAACAGGGTAGGAGGGCAGGCGGGTGGATGTGCGGGAATGCGATCTGTGTTTTTAAAAAAGTCTGTAATAAAATCTTCATTTACCAATTTGAACGGCTTCTAAGGTGTTCTGTTTTCATTACGTACATCGAGTTTTGCAGCCCTGATGTTACTGTTTACCCGTTGTACGTGGCAATCCTATCTACCACCAGTGTGACGGTGAAAGTATGTTCATTCATCCTGACAAAGAAGACACAAGCGAGCGGAAAGATCACAGAACATCACTTCATGGTGCGCAGAATCATTTTATTTCTTTCACAGTGCTTCAACCACGGTATCGAGAGTCACAAGAAAAAATTCATGTTGAACAGGGTAGGAGTGGATGGCTGCTTCTAAGGTGTTCTGTTTTCATTACGTACATCGATTGTTCGTGGCAATCCTACACATCTACCACCAGTGTGTCTTACTGACGGTGAAACGTTGGGTCCCTGTATGTTCAGTTATAATCAGCCTAACAAAGAAGACACAAGCAAACGCAAAGATCACAGAACATCACTTTATGGTGCGCAGAATCATTTTATTTCTTTTACAGTGCTTCAACCACGGTATCGAGAGTCACAAGAAAAATTTCATGTTGAACAGGGTAGGAGTGGATGATTCGCTGGGAAAATAAAAAAAAACAAAGCAGGGAAGGGTAGACACCGGGATGTGTGAGAGATAGAAACACAGAGGTATTATCACTATAAAATTGACACGAAGGTTACACTACCCCATGTTTTTTTTTTAACCACAATCACTGTCGCATCAACGCACACAGAAATACAGTGGAATCCCTGACATGTCCCGTACTCTGAATCCTCCTCACACCAGTGTCTCGACGATTCTCCGAGGCTCACCCGCGGTGAGCCTCTCGATCACGTTCAGAGTGTTTTCCGCTGCGTGCCCCTTCGCATCTCTCTTCGATTCCCCGTGACCTGGATATCAGAAAGCAAACCGTGAACTCAAGGTACCGTCTTTAGCTCAGTAATGATGTCGCAAAAAAAAACATACCTTTTACACCAATCCAAACTGCACCCCCGTATTTCTCCAGTCGCGGGGTGACTAAGCAAATGTAAGTGAACATCGAAGACTGGTACGTTTCCTCCTTATATATGGGTATAGGCCACTTCTCCCTCTGACAAAATTCCTGAAAGCATGCAGAACATTAGGCGTGTATACACATTTTACAAAACAATGTGAAATGTTACGCGGTCACTCACTTGTAGTTTTCCGACAAAATTCACTTTCCTCGTGTAGGAGACACTCTGCGGATCTAGGACATTCATCAGTAATTGCGCGGCCTCGTCTTTCGCCGCTCTCTTTGTCTTACCGGTACCCTCGGTTGTAAAGGTACCGAGTTTGACGTTTGCCCGAAAGGTGGGATCGTGACACGGCCCAGTTGAATCCACCTCGTAGTGATAGCTAACACGTTTGGAGTCAGCGTATTCCTTCAGGACTTTGCACCAGTTTACATTTGGACCGGTTGCCATGGTTGAGTTTTTGTAGCTGGTCCGAAGTCTAGCAGGACCGCTTTTAATAGCAGAACGGTTCTCTGGATGGGGGGGGGTGAGGGATCTACGCGACCTGATCTCACTTGTTTTTTCTTCCTCATCCAACCACAGTCCCAGAGATTAAAAGAGGCTCAGCCTATCCTTGTTGCAGAACTTCACACGTCAGCTTTAGACATGCAGCAACCGGACAAAGGACTCTTGGCTTTGGATGCGGAGGCAGAGGGCAACCCGAGCAGAGCCCCGCGAGCTGTAAGACCGAGGTACGATGTACTGGACGACCCCGATGTCATGATTCGAGAAAGTGGGACGTATGATACGTACCGGTGTCTCGACTGCAACGTCGTGCTCAGCGGATACAAAAGGGGTGACCCGGGTCGAGAGGAACATCTGTGGCGTGGAAACGGACAGTGTCGGTACTTTCAGTTCAAGTACGCCGATCGCAAAGAGGAACTTATCGTCGCACTGGGGCGATTGCGGTTCCAAAAAGGATTTCTCGCGTTCCCCCAGTACATCTTTCACGCCATCGATGGATACGTTACCATCGCCGAGACCCAACGCTGCGTCGTCTGTGCGTGCCCGGCCCATCGACATGATTTTCGTAACGCGTGTGAAGAAACGGTCAGGCGTCTCGTCGTGATCCTGAAACATTTGACCCTGGAGGTGCCTGTGAGGACCGACCGTCTGTTTAACGCCTCCGTCCGCTACCCAAACTTCGCCGTACTGGGAGAGTCTGCCAACATGTACCACCTTACAGGTACAGCGGACACGTACAAATGCGCAGCTTGCGAGTTGGAAATCAAGGACTTTGTGGTCGACGATACCCTGTTGGGCGAGCACATCTATCAGGTCTACAACCGAAACATCAACTGTTCGTACATCGCAGACAGGTTCGGGAATCGGAAAGACGAGCTCGCTGTCATACTGGGAAAGGCTCGGTACAGAAAGGGCTTGGTGGCGTTTGAGGCGATCGTGACCAAAGCCGAGTGCGGGTACACCGTGATAAACGGACAAAGGCAATGCGTGGTCTGCGGCGCGTTAATTGTACACGGAAGGCACCTGAAGATCGCGGGGCATCACCCGCACTGCGAGGAAATGAAGCAATCGTGCATCGAGAAACTGTACAACATGAGGCTTTTATTATAATGTCTTTTTTTGTAATGTGTTTCTGCGATTGTCTTTTTGTAATGTGTTTCTTAGATTGTCTTTTTGCATGCACATGGTAATCTTGTATGGATTGTACACACCACTGGTTGTAATAAAAAAAATGTACACTACCCTGGTCTCATCGATTCATCCACCACCACCAAACCATCTTCCGCATAGTTTTCGTATATCTAGTGTGCCTGTTCGAGGCTAGTGAAGCACCAAAAACATTATCAAACACTGAGATGAGTGAGCAGCGCATGAGACAGATCCACTTGGACGTTTACAAGCCTGTGAGATTTGCAAGCGGTCAAACTCTACACACTTTGGTTCATGATATACCACGAAATAAACACAACAAATGACCATTTTCGCATATTCCCTTTATTCCACACTTCACACACTTGATCATTACAAAGTCATACCACATGTTCACCGTAAACTCAAACCGCTCCTGTACAAAGACACGATGATGTAGTTATTCAAACCTCAACGGAACAAAAACATTTTCACAACCGAGGTTAAAATTGGCAGTGATGAAAATCAAACCATTCCTGTAAAGGCATGGCGTGCTTAACCATAAACCTCAATGGCATTCTCCTGATCAACACGTCGTCGGTCAACTGCGTAGCGTTGGCCAGACAGTCTCGCTGTTCGTCGTGCCCCTCCGCGCTCCGCAAGTCGAGGCTGAGGTTTCTATGAATCTCCGAGAGAGACGAGCCGTAGATTACGGTTAGGGTCATACATCCAGTGACTTCTCCCACGTTGGCTGAGGGGCTCTCGATCAAGACGTGGACGTCAGACTTCTCGCTGCTCATGATGGCGAAGTTGTCCGCGTACTCGCTCATGGTCTGGTACAACGAAGTGACGCGTTTCATGATCTCGTGCGGGATTACAACATCCCCCGTGCGCCTGTGTATAGGAGGGAAAGACGTGCAGTCGAGCTCCAGACAGCTCGTTCGGGCGGCCATCTCCTCGGTGACTCTTTTCAAAACGGCGAGGTTGTCGAGGGAAGCGGAGCGCAAGAGACCCGTGAGTTTCTCGAGAGCGATTTGGTCCTCGTCTCCCGTAGAGGACGGTACGCACACGTAGTCGTCTTTGCATCGTGTCAGCGAGAAAGACGGGAGTCCGTCCTCGCCTTCCCTAAAGCGGGCGAAGCCCGTCTCCAAACACAGTCTGCATTCGAATTGGAACTCCCTGCGGGTAGAGTTTTCCAAGACCGCGAGAGCCCCTCTGACCGCGTCCGAGAACCAGAGGCTGTCCGACATCATGAAAGCCAAAACGTTGACGAGAGCCTGCCTGTTCTCTTCGTCCCACACGGGCGGGGATCGGTGGAAAGGCGCGGAGTCGGTGCCCGCTATCTTCACGTGGGATCCGCGGGGGAGGTCGACCTGCCACTTGGAGGAAATCTTGCAGGGGTCGTCAGTCAAGACCCTTCTCTTGTTCTGATTGAGGACGGTGAACTTGACCGGTATTTTTTCCCAGGTGCTTTGCTTGTACGCGGTGACGCTCATGTCGTCGATTACGAACAGAGCGCTGCAGTCGTAGCAACAAGGTGGTATGAGTTCACGCAAATCGAGTTTAAACGCCGCTGGCTGACTGGCCTTGGTGTACTTGGTCATGGTGTGGGAGAAAAGGTACTCCTTCCGACTAAAAGACATCTTTCGACCGAGCTGGAACGCGGCCCCGCGGGAAGGAGAAATCCGCGACCGTCACTCGAGAGGCGCCTCGAGAGCATCGTATATACTGTGGATATTCGAGCCCGCTGAGGACCGGGAAGGAGCGCGAGCTTTTTTGGGTCGGCTCAGCCACAGTCTTTCACTGATGCACTGTCCCATCTTTCTCTTCTTGTCCGCCCCGTACACGGACCGGACCAGCTCGTAACCCCGCACCTCGTTTGCGAAAAGGACACCGTAAAACTTTTTACAGCCCACGCAATGGTACGCGACCTGTTTGCGTTCGGCGAGAGACCGGGTCCTCTTGCCGAGCTCCACTCTGCGTTTCTCCTTGAGCCACTTCTTCTCTTTGAAAGCCTCGATCCACGTTCGCATGAGGTCCGTGTCTGCGCAGGAGTAGGGCATGATGCACAGAACGGAGTCCGGGTACGCGGTAGCCTCCGAGCTGAATGCCTCGGGAGTGCGGATTTGCAACAGGAGTACGGTCTGATACAGAAGACCGGCCAAGTCGACCAAAGTGCGCTCGCACGGCTCGCTCCTTGCCACCGACAGCTTACCGGTAGAGGACGCGACGCCCGCGTCTGTCAGCAGGACCGAGGGCACCGAGATCGAGATTGAGGAGGCTTCCGGGCGGGGGGGAAGCGGCGAAGGGTCCTCGCTTTCGATCGCCACTACGCCTTTCGATACGGCCTCCGCGAGCTGTTTCCCGAGCGAGGCGCTCAAGTTCCTGTACACATCGCGAGGCCGCAGGGACATGTCCTCCGTGATCACCTTGAGGCAGGCTTCGAGTTTCTCGCCCGGCAGACGAGTCACAGTCTCCCTGTTTTTCCTGACGCGCTCCAACTCTCGAGCCTCGCACGCCGGCACCATGTGCTCGGGACAATTGTTCATAACAGCCTTGAAGGCCGCGTCGGCCCTCTCCAGCCTCTCTCTGACGGAGGCCGCGTAGGCGATCAGGTGCCTTTTGCAATCGTCCATGCCGCGGAGTGTCGCCAGAGCGCTGCTGTACATGTAGCGGGGCAAGCAGTAGTCTATGATGCAGTGAGCCACGAGCTTGCCGGAGCGGTTGACCAAGGCTCTGTCTGCTTCGTGAGCTATCAAAACCCTAGAACCCGCGCAACATTTGTTGAGAGGCTGGTGGGGGTGAGGGACGAGCTTGCCCCGGGTGCGCCTCTCCTCGTTGTCCTCCTCCTCATCATCATTATCATCATCCTCGTCGCCATCACACGCCGCCGCCGCCCCGTTAGATTCCGAGGACTCGATGCCACACGCGAGCGAGCCGCCGAACATGGTCGTGATACAACCGGTCTTGGCCTGTAGGTTCAAGGGGTATCTGTGGAAAGCCGCTTCGCAAGGGTTACACTTGTGAAACTCGTGGCACTCCACAGGCTTGACGGAGAGTCCAGTGATCTCCTTCAGCCACGTCTTCACGATTTCCACGTAGGTGGTTTTCACGCTAGAGTTTGCAGCTTTTAGGCGAGTCAGCGTCTGTTGACCAAAGTGCTTGTTTTTCGAGGATTTGATCAGACTGCTCCAGGGAAAAAAACCCGCTCCCATCTTGGACGCGATGAGCTCGGCCGCTTTGCACGTGAGCAGGTCTCTGAGGATGGCCTGCTTGCGTGAGAAGATGTGGTTCATGCAGTATTTCCAATCCTTGTACAGGGTTCGAACCACGAGAGAGGTGTCGTCACCCCGCGCCTCCGGCGCGAGCGTAACGGAGACCGCGGAGAATCCCGAGTCCAGCTGCAGCGTTTGAACGTCCTTCACCGTGTGCGGGACGAGAAAGGAGCTCGCTCGACGCAGCTCTAACCAGCGGCCGAGGTCGTCGACGAGCGGGTCCCTCTCCGGGTACAAGATCACGTCTCCGGGCCCGAGCCGGTGCCACGGACACGTGGAAAAGCACGAGACCTGGTCCGTCTCCAGCCTGACGCAGTCTCCTCTCATGACACACGCGATGAAGGCATCCGTCACGGCGGAATCGCACGGGGACCGCATGCTTTTGTAGGCCGACAGCCCCCTGACTTTGACAGAGACCGCGGACAGGTTGCCCTCGTCGTCGAGGCTGTGGGTGAGAGCCACGTAGGTCTTTTTAGCTACGTGGCAGTACACGGAGCAACTGTTTTCGTACTCGAGCTTCACCCTCCTGTCTTTGACGAAGGGCCCGGTAACGTCGGCCAAT
The DNA here is from genome assembly GCA_029814505.1 of Siphamia roseigaster. Classification (NCBI taxonomy): domain Eukaryota; kingdom Metazoa; phylum Chordata; class Actinopteri; order Kurtiformes; family Apogonidae; genus Siphamia; species Siphamia roseigaster. Next base: position 44,872 of record JAPTYR010000032.1, on the reverse strand, counting down.
TCTTCGGAGCCTGGGACTTTGGCCACATAGACGGGATAGCCTTCCTCGGTGAACGCGCCTCCGGGGTCTCTGACGACCCTTTGGTGCCTGTTTCCTCTGCCTATTATGTACATCCTTCCCAGAGTGTCCTCCACCAAAGTCTTGTGCACATAGTCCAGAAAAGCAGGAACCTGCGCACCGACCCGCTTAAACTTCTCGCTCAAGGCCACGCGGGCCTTGCGGGCGAAGCCTTCGAGGCCTTCCTCCTCCCGGTGCGACGAGGACGAAAGGGAGTCTCCGTTTCGGACGTCTACGTCAGGCAAGTCGTCCTCGGGACGGTCTGGCGGACCGTACCCGACCGAGACCATCACGCTGTCAGTGTCTCCGTACACAACGGGGCAGTGGTGCTGGTAGAACTGAGACACGCAGCTGTTCACGACAGAAATCTGTTGCCGCCCGTGGCCGGATATGAGAGGGCCGCAGGGGTGAGGAGCCGTTCCGTAGAAAGAGTTGGCCAGAACTTTACACTCTCCCTCCTGCGTTTTGTAGTAGACTCGTTCGGCCTCCCCTAAGCCACCGTTCGCCAGTTTGCGCTTGTACTCGGCCCGCCGGTCGAGATAGTACTCGACCGAGGACGATAAAACGGCCGGGGCGCGCACGAAGCCGCGTCGGGTCCCGTCGTACTTGAGGATGAGGGACGCGCACTCGAACCCCTCGACTTCCCAGCTGTAACACACCCAACCGGACAGATCGTGGGGGAACGTCGCAGGAGGCCAAGGAACGGTGGTCTCGGGCGAGATATTTAGAGCGCACATAATGGAGGGGTACATGCTAGAAAAGTCAAACGAAAGTTCCAGGCCCATGCCGGGTCCGGAGTAGTGCAGACCCGTGAGGGGGTCGCACACGGATCCCCCCTTCCACGCGTCACGCTCACCGACCTTGGACCCGAACGTCCACCTCTCTCGACTGCTCAATTTCGCACCGGCGGGGCCGGATTTGACTCTGAGAGTGTCCAGGGTAAACTTGAGTTGAGGGATGTGAACCGAGTGAACGCTCTGCACAAAGCCGCCGAAATTATCCCCTCTTCCGTGCACCACCACGTCTATGTTGAGAGTCGTTCTGCATCGGTGGAACAGAGCCGACACAGGTTTCAGGACTTTGGCCAGCCTGGCGCACAGCTGCGAGTCGACCAAATTGTAGACCAGCACGGCGAAGAGGCTCTTTCCGCCCTTCCCGATCATCTCGTCCATTTCGGAGTAGCCCACGTCCGCCAGCTTGCGAAGCTTTCTCGGGTCCTTGGGGGGTTTTCGGTGAAGCTCCCTCGCCTTGGTCACGACGAAGGCCACCACGTCGTTCAGCTTCATGCTGGTGCACGCAAACTTGATTTCTCTGGTCCCGGCCATCCTGTACAGATCTACGATGTTCATACCGCAGCTGTTCATCTTGAAGTGGCCCAGCTTAGCCTTGTGCTTGTTGAACTTCTCGACGTGCTCACAAATCAGATGGAGCTTGTACTCGGTCAAGGCTCCGCCGTTCAGCAACAGCGGACCCACGCTGTGGAGCATGTCTTTGTACATGTTCAGGTAGCACACGTTTTCAAACTGGAAGAAGGGCTCCGTGTCCTCGGTCAGGGCTCTGGTCACAAAGAGCCCGCGCCAACCTCGCAGCAGGGACGAGCATCTTTTCCGGGTGGCGTCGTCGCCGCGGCGCTCGGCGTATTTGGACTCGGCGTAGAAGTGTACGCGCTGCTCGATCACCCTCACGTCGAATTCCGCGTTGTACACATACAGGAGTTCGATGCCGTACCGGTGCAGCAGCGCGATCGTCTTCTCGAGGAGCGCCAGTTCTCCCCGGCAGGGGTAAAACACGATCCTTTTGACGTCGTCTATGCCCGCGCCCCTGGCCACTTCGTCGCTCGCCTCCGGCAGTCCGCAGTTGCTGCTCTCAGCCTTATTCCTGTTATAGAGAACTATCAGCTTCTTTCTGTGGTGTTCGCGTGAGGTCTTGGGTGTGTGAGAGTTTAGGATGACGAGAGAGACGCAGGTTATCTCGTGCTGCTGACCCGGCATGTCGGGCGCGAGAGCCGGGATGCGGACTCGCTTGCTCTGTCTGGGCAGTTGTCGAAAGCCCTCGTTTAACGCCTGGACCAGCCTATTCCGGTACTCTGTCATCTCCGCCACCTTGTGCTCCGTGCAATAAGGGAACTTGTAGCTGAACGAATCGCATCGGAGCGACGCGTCCCTGTACGACGCGTCGAACACAGTCTCGATGTCCAGACACGCGGCCCTGTAGAAATGCTGCGCGTGTCTACTGTCAAAGAGCTGAGCCTGTTGTTCCGACCTGACGTGATCGTAGACGAGTTCGGAAACCGAAACGTGAAGATTCAGCTTGTTCGCGGGTACGAAATAGACCCTGCCGAACATAACGCCCGAGCACAGCGCGGGCGTGTTTCCGTCCCGAGCCAGGTAGTAGCCCTTTTCGGGGCAGAAATCCCCGAAAGTCAGCGCTCCCCTGACGTTCTCTACGTACCTCGCGGCCGAGGATATGCGTCTGAGAGGGAAAACCTGAGCGTTCACTTTCCGCTTGATGTCATCGTGGAAAACCTCTACGAGCTCCGGCTCAGCGGCAAAGTGTTTGGACCAGTAGTCCCGAACCAGCTCCCAAGACTCGTCCTCGTGGTCCTGGTCGCGAATCAGGTCTAGGTCATAGCCCACGACGGGTGCTACACCGGTAACTCTGAAGTATACCGTGGTGTGGACGCCGAAATCTCGAGCGCGTTCCACCACTAACCCTCTGCACAAGAGCGCTTCGTCCTGTCTCTGAAAGAGGACAGACTTGATCATCACCCCGACCAGATTAGGTTCGAGGGCAGGGTTGACGGGTCTGCACTCAGGGTAGACGGATGGGAAAAGGCCAGCGAAAGGCACCGTGTCGTTCATGATTCAGAGTCCTGAACACTATAGTCGTGGTGGTGGTGGGGGGGTTGCAAAGTCTGTATCGATCCCCTGTTCTATGAGAGGGCCTGGGATATATAGGATACTACCGATACCCGAGCTCACGTGCACACAGCCGAACGGGAAGGTGCTCAAACGCGTGTTCCGAAGCTTAACCGCACGTGGAGTGTTGCAAGCGGTGTTAGAGCAGCCCGGTGCACAATACCGGGACGCTGATCTCGATCGAGTGTTTCTCCGCTGTGAAAACCTGACGTTGACTCAGCGCCGTGGGCGAATCAGCCTACTGGATGATAACCTGACAAAACAAGAACTGGAGCGAGTAAATGTTGTCGTGGGACCTGATCGTGTTGGGCAAAAGTATCCCTTTCGGGATCAGGGTTGCCGAAGTACAGCGCAAATGGTTGCCGAAGTACAGCGCAAATGGTCGACGTTATCTTCAGCCGGATGGGATCAGACGAAACTCCTCTCGCGCTGAGCCTGGTCTTCTTTTTCATGGGACTCGATAAAATGATCCAAAACCTAGACTCGATCTGCCTGACAGGGAAGATGTAGTTGTTGTTTTTTTGCCACTTTTGCAGTTTGATCAAATAAAAAATGTGCTACATAACCTGTGACCGATCTCATCTCGTTTCTTGTCTCGGACTCATTTCTTGACACTCACACCAACGAAAGTGTCTCATGTCTTAGCTCAACAGAACGTACAAATAAAATCCAACACACTTGTCTTATTTTTTTTACAATGGTTTATTCTCATGAACAATGTCTCAAAGTGTAAGGTGATTTTGTAATACAACAACAGTGTCACTGTGTCTCACAGAACGTACAAAGGAATACAAGAACGTGCTTCTGTGTCCCGGAGGGTCCATCTCTGCCTTTTCACTCTCTCAGAGTCATTTCTTGACACTCACGCGCACATAGTAGCCAGCCAACGAAAGTGTCTCAATGCCTTAGCTCAACAGAACGTACAAAGGAATCACTCACATAAAATCCAACACACTTGTCTTTTTTTTTACAATGGTTTATTCTCATGAACAATGTCTCAAAGTGTAAGGTGATTTTGTAATACAACAGTGTCACTGTGTCTCATGCCTTAGCTCACAGAACGTACAAAGGAATACACTTGACATAAAATCCAACACACTTGTTTTTTTTACAATGGTTTATTCTCATGAACAATCTCTCAAAGTGTAAGGTGATTTTGTAATACAACAGTGTCACTGTGTCTCATTATCTTAGCTCACAGTACGTACAAAGGAATACAAGAACGTGCTTCTGTGGCCTCGAGGGTCCATCTCTGCCTTTTCACTCCGATGTTGACAAAAACAGTTTTAGAGGTCGTTTGATCGGCTCACCGCACTGGAGACATCTGTTCATGTTACACAAACACGTTAAATGTCCACAGTCCGCGAGCCAAGCTTTGTTCTTGCTGCACGCCAGACACGCTGGATCTGTTTCGGGAGACACTTGGATGCTGATGTTTTTCAGCATATCCGTTCTGCAAAAACAACATGTGATGAATGAATCTGAGCCTCTAAAGTTTGGCAAACAAGACGTACAACACAAATGTCCACATGGCAGGCAGCTGTCGGAAATCTCGTAGCAGCAGCGACAGGCGAGGGGATGAGTTCCGTGGTACTCAGTCTCATCATCTCGGGGACACGTCGGACCTATACCAGGGGAAAGAGAGAGCGATAAAATAAAATTTCTTTAAAACAAAATTCCTCTTACAATTCTACACCGATGTCTGTGGTATAACCGTTTTGCGATATACTCCCAATACCTGAAAGGACGAGATTCTCGTCTCTTTCCACCTCTACGACGAATCTATCGCATCTTGAGTCAAGGCAAGACTCGACGAATCGTCCGTCAGCCGCGAGTACGTCTCTCAGCACCGCCATGGGCTCTTCGTAGTAAATGGCGACAGGTATCGGGGCCTCCTCCGTCTCCTCCTGATCCTCATCCTCCTCCTCCTCCCAACTGTGTCTTTCGAATGACCGGCACGCTTGACGCCTCGGGAAAGGTGCATCTGGTCGCTCATACGGCATGAATTTCAGAGCCTTTCGCTTCGCGTGTATTTTGACGTATTTCATGTTGTGGTAGAAGGTGGAGATCTGAGATGTACAAGGAGCAAAGGAGGATCGCTTCGACATCGGGATGCTGTTCACCGAAACTATATTCATTTCGTGGTCTGTCAGTGCTGTACAGGGTGACTTTGCTGACAGGGAGATCGCAGAATTCCAGACAGTGGAGCAATGGAAGCCGTGCTTCTGCATAAGTTCGTATATCGTTTGAGGTTCATCGCACTTTACTCTTCTGATGGCAGACTCGGGCATCGACACTACCACGCTGTGAGGTTCCTGTCAGGGCGATATGAAACACAAGACAACGATTTGTGAACACCTTTCTTTTTTTTTCCCGTTAGGGAAAATTAAACTGTGTCAGAGATGATGCGCTCAATACTCACGTGTCTGCATGCCAGCTTAAACATAATGTTATCGTCGGCGACCGTCAGCTCCTTTCTTGGGACCCATTTGTACTCCTTCACAGTCGCGGTCACCTCCGCGATATGGTTGTAGAAGCTAACTCCCGGTTGAATCTCCGAGTACGTGACGCTGTAATCGTTGGCAGGGGAAACCCTCAACCGGTCGTCTGTCAACACTGACTCAAGGGACCTAGGGACCAAGAGAAGCATCTCCTGGGACCACAACTTTTTGATCGTAGAGAACAATCTCTCTGTATATCTCACACGCTCAGCGTTGTACAGCCGAGCGCAAATCACCGTCAAGTGCTCGGCGTGGTCCTCCGTCCACCATCGACTCAGATACCATCCGGTACTTAGTTGCGGAAAATTGATGTGGTCATTAGGCGAGTAGCACCATCTGACAATCATTGTCATGTACTCCATTTTCTCAGCGCAGTGGACAGTGCTCTGTTGTTGAGGAGAAAGCGGTACAGGGAGATGCTCACCCTTGCTTGATCGGTGAAAGAATAGCGAGGGGTTTTTATTTGGAAGCCTGAGGAGGCAGCTCAGAACGGTCCGAACGCGCCCCGGTCCGTCCGACCGCCGTTCGCAGCAGCTCTGAATGATCCGACGACGCGATCCGAGCACCCCAGCTCACCGACGACGCGATCCGAACACCCTCGGCCCGTCCGACGACGCGATCCGAGCACCGCAGCTCACCGACGACGCGATCCGAACACCCTCGGCCCGTCCGACGACGCGATCCGAGCACCCCAGCTCACCGACGACGCGATCCGAACACCCTCGGCCCGTCCGACCGCCTTTCGCAGCAGCTCAGAACGATCCGAACGGCGGCTTGAAGCCTAGAGAGCCGAGCGGGCCGTAGCGAAAGGGGATTCTCGCGATCAAACAAAGACGAAAAGAGGAGATGAGCTCGAGTGTAACGTGGCACAAGCGGACACTGGAGGAGTTGATATGTCTCACCTCAGGCGCCTCTTTAACGGAGCTCACCGAACGGTACGAGAAGAAGCCTAACCGCGTGCAGTTGTTGGTCAAGAAGCAAAGCGCATCTGCTACACTTGAGCAGGACGGTCTCATCGGGCCTCCCGGGGCCCGCGCCGGAGACGATCTTAATTCCTACATCCTTCTAAGGTGGTGCCCGTGGTTTTCGCGGACGTTCGGCGCGTTGTCGGACGCGAATCTTTACATGCTTACGGTCAGGTTGCTCCGACTCGACAGCGAACAAGCGCCTATTCTCCTGGAACTGCTATCGGCAGTCTGCCTGGTCCTCAAGCAGCCCAACGTACCGTACATCCCGACCTGTCGGGACCCCGCCGGCGCGGACAGGTTCCTATTCAGCGACTGCTGACGGGGTTCATTTTCATCCGACCTTTCTGTCCGCTCGTTTTCTCTCCGCTGCGCGCCAGCCCCGGCTCGCAGTTGCACGCGTTGAGCCATGTCGTCCACGAGAATATATGCACCTATTCGCGGGTACACGAACAATCTAACGGATTGTCAGTTCCAGACCATGGACATGCCTTACGGATGCTACAAATACGAGTCGGGCAAGAACTATCTCCCCGGAGGCTTGATCCACTTTACCAGCGGGACATCGTACGTGCCCACGCTGCACGGCCTGAGCGCCGACTCCATCAGAAATCTCAAGGAGGTGGCGGTCTGCGCGGCGTCTAGCTCCATCGCAAACAGACCGTTCCTGAACAACCCGAGCCTGTACGAAGTGGAGCTGATCAACACCGGACACGAGTCCCTCAGGATGGGAGACCGTTTCACCGTGCAGCTGCCCAACCAAACGGACGTCGCGGCGCAACGGGACGCGGGCGTTGACCTGGGCTACAACGTGAACAGGGGCATCTGGGGAGGGCTGTTGGCTACCAGAAGAGTGAACTGCGAGTTCGGAGGAGACCCGGTGGAGGAGGTGATACAGGCTATAAAGAACAATCACGAGTTCGACGTGTTTCAGCTCGTATCACCTTACACCCCCCAGAGTATACTTTCGATGATGACGCTCGTGGCCAACGGAGGCGAATATGACAGAGTGACTCCCGAGATAAAACGCATGGCAGCTCAGGCCGTCAACGAAGACTTCAGCGCAACAAACGTCAACGCCATAGCGGAAGACGGAAACGTGAAAGGGTTCCTGAGGACCGTGATCAAGCACGCCATGAGCATAGTGGAAAGCGTGCAAGGCTTTGCTGGAGGACAGGTGGTACGAGCCTGCAAAGGCAGTAATTACAGTTTGATCAACACCGGTGACCGATTCATGGCCCAGCTCAATATGAACCGGTGGCTTATGTGAAAGTCGCACGCAGACAGGGAATCCGCTCTCGCTCGCTAGTGGCAAATTGTCACTGTACTTTTGTTTTTGCATCTGTTGTATCTGGTATATCATGGAAGAACAAATAAAATATCTCTTGAACACATTTTCATGTCTTGTCATATATCTTTATTTGTTTTTTTGTAACATGCACAACGAAAAAGAAAAAGTGGGAACAAATAACCCACAAACACCAGGTTGCAGAGGTCTTACACGATGACTTTCAGTCATGATAATGATGATGATGATGATGATAATGATGGTGGTGGTGGTGATGATGATGATGATGATGATGGTGGCAGTGGCGCTGGTGGCGGTGATGGTGATGGGGTATCTTGCCTTTTCAAACGAGCCCCGGGTTCCTTAAAGGAGATACATTTCAAACCTTTCTTGTGATAGTGTTTGGTTCTAGGGATGTGGTGTTCGACAGGTTTGGTGTCAAACGCTAAGTGCGCAGACTTCTGTTGTCCGGAGTCGTTTTTAGCACTCGCTCTCACGCTCGGGTCACTCGCAGACCGAACTGATTCGGACGCCTGGCGCGGAGCAACCGGTCTCTCGTCGTCGAACGTGTCCCCGGATGCCATTTTCATCCACCACCGATCGCGGAACGGCGAACGGCGTCCGTGAGCGCTAGGGAGTGTACCCCCGTATCCCATCTGGTACCCGGGCAGGTTGTCACGTCGTCCGCCGGACTTGACTTTCAGAAGGTCGCCCCACCAATTGTCCACCGCGTCGCGAGTATCCATTCGAAAGACGGAGCTCCCCTTCGTCACTCGAATAAGGCGCTAAAGTGGAAACGCAGTCTGAGGAACCACAGGCCGATGTTCACCAGGACCAGTACATGTAATATTACGGAAATACACCGATCGAGACTTCGCTCCAGCGCCTCGGACAGTGTCGGGCTGACTTCGCGCACTCCTCTCTTTACGTGTCCGTGCGGGTAGACCATGTCCTTTGCGGTCCTCAGAATGAAGTCCGTGTTCAGGTTAACAACGTTCGGGTTGTTCTCACGGCTCCCCAGTACAGAACGTACGCGGGCGTGCCGAAAAACAGAGGTGAAACGTGTGACGAGGGTGTCAGAACAAGATGGGCTGTGTTGTACAGAACCAGGAACGCTGTGAGAGTGCACCAGAAGACCCGAGCTGGGTCGCCGTAGGGTTCCGGGGGTATTCTCTCGCAGTGCGCGAAAGCTCTCTCGCCGCAACTCGCCTCGGCTCCGTCGGGGTTGGACAGCCTCTCCTCCCTGTACAGGGCGAACACCTCGCCTCCGCTGGTGCTCGACAGGGCCAAGCACTGCAGCTGCCTGGTCCTTTCGATCAGGGCGTTAAGTTCCAGGCGTAGGTACGCGGTCGTGGATTTGAAAGCCGCAACCGCGAAGATCGCTTTGTACCCCGCGAGCCAGATCGAGTTCCCTCGCGTCAGATCTTCTCGCGTCAGCTCGAAGGTGAGGTAGAGAACGGAAATGAATACGAAATGAACTCGAACGATCGCCCCTAGGCGCGATGACATTTCATTTCAACCGGTCCGAGGGAACCGATCGCGTTAATCATGAAAAACGACACAAACGTGGTCCATTTCATGATCTGGAGCAGAGACGGGTCTCGCTCGGTAAACCTGGCTCAGAGCGTCCCCTCTCCGCGACCAATCTGGATGTCTGGCTGGATAAACCCCCCGACCCCGACGAACCCTTTGTGTGCGACTTCTGGATATAAACCCGGATTCCAACCGCTCTCCATCTCATCTCTGCACACTCCGGACTTCCAAACACGAAGGTTTCCTCGCGGCCAGGGAAAGGGAACGGCGAAGAATCAACAATGTCCTCCGACTCGACAGGTTCTACCGAATCCGGTTCCTTCAAGATCCCTCAGACGGTGAAGTCCTACGCCCGAAAGAGGAAGGGTCGGAAGCCCATGCGGTACGGCGCCCCGAGTCCGGGAAAACACTGTCCGAGCTCCGAGGGGCAGAAACTAGACGGGGCGCTCGAGTCCCTGCGGGAAGCAATGCTAAACCACTACGCGTCCTTGAAAGGCCTTAAGGATGTCTTGAGCTCCGAGGGGCAGATAACGGAGGTTAAGGAGGCGGTCGAGCACCTGACAGAGACCTTGATAAATCAGATCGCGAAGGCGCGAGCCCTTAAGGACGCACTGAATCCTCACGATCCAGACCTGGCGGGATGCGCCGAGAAAACAGTCAGGACCCTGAAGGAGGCCATTGTAAAGCAGAGAGCGGAGAACCGAGCCGTCAGGGCTGTCTTAGATGATCCGACTGTGTCCTCCCCGAACTCCAAGGAGCTAGGAGAGGCAATCGAGTTCCTGAAGGAGGCCACGCGAAAGCATAATGCTGAGTGGCAAGCCCTTATCGGACTTCTGAGTCGTGGGAAAGCGCGCGGCGGAGAAGCGAGCCGTTAGGGATGGATCTGCTGCCTGTGTCCTCCCTGAACTCCGAGAGGCTGGGGAGAGGCACTCAAGGCACTCCAGTCCCTGAAGGAGGCCTCGCGAAAGCAGAATGTATAGATGCAAGCCCTTAACGGATCTCTGGCTAAATAAACCTGGCCCATGGCGTCCCGAACTCTCTCTGTGTTCGCGCGTGTAACGATCTGGATGTCTGAGACCTGACCCTGAATTCCAAACCCCTCTCCGTATTCTTTCTCCGCCTGCCTCTTTCTTTTTTTTCCAAAAAACTACCTACAGTCGCACGCAGATGACCAGCAGACCTGCTCTCTCAACCGCTCACACCATGTACTTGCATCTGTCGTGTGTCTGGCAGAACAAATAAAAATTCTTGTACACATTTCATGTCTTGGACCTGCTCTCTCGACCGCTCATACCATGTACTTGTATGTTGTGTCTGGCAGAACAAATAAAAATTCTCGTACACATTTCATTCGTGTCTTGTCGTATATCTTTATTCGTTTTTGTAACATGCACAAAACCAAGGAGAGCAAAAGTTTAGCACACAAACATGCACACATGCAACGTGGGTTCTTCACATGCACACTTCAGTCTATCGCAATGACGGGGATGGTGGTGATGGCGGTGACTCCTTTTCACACGAGCCCCGGGTTCCTGGAGAATATCCGCCGCTTCAAACCTCTCTTGCGATAGTCTCTGTTTCTTGTAACTTTCAATCGGACCGGACCGATCTGAGGAAACCGATCGCGCTAATCCAGAAAAACACAAACATGGTCCATTCCAGGATCGGGAACAGAGACGGACCTCGTCCGTCCGCGCATTCGATCCGCGAGGCCGCGACCACGGCGTCGCTACAAACCCGGTAGTATAACCAGGTGAGAACGTAAGCGGTGAGGAAGAGGCCGCCCGTGGCGAGTTTCTTGGAGACAGATACGGCCGACGCGGGGTCTGCGCTCTGACGAGAGGCGCCGCCGCGAAAGCGTTGTCTCTCCAAGCTCTGCGTGGTCAGCAAGCACCCTCCGGTTAAGCTGAAGCACACCGTCAGGGACCACAGGGCACCCAGCAAACCCCGAGCAAACAAGTCCCACAATCTGACCATGTGCACGAAGAGGGTAACTGAAACTAGTATGCTCGAAACGACAGCGGTCGCGAGGAAAACGACACCCTTCGCGCGTCGTCCTTGTGCACAAGCGTGATTGAGCCAGCACACGACGGGAGGAAGGTACAGGGGATGTACGTTTGTAGTCATCACAGTTCGATTCAGAGACGCGCACAGGATCAAATCCTGATCGGGTACAGACTTCCTGGGTAACATGTCTCCTCGGGGGGTAGCGGGTGTTAGGAGTCTTGATCTTTTTTTTAAAAAAAAATTATTATTTCAAGTCAAGTTTAATGCGTTTTTCTCGCCGAACGAGCAAAGGTCCCGCGCGGTTCTCATCCTCCTCTTCAGGCCCGACCGCTTTAGGTCAGGCTTAGCTCTCGAGCCGAGTCTCCCGTGTTCCCGGCCAAACCGACGCTCTCAAACTTCGACACGATCTCCTGTCCGATTACAATCATCCTATCGAACTCGTCGTGGTTGTAATAGCGCCATTCGCAAAAGCCGTTGCACTTGAAGCTGTTCCCGGCCTTGGTGCCTATATGCAAGTAGTAGCAGCCCCCGCTGTTTCGCAGGTGGTCGTATAGCTCATCTTCGTAGGCTACCCAGACGAGACCGAGGGTGGCCCCGGCTTCATCTCCCAGAACTGTGGTGTCAATTCCCCTGGCGGGCACGGATTTTGCTATCAGGTACAATTTCACAGCTCTCACACCATCCTCTCCTGGAACCGTGGTGGATTCCACCTCGCCTGTGCGATACACCCTCCCGGACATCGAGGCGACGGAGCCGACCAGCTCTATGACTTGCTTGACCAGGGACGGCTTCGACACGATCGAGTGTAGCACGAACCACAAGTGCTCTTTGAGAATCGGTATGTTCTTGAGCGCGAGCTCCATCACGTTGGAGACCACCGTGAGACGACGCTGACGCCGAGTCCTGCGGGAGCCGTAGCCGTCGCTCCTGATCATTTCGTGAAAATACTGGAGAGATTTGTTCCACTCTGAGACAAACGTGTGGATAGGGATCGCGGGTATGACCAGCCCCTCCGAGCTCCTCGCGTAGCTGTTTATGACGCCCTGAGCTATCGCGGCGCTCCCCTTAGCGATGTACGTGTTGTACAAGTCCACGATGGACGAATATTCCTCCGACTGATGGGTAACGGGCGCGAGTCTGACGCACACGTCCCCGATCACAGGACTGCGTTTGGGAGTCGAGGCGATCAGTTGAGAGGGTACGTGCTTGAAGCTGAGACTACCCAGGGCCACGTTATTCCACTGGCCTCTGTGTCCATCGAACCCCGAGGACAGCACGTTTTCGCGGTCGTAGTCATCGTTGTCAAGGTGCGCCGCGCGGGGTAAACTACGCGAGGCCCCCGCGGGTATCACGGCTTGTTGGTTGAGCACGAAGCAGATTGACTTCTGCGAGGTCATACTTTGAGAGGGTGGACGTAGAGTGAACTGGAGTAGTAAGCGTGCGCTCGGACCGCGTTGACATGTACAGTGTGTAAACAGTTCCCAGTTCCCTCATCCCCTGTACAGCGAGCGTATCGCTCAAAAGAATTATCAAAAAGAGATCATACACATATACAAAAAACACACACACACAGCCCAACGTTTGTCTGGTAAGCCTTTATTTCACATCAAGATAATCACAATGTGTCTATCCCAACAGGCTACACGGAATATCTTCTTCTTCTTCTTCACATCATGACAACTGCAGAGATGAAATCGTCCAAGGATGTTGAAGCCTTCAGCCTCCGGTCACTGAGGGTACCAGCCCGCCGCTTGTTCGTCACGGAGGCGTTGTTTGGCTGCTGCGCGAGCGGCTCAGACTCTCGAAGCTGAGACTACCCAGGGCCACGTTATTCCACTGGCCTCCGTGTCCGTCCAACTCAGAGGACAGCACGCTTTCGTCGTCGTAGTCATCCGGCTGATCTAGCGTCCACGGAGCCATCCGCTGCAAGAGACGAGGCGTCGGACCCGAGAGCACGGAGCCCGCGTCGAAGTTACTGTGACTGTAGCAGTTGTCGACGTGTATGTGATTTGATCTAAGAATGTTTTTAAAAAGCTGGAAAATAAAGACACGTAACCACGACTTGTTCTTTCGTTTGCTTTTATTCTTTATCCACAAAATGTCTTGTGTAACATACACATCAAGGTACAAATAACAACTCGGTTTAGTTTGACTAGCAAAAAAAAATATCAGAGCCCTGGAGAGCACGGAGTCCGTGTTGATTCCGCTGATGGAGCGTCAGACGCGTGCACTCGGGCTGTGTATTGCGGCTTAGCTCACTGACACGTACAGTGTGTAACAGTTCCCAGATCCCTCATCCCCTGTACAGCGACGAGAGAGACCCGTATCACACACACTCACACAGCCCAATGTTTCTCCAGTAAGCCTTTATTTCAACATCAAGAAAAGTAATCACATGCTACCCCCAGAGTCCCTGTCAGTACCAGCCCCATCAGAATTAGGAATCTATCTATCTATCTATCTATCTTATTCTTCTTCTTTTCTTCTTCTCCTTCTTCTTCACATCTTTGTGACAACTGCAGAGATAAAATTGTCCAAGGATGTTGAAGCCTTCGCTGAGGGTACCGAGTACCCAGCCCGCTGCTTGTTCGTCACGGAGGCGTTGCTTGGCTGCTGCGCGAGCGGCTCAGACTCTCGGTCGGAGCTGCTCCTCGCCGCTTCCCCTTCCGTCTCCATCGAATCGTCACCGTCGTCATCGCAGCTCCGCTGGCTAGAGCTGCTGCCGCCGCCGCGCTTTGAGATCTGTTTTGTGAGTTCATGTAGTTGTTTCAGCAATGTCGAAATATCATCGGGATCTCGCCCGGTCTTGTTCGCTTGGTTGCGTACGCGCTTATACGGCATGTCCCTGGCCAAACTCTTGAGCGTATCGACGGAAGACTCCGGCGACGCCGCCGAGCTGTTCTCTCCGCTCTCCATCAGGACATCTCTCACGCTGGTCTTGATCAGATCGAGCATCTTCTCCTGTTGTTTTTGGGACGTCGCCTGTCTCTCGGACTCCTCTTTGTTGAACTCCATGGCGATGCTCCTCCTTTGCGCCTCGCTCAGAGACCCGTACGAGGGCAACGTGTTGCTGCCGGGATGCGATACGCTGCTAGTAGGATTGCAGAGAGCCTGGAAAATATCCGGAACAGGTAGCAGCTGTTGCTGCTGCTGCTGCTGCTGCTGCTGCTGCTGCTGCTGTTGCTGATTCCACAGATACTGGGTGAAACGTTGCAAAATTGGAGCCAACTGTATGAAACTGTCTAGACTTTGTAGTTGTTGTGCTTGAGACAGCTGTTGCTTTTGCTGCTGCTGCAACAGCTTGTTGATCAGCTCATCCATCTGGTTACCCGGCATCGCGTCTTCCATCTGCTCGGACTCAGGCGCCGAAGAAGAATCCTCTCCCGTGGTATCTCTCGCCGCGGTGTCGTTCCGAGCATCAGCGGGAGCGACGCCTGCGCGCAGTTTTGTTTTCACTCCGGTGCGTCGAGTGAAATCCTCAGCGCCTCGCACCGTAAACACAGAGTCGGGATTGTCGGGGCTTTTCAGCGCCTGAGTTAGTACGCTATTTTGAACCTTCATAGCCTCTAAGACGTCCTTAAGCGCTCGTATCTCCACCACCTGCTTTAGCACGGCCTCCCTGAGGGACTCGACTGCCTCGTCTACGCTCTGCCCCTCGGAGCTCGGAGACGGACCTGTGCGCTCGAGGTTCAGTTCTAGGCCCGCGTTGAGGACCGAGTCCTTGAGAGTGGAAAAGCCCATCCTACTCATCGTCCGGGCCAGATTCTCACCGGTCACCAGGGTGCAAAAGCAGCCCGGTCTCATGGGCACGGAGACCAAACTGCATTCCTCGGTCAAGGGGCCGCTCTCGTTACTTCCCGCCGTCCCCAAGCTGAAAGCCATGCTCATGTCAGGCTGCACTACGACGTTGGCGTATTCGTTGTCGTCGCACGCCACGCAGCAGTACAGGAAGGTTTTGTCCAGAGACCTGCTGTGCACGTGCCAGTAACACTTGACTCTACCGATGTCCTTCTTCTCTTTGTGTAAGAACACGGCCTTCCCGGGTTGGGGGTGACAAGCTCCCGAGTAAGACAGTTCGTTCCCCACGATGAAGTCTTTCCTCGAATCCGGGTACACTTCGTCCCGCGCCACGCCAAACACGCTACACATCCCAACGAGGAACCTCTCACTCCCGCACGAAGCGAATCTGGTCAGCGCCTCTGCGTAATCGGCGTCTTCCGTGCCGTAGCACTCGTCGCAGTAGATCGGCACAAACAGAGACGGGTCAGAAACCAGAAGAGTCTCCTCCGGGTACTCGCGCTCGTCAGCGTAGTTGACTAAAGTCATGGTGTCCGTGTTTACCACGGCTCTCTCTTTGTCCTTTTTCGACATTTTCACAAACGCGCACCGGCCTTTGGTGCAGAACACAGGTCCCACCCTGTTCGAGTTGGAGGACATCGTATCCTCGCCGTTCCCTTTCCCTGACCGCGTGGAAACGTCAAACCTAATTTTTTTTGGTTAAATTGTACTTTTTATTTGTCACAGCAAACTCGGGTCGTCCGCACGGTCCGCCTTGGTGCTGAATATCAGATTGTCGCCCCACACAAACTCCTCGTCGAACTCGATCAATTTGTCCAGGGCCAAGCTGGAGATGTGCGTTACGTTTTCCACCGTGCAGTAGGGAGGTGTGCCCGTGAAGTCGCACTTCGGCTGCGTCCGCGTGAGCTCGGCTATCAGTTCGGACAGTCTGTCCGCGTCCCCTAACTTGAGTTGGAAAATTCCCCGTAAGTAAGCGCTAGTTTTCGCTCGATAAAGTTCGCTCTCCTCGACGGGTGTCGCACCTACACACCATTTACAATGTTCGCTGTCCACCGCCACAACCACGTTACGTTTGGATCCTGCACGGAATACGCAGCGGCCACCACGACGCGAACCGCGGCACAAAGCGATAAGTCCTCCGCAGATTGTGGATCTGTCGCTCTCGATAACTTCGGTCGCAGCCGCGGGGAAATCTCCGCTGTCGCCGGTGGCCGAGGATGAGCGAACGCAGCTCCTCCGTTTCTCGTTCTTCTCTTTATCCGAGCTCGCGCTCCCCTTCGCGCCCCTCGTCATCATCGCAGAGCGACGAATTTGTGCACGCCGGACGCCTAGAAAGAAGAAGAAGAAGTACGCGGGAGGAACGAGAAGGAGAAGAACTAATAGAGGAAGGCGACGAACGAGAGGAGTCTCGAGCGAAACTCGGTGTAGGTAATCGCGGAGCAGCGCGCCTCGCGGGAGACGAGCGAGGAAGCTCGGAGTCACGATCGAATCCGGGCTACTCTTCGGCCATGGCATCTGACGCTATTTTCCAAATGTTCCCCGAGCCCAGGCAGCACCAGGAAATGTCGGGGTCCGAGTGCGAAGACGACGGTTTCCTTCGAAAACAGTACCCTATGCTGTACATAACCCTCAAGGCTCCTGAGCACCCCTCGATAGCGGACGTGCGGTACGCGAACGAGGGCGCGATTTGCTCCTTGTGTCGTCAATTGGACAACAACACTTTGGGCTCCATCAAAGTGCTCAAGCCCCACGAGGTGAAGGGCTACCTAAACTCCTACAACCTCCAGTTTACGGAGGAACAAGTTAACGTTCACTTGGCTCACACCGCGGGGGACGAAAATGTCATCGGGGTAATACAGAACATGTCGGTGGACCTGATCAGCAAGTCGTACTCGCTGGCAAACGCGGCTTCTCTTCGCGTTATGCACCGCATTACGACGCACATGGGAAGAGCGCTTTTTGTCCCAGACCTGGACGCGGCTAAAGTTCACAACGACGCCGTCAAACAGTTCATGGGTCTCGCTGCCACATGTCAGGCTCTGATGAAACATAATCACGTAGGTGAAAACAAAGGAGTCCCCGCCGCGAGGAGTCCCTTGTTGTAATCTTTTATCAAAACAAAGTACTAGAGACCGTCTCTACCCTCTCTCCCTCTCTCTTTCTCACTCTCTATCTGTCTTTCATCTCTTTTTTCTTTCTCCGACTCCCCATCCCCGCCTCGTCTGCCACACATGAAGCGTTTAATCTCACTACTGTGGCTAGTGCAGCTCGCGAGTTCCTCCGTCGACCGACCTTACGGTTACGCTCCCTACGCTTGGATCGCCGTCCGCACGTGCGATGCGAAAACGGGCTGGTGTCAGGGTCAGAGCCGCAGCGGCTTCGCTTTGGCCGTGGGAAACTTTACAAACCGCACGGGAGACACGTGCACCCACTATTGCCCCGGTATGATCTACGCTCTCTGGAGACCCGGTCCGGCGGACGGTTCGTCCGCGTTGATACCCGGGAGCTCGACGCTCGGGGGTCTCGTTAAAAAGTTGGACAGGTTGTCCTGTCTCGAAGTCCCCGGAGGGTTCAAGTGTTCAGACCGCGTCGTCGAAAGCACGCCTTTGAACAAGATATCGATTCTGCTCTACGCCGCTCCTCGCAACAGAGACTATTACTTCGGCGAGGATGCGGCGGACGATTGCGGACCCGATCCTCAGTGCGCTGCTTTCAAGCTCCTGAGGAGAACGCTACACGCGCCGGTCGAAAGCAGAAAATGGCCCGACACGGACGACGTACTGACTCTCCGGAACTCTCCTTATGCCTGCGTGCTCTCGTACGTGGGCCTGGGGGACGCGGAGAACCTCGGCGCCTGTTACGCGCAGCTGGGGGACAACTGTTTCACTTCCCAAGGAAACAGGTTCTGCGTGGGCTATTCTAGAGCCCAGAGAGCCGGCATAACCAACGCGGACGCCGCCGCCTCGGCCCCCATCGCCATCTGCGAGGTCTCGAGCAACGCGAGCCTAAGGGGCCGGGCCCCGGCCTACAAGCCCACGTCGGTGGAGATCAGGGAATTCCTCGCGCCGTCCTCCTGCGACGCGACCCTCCTGTCCGCCGAGAGAGCCGTGTACAGCGACGGCCGACTGCTGCTCGAACTCGACGTCCCCACTTTCTACGAGGTGGCCGAAGTGGGTCACGTCATCATGAAGGTGTCTTTCGACGAGTGCCTCGTTTCGAACGCGTCCGAGCGCTTCGACCTTTCCGCATTCGTGCTCACCGCGGCCAATACGCTCTCCAAGGCGCGAGTGTCCACACACTCGACCGGCATCATGCTGGACGCGGCTGACTGGGGCGCGTCTGCGTGTCCCGGCTCCGCGTTGCGCAACGTAAATTTTTCCAAGGTCGCGGTCGATCTCGCCTCGGCTCTGACCAGACAGGGGGTGCAGAAAGTCTTCCTCGGGCTGCCCAGATCCCTGGAGCTCCTGAACCGCGTGGGCTTCTCTCAACTCGAGAAGGCGTTCGACGCGTTCGTTACACCTCCGGGCGTAGTCGACATGAGTCGAGACGGCCGCTGTCAGAACATGTGGGTGCCCGGGAGCGCGGGGGACTCTTCCGAGGGAGTGGTGTCGTACCTCTTGGCTCTCTTGAGGCGAGGAGTCAGAGCCAACAAAGTGATCTTCACCCTGTCTCTCACGGGGGGTATTAAGATCAGTCCGCTCGAGTCCGGAGACGACAACGAGATCACGGGCGAACTCTCCCTGGCCGACATGGAAACCAACACGATGTTGAAGTGCGAGGAGAACCTCAACACCAAGTGTTGCTCGGGCTCCAGCGTCACCGTGTGGGCCCGGGACGCGATAGTGAACGTCACTGTTACCTCGACCTCCTTCGAGACGCTCAAACGGTTCCCCGAATTGGTGGCGGTCGCGTTTGGTATCAACCAGTTTGTCGTAACCCCCGTCGATTCGGATTTCAAACGAGGAGTTCGATCGAACACCCCGGCGATACTGGGTATAACATCGGCCGTGCACAGGTTGAGAGACTGGAAGAGGCAGCAAATAGCCGCGGGCATATCCACCGACGCGGCAGCGGCGACGGCGCTAGCACCCGGTGGTGCTAACCCGTACTCTCGTCGTAGCAGACGTTCCTCGTCCGCGTCCTCATCCCCGTTCTCGGGCGGCCACCGCCGGGTCGTCAAGCTGGACGACATCGTCGTCGAGATTCCCGCCGCCCAATACAAGGACCCCGCCTCAGGTTCGAAGAACTGTCTGGACCCCCAGTACAACATAGGCATGAGTAACACGATCGTGTGTCCCGGGCTCGTGGCCGCTCACGGGGCGCTGGGTGTTTTCAAGGAGCCCTACAAGGAGCTGTACAGCACCAGCTACGATAAAATCTTCGTGGCCGATCTGTATAAGCTCGAGTCGTGTACGCCCGGAGAGCCCAGCAGAAAGGCCAGGGTCTCCGCGAAGCCTCCTCAGCTGGCTATCAACATCAACACCCTAATGCCCACGACGGACGGCAATCACTACATGGTGGGAATACTGGACGCGGAACGAGTTGTGGAGTACGCGCCGCCTGTGAACAAGGTGTGCGCCACCCTCAACACCGGGGAGACCGCGCACAGCGTCAACGTGGTGTCCGTGGACGACGGCTACACGGTCGACAAACCGATGGTCGAATTGGAATTCGGAGTGATAGTGAAACCGGTCGACGTGCTTTACTTAGTCTCGAACTTCACCCCGGGCATAGACTACATCAACCTCAACGTGAGCTGCGTCAATTACGACGTGAGCGCCCTGCGACCCTGTCTGATCGCCATATGCGGAGGAGACAACAGCTGCAGGAAGGACTACGGCAGGCTCTGCAACACGGCTCACGAGATCGTCAACGACGCCCGCAGGGCCGGGGAGCTGATGAGGGAAGGTCTCGAACAATTGGCCTTGCAGGAGAAGAAGTCTATGATGTACGAAGTGCCCGACAACGCGTCCCCGTTCCTCGAGCTGGAGAAGGCTCGGGGCGGAGGAGGCCGCGGAGCCAGACGCAAAAGGTTTCTCGGGATTGTGATGGGAGGCGCGGCGTTGGGGCTCGCGTGGCACGTTTCCCGCAGAGTGGACGCGTTGGAGGAGCAGATGGACTCCCTCAAGAACTCGTACGTCTCCGTGTCGAACCGGATGGTCGAGGTCAGTAACAAACTCAACACCAACATAGCCCTGGTCAACGGAAGGATCGACGAGCAGGAGGAGAAGATACAGAAGAACAACGAAATTGTCAACGGTAACTTCGCCATGCTGAGGGACGCGATGATGAGGAACACGGAAGCGGCTCTGCGAGACACAAACGTAAAGTTCTCGGTCTTGACCAGCTACCAAATGTGGTACGCTCAGATGCAAAGCGTGACCCATCAGATGATGCAGGCCGCCATGTACACCAAATTCATGGCCAGAGGAGTGGAAAACTGCCTGAGGCAGATAGCCTCGAAGCGTTCGGGGAGCTGCCCCAGCGGTCTCGCTGTCATGCAGGAGCATCCCGGCCTCACCGAGTTCCCGACCATCGGCACGGCCCTGTACAAAGACAGAAAGATTTTCATAGTGCATTCCGTCCCGGGCACCGTGGAGAAGACCGTGGTCCGTGGGATCATACCCATGCCCAAGATGAGCACGGACGGAGTCCCTTGCTGGCCAGACTACAAAGTGTGGTTGATAGACGGCAAGTACTACCGGCCTTCCGAATGTCACGGCAAGTACTGTCACAAGCCCGAGCCTCACGGGAAGTATCTCAGATGCCTCGAGGATCCCGGCGAGTGCAAGACTGTGTGCTCCCCTTGTCACCGAGGGATTTGCTACCAGGATAAGAAATTCACCTGGATGGAAGGCTCGGTGGCGGTGGACATCGAGTCTCCTCCGCTCAAGCCCTTCTCCAGACCGCACATATCGGACGGGCCCGTGTCCTTCGCGGATCTGCTGAAAGACAGTCTCCCGGAAACGCCCGAAGCGAAGCTGCTGCAGGCCATAAACACCAGCGTAAACCTTATTCACGTGCAAGAGGACTTGGACAACATCACGAGAAGCCTAGAAGAGTTCGACAAGCGATACGAAGAGATAACCGCCGCGAGAGTCACGTTCGGAGGGTGGCTTTCGGGGTTCGCTAGTGACATTGCCCTGTGGACCTCCATAGCCGTACTAATGGGATGGTGCACCGCGCTCTCGGCGGGTATCGGATACATGTTTTTCTTTGGCGGAGGCGGCGGAGGCAGCGGAGGCAGCGGAGGAGGAGGACGACAAATAGCACATACGAATTTTAGAAAGAGAGGATATAAAATGTTGTAGAAAACATGTTATTACCTTTGTACATGCCTTGATGTGTTTGTAAGATTGAATAAAGTTTTATTATTTTACTGTGCCCCAAAGAGTCCCCTTCTATGATGTGTGCGGAATGAAATGGACAGTACCGGGAGTTAAGAAAGAGAAAACCGTGTTACCTTTGTACATAATGTGTTTGTGAGATTGAATAAAGTTTCATCACTGTGCCTCAAAGAGTCCCCCTTCTATGTGAGTTTTGTGCGTGGAATGAAATGAATGATTAGAAAGACAAACGATGATTACCAAACACAGTTTTAATTGTACAGCACACATTTTTTATTTCAAGATACACAGGTTATACAAATCACGGCACCACAGCAGCGCGTGTTAGGGTTACAGTCCAGATAGAGGTTCCGGGGTTTCCGGGCTTCGTATGTCGTCCTCGTCTCTCAGGCTCCGCGGAATCCATTTCAACGGGACGAGGCTGTAATCTTTCTCGGTTTCCGCTGATTGTGGACGAGGAGTGTGAGACGGAGGATCAGAGGTGCAGAGTCACGAGGGTTGCGGGAGAAGACGTTCTTCCTCGAACCGCTCGGGAACATCGTGCCCGGTTGTAACGTCGTCGTTGCGGCGTAGATCGCTCTCCGGCAGGGTATCGTCAAACGGGTACATGATAGGAACAGGCTGGTAGTGTGGATCGGAGCGCGGTTTTCGGGCCGAAGAGCGTCCGCTGTGGATCCTGTGAACGACCAACACTAGCCCACAAACGGTAACCAACAGAGCCGTCAGGAACGCGATGACAAACCAGCGATCCTTCGTGTCTCCGGTCCACCGGTAGCTTCTGTAGGCGTACTCGGACATTATGAACCGCACGGAGTGAATAAGGGACGAGCGTTAGGCTCCGGGCTTAGGGGGGGAAAACAACAGAATAGTTAGTTTATTTTCTTTTTGTAAAAAAAAACATTCGCCTTTCTGCGGAAAACGAAGCGGGTTCCTCAGCAAAGTCTCGTTGTTTCGGGTTATCGGTGAGCTCAGCGTGCATCGCTCGGCTCAGGTCAAGCGGAATAGTTCATCTCCACCCTCTTGCGGTAAGACACGAGCCTGTCATCGTAGAATCGAACGGGCCCGACCGTCTCCGCGAAGTTGCAGTTCGTCATTTGTAGATTCTCCCTCACCACCACTCTACTGAGCACAACGTAGACCGAGGGCTTTATCGGTGACATGGAGAAATTTTTGGGTGGGTGGTAGAGCACTTTCCCCGTCACGGTGCAGCCTTGGCAGTCGTACGTGTTCATGGCCAACAGACAGGCCAGCGGGTGCGTCGTCACCGTCCAGTTGAAGTAGTTCCATTGGGAAGGAGAAACCTTGTACATGGTTCCCGTCTGCGCCCCCTCGACGTGGAACACGTTGAACTGGCTCCGGGGCTCGTACTCGATGCGTCGCACCACACCTTCCGTGTCTACCGCGGAATTCTTTACACTTTGTTTGCCCCACGGGCAAGACGCGAGCGTCGCGTTGTTGGAAGCGACGACTATACCGTTGACGTCCATGTGCCAGATCATTCGCACCTTGCAACCGACCCAGAGCTTGTCCAGTGCCAGATAATCCCTTTCCTTCGAGCGGACTCCTTTGCGATACTTGGGTGCGGAAAAGAGCTTGGGTAGTGTCTTCGCAGCCTGCTTCAGCACCTCGTACCAAGCCGCGGGTCCTTTGCGAGAGAAGTGGTTCCGAGTCACGCTGAGAAACTTTTCCCCCATGCGAGCCTCGTGTTCCACCTTCTTCATGTACGCTGTCGTGTACGTAATCTGCTGCTGGTCCTGGTGGAAGACGCGCAGCTTCTCGGGTTCACAATACGGGTCCATAACGTGGAGCTCGCTGACAGACACTTGGCTCCGGAAAATGCGCCGCGACTCCTCCGTGACCGTGTTGAACTGAAGGTACGTCAAGGCCTCCGCGTAACCCGGGTCCTTGAACTGCCGCCTGTTGACAAAGAGCGGAGTGGAAGAAGAGAGGAGCCCTTCGAAGCGCTCAGTTTCCCAAATGCGCACACTGGACCCCACGGGCTGCAGTTGGGATACGCTCCCCGAGAAGATTATCAGAGGGCCCTTCTCCGGTCCGTAGAAGAGCGCTAGGCAGCGCAACATCCTGTCGAGCAGCCTGACGTTCATCAACCCGTACTCGTCTACGATCAGCACGTTTGAGCCCACGAACGGCGGCGGGTCCGCGTCCGCAAATTTCTTGGACGACCTCATCCGCTCGAACATTTTGCTACACACCGCACAGGACTCCGGCCTCAGCCGCGTGCAAGAATGTCGAGGGTTCGCCCCACCGGTGTGCTCGAGTTCGGACTGGCGCAAGCTGTTGAAAAGAGAGATCGCGTTCCAATGTACTCGACTGTACAGTCGTTCAAAGTCTTCGAGGGAAAGTTCGTCGTTCAACAGGTCTTGCTTGAGCCCCATCATTTTGTGGAACGTGTAGACGCGGTCCAGAGAGCACGCTTCCATCAGAGTCCCCGCTGCCTTGTTGGTCATGGCGCTCACGACCACGCTGACGTCCATGCTCTTGAGCTTCTTTTCCAGCAGCGATACGGCGTAAGACTTTCCGCACCCGGCGTCTCCGCTCAGAAGAGCCAGCTTCATCCCTTCGCCTCGAGACATGTGCAGCTTCACCATGTTCCTCACCCATTGTTCCTGACAGTATCTGGACATGGCCAGCATCGCTTTCGTTCCGGGGTTCGTCTCTTCCAGACGCGGCTTCTTGCTCTGGGACAACCCTGCCCACAGCCCGTGTCCCACCCGTCGCTCGGAGCACCCGCTCATGTCTGTGATATGAGTTGACTGATTTTCCAAAACTAAAATGAAAAAATAAAATAAAAAAAATCGTTTTAAATCGTCAGGTACGTCTTCTCTCGCACCCTCTCTTTACCGGTATCGTTACCGATGCCCTCTCCGCTCCGCTCCGCTTTCGCTTCACACACAGACCCACTACAAGTCCGATAGACCGTTTGCCCAAGGCGACTCGAAAAGCACCCGTTTTTCAATGGGCTGCCCAGGTATGGACGTCTCCGCCTTATCCCGATCTCTCCGATGAACTGAGGATGTTCTCCCTTTACCCTGACTCCGGGGACCTCCGCGGTTCATCAACTCTTCGATGGACCGTCCCAAGCGAAGAGGGTCCTCGCGGCTTTCTTCCTCCACGCTCGCCTGCGCACTGCTGACATGAGACGGAGGAGACTCGATTCCTTCCAGCACAGAGCGTAACACTCTGCTCTTGATACAACAGGAGCCTCCTTGTTGACACTCTCCGCTCTGACTCACCGTCAAGCCCGCTGTGAGAGGCACGCGAATGACGCCGCTCTCTTCCCGTACCCTCTGAGCTCTCTTGCGTACGAGCACGAACCTCTCGTAGCCCCTAGACACGATTTCTCTGAACAGCGTCGCGTACGAGCTGTACGCGCTCTTGATCGTGTACAGAGCCGCGTTCGTCACTCCTCCCTTTCCCGAGTTTTTCAGTACGCTCTGGAGCCCCGCGAGCACTTCGATCAGTGGACTGTGCGCCCCGTACTCAAACAAAAGCCACGCAAAGTCCTCGGTGTCCACCCTGTCTGTAACTTTGTACTTGTCACCACGCACGTAGGCTCTCCTGAAGGCGAAGTGTTTGGCGTACCACTCGGGCTCATGATGAGACAGTATGATGTTTATGTTCTCTAACAGCAGACTGAATGCCTGCGCCTGTCTATCGCCTACTCTCATCTCAAACAGCTTCTGTAACACCCCGACCGGAGTGACAGATTGACCAGGTTTGAACATACGGTCCTCTGGTAGGGACACGGCGAGGTAATGTCTCCCTACCCAGTCCAAGTGAGGGTGCGACTCTTCTTCTTGTTCGGTCTTGCGCGGCCGCGCTCCGCTCTCCGTTTCCTCCTCCAAACCCGCGGTACTCTGTCGGCTCTCTGAGAGCGTCACCCTCAAGGCTTCTCGCTCCTCGCATGCTTCCCGCAGGGCCTCTCTCGTATCCTCCAGGTCCTTTTTACACAACTCGAGTTCGTAGAGAGCGTTCCCGCATGCGGTTTGGGTCTCGTTTACCGTGACCGCATCTCGCCCCTGTCCTTCGTCCACGTCGCGGTCCCCTTCCCGTTTCACACGAGCGGCGCCGAATGACGCTCTCTCGCAGAGGGTCTCGGTCGACTGTTTGCGCTCCGAATCCAGCAACCTGTTGAGTTCCAAGATTTCACGTTTCAAGTTTACTATCGTGGTCATGTGGGAAGCGTCGTTGCACTGGCCAAACGACTCGTCTCGGGTTCTTTTTCTGCACAGAGATGATGAACGTGTGGCGGGCATGGTTTCCTCAGGCACTTCTACTTTTTTTAGGGCAAAGGCAAACCTGACAAACTCTCGGAGACAAAGAATTAACGGAAACACACCGCGATTCCGTAATGCGATTTCAAGTGAGTCCCTCACATACAGCGTGAGGGGGGGAAACTGTCCACCAGGCCCAAGTATAAATATGAGTCCCGGAAAGCACTCAGATCATCTCGTGTGGACTGAAGGGTATCCCTTCTCTCTTTACGCAACCTTTGAACAGCCGGGGGATGAAAACGGCTTGTCTTTACCCGAGGAGCTCCTCAGGACGCGAATGCGCGAAGCTCTACACAAAGCCCAAATAGGAAAGCGACTGCTGCGCCCTGGAAGAACTTGGTTTCAAACGGGTTCTAGACTCAAACGTATAGTAGAAACCAAGGAGGCGTAAGCTCAGCCTGTACCAATGACAATATCCACATACACAGCGTTCGCTTTTTCAGTGATGAGTCCACATCCAAATTGGTTTTCGATACAACTGCGATCAGGTGAATCCGTCCTGTTTCGGAGGAGATCATCGGGGAGCGATGGCGTGGGTCTCCGTAGCCAGCGGTGGTGCTCTGAGGATTCTACGCCCCAAAGGATTTTGCCCGTGGATACCGGGGGACCTAGCTTGACCGGGTGTGAGCGTGATTGATATCCAGCATCGGAAGGATCGCGTCGTGAAGCACGATCCGTCTCTTTCAACTTGTACTTGTATACGTGACTCTGTTTGTTAAAGCTGTCCATTTCCCACTGGTGTCACGACAACAGTCATATACGTGCGAAATTTTCTTTTTCTGTCTGCAATAAAGCATAGCTCGTGTACCTAATCTCCCGGCCCGTTCATTCGCGTGTCTCACTTTTACTCTTTATTTGAGATCTGTGGGAAAGATCTTGAAGTACACAGTCACCGTGATAGCAGTGGTAGTCACGCAGCATATCCCATAAGTTCCAAGCCAAAACTCTTACAAATGAAACAAAAAAAACACAAACTCTCACATTCAGATATGACAAGGTTTATTGAGAATGTAATTCTGGGACTCCATTCTGAGTCAGACATTGGGAACATTCTGAGAGTCTGAACAGACAGGGTTTTCGGTGTAGTCAAGTCAAAACTCTTACAATGAAACAAAAAAAACCACACAAAGTCTCACATTCAGATTTCTTATGACAAGGTTTATTGAGAATGTAATTCTGGGACTTCAAACAGATACGGGGGTTCTGGGCCAAGTTTATGATCGGACATTGGGAACATTCTGAGAGTCCGAACTGACAGGGTTTTCGGTCGGACATGGCCGATGTTCTAAAAGTCCGACCACGAACTTGGCTCAGAGAAACTTTTACGGTTGGATTGTCAGAAAACTTGGCTGGCTCAGAGAAACCCTCCCGGTTGGATTTTCAGAAAACGTGACTCAGAGAAACTCGTGTGCTCGGATTTTCATATCCACCCCCGAGTGAGAATTTCATTCCCCGGTTTGCAGTCTTTTACTAATTACAGACTCTCGGTAGAGGTGAAGTCATCCACCCGGGCCGATCGAAACAAATCCAAGACAACGTAGGGCTACGGGCAGTCGCAATGAGTATCACTGACAGGAGAAGCGCCTCGAGTTACCGAGCCTCGAGAGATCAGGTCTCGGGTTACTCAGATGAGGCTCTGAACGAGGAGACCAGGCAACTCATGAAACATTTTTTAGGAGAGTCTATAGGAATTTTGAAATCTAACAGTGGGGAAAGCGAAGCTCTGTCAACAATGAAAAGAATGTCGTGCGAATTATTGGCGAAGTATGGACATACATACCGCGGTAAGTACTGAACAAAAAAAACTAATGTATGAACACACGTGAGCGCACGACATAAACAGATTTTCTGAACCCCCAAAGGTATGACTGAGAAACTTTCAATGGTTCACCGCGGAGACGAGATGAAAAGAGTAGCTTGTGCGCTCTTTGAAGACGGAACCATCAACTGGGGCCGTATTGTCGGCTTGGCGACCTTCGGACTCGAAATGTGTCGACACTCGAAGGAGAAGGACGAGCGGAGATTCGAATTTGTGGAGTCTGTGGGGAAAGAGATCTCCACATATCTGCTGACAGAGCAGAAGGACTGGCTGCTCAAGAACAACTCCTGGGTCAGTAGTCGTGGCTGAGCAATTCCACTCCTCTCGCATTACCTTTCTAATGTAAGTTTTTTTTCTGCTTGGTCCAGGTCGGGTTTGTGGAGTTCTTCGCTGAGCCGCAGCACACTTCGAGGGACGCGATCATTTTCTTTACCGTATTCACCAGTATTGGGATGCTGATCATGTTGAACACCTTCAAGAGCCTTTTTGTCTGAATCGCAAGATTCATGTGCCTTTCCCTGTGCCTGCACTGCATAATAAACATTCGAACCACACATTTGTTGTATTTGTCTTATTAGACCACCGTGTTGATGGGAGAGCACTGCGCTCTGACACAGTGCACTGATGGGTTCAAGTGTACCAACAAACCATACCAAATTCATAAGGGACAAATTTCAACATTTCACAAAAAAAATACACAATGAATTTTGACAAGACATATAGTTTATTGAAGAGAGCATGGTCAACTCAGGACACACATACAACAACACACACACAGTTCCATCCTAGCATTGTGACAGTAAACTCTCGGGGGCGCTTTCTGAAAGTGTGTCTTCTCAGTCCGAGCGGAGGAGTCTCAATCTCCTCTCGCCACCGCACCTTCCATCTGGGTGAAGGCGCTGGTAATCCCTCGGTGGCAATGGCACTTGCCCGGATCCCCGAAGTATAACATTTGTTGATCAAATGCGGAGGCGGTCGCCACCGCTGTGTATCCTTCGTGCGCTGGGGTGAGACCATCTCCCATCTCGTTTTCACCACTGACAGCTCTCTGGTACACCCACGGCTTGTCGTTGCAGGTGGTGCGTGAGCATTATTTTCTTGAAGTGCACAGGACCGGTCTTGTTCTCGGGACTCCTTTGAACACCGGCGTCCGTCGCTTCGTAGTTCGTGAGCATTATTTTCTTGAAGTGCACAGGACCGGTCTTGTTCTCTGGACTCTTTTGCACACCGGCGTCCGTCGCTTCGTAGGGCTTAGGACACAGGCGCGTGACGTGCACAGGACCGGTCTTGTTCTCGGGACTCCTTTGCACACCGGCGTCCGTCGCTTCGTAGGGCTTAGGACACAGGCGCATGACGTGAGTCGGATCATCCCCGATCCACATCTTTTTCACACACAAGGCGGTGCTGTCAGCTGCTACCGGGACCGCGCGCCGCTTCCTCTTCGCGGGCACGGGGGCTCCGATGCGCAGTATTATTACACCCCTCTCGTCACCTATCATGGCTTGGTATTCCATCGCTACCTTGGCGTCGGGCACATTTCGGCCCACTGTCTCAATCTCGGCAATCTGATGTGCGTGGAACAATGTCGCTCGGATCCACGGGATCGAATGTCTGGTTTTGGTGCGAAAAAATCCAAAAAGCTGATTTTCGTATTCGACGACTATCGCGAACACACAGGGCATCTCGGTCAAGTTCGTCTGCAAGCGGACTCCTTCCGAGATTGTACATTTCCCAAGGGTGAATTTGAAGCGAGTTAAGTACTCATGACGCATACTCGCAGCAGAAAACAAGCTTGTGACTCAGGAGAGAAGTCAAACGCGCATTCGAATCTGAGCAGACAAGGGGGGTTCTGTCTCTCCAGCATCCAACCAGACAGGGTTTTTCTAGGCCAACGTTCGGACCACACGGTCGTACTTCAACGTCCGACCACACGAGTTTCTCTGAGCCAAGTTCACGGTCGGACTTTGGGAACACGTTCGGACTTTGGAACATAATCCGACCACGCGAGTTTCTCGAGCCAAGTTCACGGTCGGACTTTGGAACATAATCCGACCACGCGAGTTTCTCGAGCCAAGTTCACGGTCGGTCTTTCGGAACATAATCCGACCACGCGAGTTTCTCTGAGCCAAGTTCACGGTCGGGCTTTGGGAACACGGTCGGACTTTGGGAACATAATCCGACCACGCGAGTTTCTCTGAGCCAAGTTCACGGTCGGACTTTTGGAACATAATCCGACCACGCGAGTTTCTCTGAGCCAAGTTCACTGTCGGACTTTAAAAACATAATCCGACCACGCGAGTTTCTATGAGCCAAGTTCACGGTCGGAACAAGCTCCGAGCTGTTATAATAGGACGCTGCGCTGAGTACCGAAGACATCAGCAGCGGTAGCCATGTCAGTGAGACGCAAGGACCCTGCGGGTTCGGAGTCTTCTAGAGCGCCGAACACCCCTCGACGGGGATCGTTAGACATGGACATGACGTGCGGTGTGTGTCTGGAAGTCGTGCTGGCCAAGGAATGCTTAAGCGACAGATTGTTTGGCCTTCTATCTGACTGTACACACTGTTTCTGTTTAGCGTGCATACGCAGATTTAGGAAATCCTCCTTCGCGTGCCCGGTGTGCCAAATCCCATCCAAGCTTTACATACCCAGCTCTAAGTGGACGGTCGACAAAAATGTCAAACAGGTGCGGATTTGTGAAATTCAAGATGTTATGATGAAAATTCCCTGTCGATTTTACGACAAAGTCCGCGGAACTTGCCCCCAAGGTTCGGAGTGCCTCTACAAACACGAGAATGACCACCCGAAACGATGGAACACGGCGGAGGACGAAAGGAGCCGGGCGCTGTTCCAGGAGAGGAAAGACGCTTTGGCGAAAATACCCTGTCGATATTTCAAAAGAGGCCGTGGAATCTGCCGCCGAGGTTCGGAGTGCTTCTACAAACACGAGGAGCACCCAGTGCCGCGGAACACGGCGGAGGACGATGATGGTGGTGGGGGTCGGGGGTGGTGGAACATGGTGGATGACGACGGCCGGGAAATAGGAGAGAAGTTTCCTACCCTGACAAAGATGGTGCGAGAATGGGAAAAGGACCAGGGTCTCGAAGGATCTCCGCTGTAAGCTCCGCGATCCACCAAAAGCCAAACTGTATCATGTTGTATTTTTCAATCATGTACAAGGTTGATCATAATAAAATTGAACCCAAGCCTTTAAAATCTTTGTGTGTTGTTTTCTGTGTGCGTGGAACCCATACCGGAACATGTGACAAATTCAGACTTTGCAGATCAGTGTACAACATATGTTTTTTATTGAAAGTAATACAGTGGTAAAATTACACGTACACATGAGGTCCACGCATACGCTGGGACACGAGACAAATTCAGACTTTGCGGATTAGTGTACAACATATTGAAATAGTACAGTGACACGTGCACATGAGGTCCGCTCTTTTGGTTCTTGTAAAGTCTTCTGAAGAGCGTTGGCTCTGGCGGCGTACAGCACAACGTATTGAAATGGTACAGTGGTAAAAATTACACGTGCACATGAGGCCCGCGCTTTTGGTTCTTGTAAGTCTTAAGAGCGTTGACTCTGGACTCGCGGTGTAGAGCGTCTTGCTTAGGATCAGCTTGATCGCGGCGACGTCGAGCGCTGAGCAGCTTGGTACGCAAGTCCTGGTTATCACACCTTGAGTTCACCGGTCTACGCCTGCCTCCCTTCACGATGTACACCGTGCCGAGTCGCTCCTTGACAGAGACCCGCTTGGTGCCGTTTTCAGTAGCATTAGTCGGGCGGTAGCGGCGCAGCGCACCCACTCGATCCCGAGCGGTCGATTTCTTCAGCGCACCCAGTCCATCCCGCAAAGAGAGTCGGTCGATGTTCGACGCGAGACTGTCGACCTCCAAAGTTCTGGTTTTTGGCGGGGTACGCAATTCTGCCCGATCCGACAACAGTTTCCGCGAGAGAGCCTTTCGTAGAGTGTTGCACAGGTTCAGATGTTGCGTCGCAAATGGTTCTCCGTATTCGTCCACGGCTCGTCTGTGCGGGATAGCTAGAAAGCGATCGAAGCTCACTTCGTTGAATTTGTGCATCAGCTTGCTCTGGTCCCACATCTTCAGGTACGCGTGTACGGCCATGATTATCGGGCAGCGTGAACAAACGTGGGCTCGCTGAATTAATTAACAAGACGTGGGTATCTAGGCTTTGAATCCACTCACGCCACGGATTGTCTGCTGAGATGACTCACACTGTGCCACCGAGGGACTGATCAACCACCCGAGTTTCTCTGACCCAAGTTCACGGGCAGAAGATCCTTTCACGGTCGGACAGTTTCTCTGAGCCGAGTTCTGAAAATCCAACCACGTGAGTTTCTCTCAGCCAAGGTGTCTGAAAATCCAACCACGTGAGTTTCTCTGAGCCAAGTTCACAGTCGGACTTTTGGAACACAGTACAGTTTGTCTGAGTCAAGTTTTCAGAAAATCCAATCACACGTGCCAAGTTTCTGGGCCTTCGGAACACACGCGCTACGCCGCGTTCACAGAGTTTTTGTACAAAGTGTTGAAAAGGTTTCGTACGTAGAGTTCTGTGCGGAGCTTGGATGTGTTGGATTTTTTATGGTGTTTTTTGTGTGACAATTGAATGTGCATCTCTATCTGAATAAACACTCTTATTGAACACAATGCCTTTGTCACGTTTTATTGAAAAGCATATACAGGTCACGTAGCAGTGTCAACGTCATTGAATAATACAGATGAAAAATCAACTGGTCTTCTCCCGATCGATTTTCCTTTTTCTCACACAAATCACTCTTTCCCCTGTCCCATGAATCCGAGCTCTGACCACAACTCGGTCTTCATCGGTCATATGAGAAACACGTGTCCATTCTTCGTCCTTCAGCAGCTCATGAGCGAGAAGTCTCTCGGTCTCACAGAAAGCCAGCAGGCTCAAGACGATCCTTTTCGCGAGTTTGCACCCCATCACACTGGGCATAATAGTGTCAGGGCCCACGTCGGGCATATCGGGAACACAGGGTGCGAGCGATGCGCGGGGGCCCAAAGTCTTGACGATGATCGAGTACGTAGGCATATCTTCATGCTGGAATACTACTTTCCCTTCCATGGCCTCTGCTATCATCACCCCCAGGCTCCACATATCTATGGTACAAGTGTACTTTGCATTCCTGTTAAACAGTTCCGGGGCCCTGTACTGCTCTGTGACTACAGCGGGACTCATCCACTCCGAGGCTTGTCTGGAGAGGCCCATGTCAGCCACCTTGACCGTGAGCTCTTCTGTCAGTAGCACGTTGAAAGGTGTCAAGTCCCTGTGCACTATGTTCAGCGCGTGCATGTAAGACAAAGCATCGGCCACTTGGCGAGAACAATGAGCCACGAAACTCAAGGGGGTCGAACATTCCGCTTTGCGCGGTACGCGGTACAGACCACTGTTGTCGTGAATGGCTGTACTCAAGGTGTAAGGTATGTAAGACATGAGCATGGCTATCTTTCCATCGTGGATGAAGCAGTCGTGGATACAGACTATGTGAGCATGACCCTTGAGTGCTGTGAGAAGGGAGAGCTCTCTCACGGTTGATTCCTCTACTCCCCGAGTGTGATACTTCAAGGCGAACTCCTTTCCCGTTTGCCTGCATTTGACTTTGAATACGGTTCCGTAGACACCTTGTCCAATCTTGTCCAAAAGCGTGTAATTCTCCATTACAACAAACGGCTGTGGTTGTGGTTGCCCAGCGAGCCGTGGC
This sequence comes from Siphamia roseigaster, assembly GCA_029814505.1. Lineage (NCBI taxonomy): Eukaryota > Metazoa > Chordata > Actinopteri > Kurtiformes > Apogonidae > Siphamia > Siphamia roseigaster. Next base: position 11,593 of record JAPTYR010000032.1, on the reverse strand, counting down.
GTGTTTAGCAGGGAATGCGCCTAGTTCTTATTGTTCAACCCCGACTAAATTGTCCGACGGTCGTCAGTGCGAATAGTTGTTGAAATGAAGTGGGACAAGGAGGAGATGTTCACCGTAACTTGGTAGTTATATGGGAAGAACAATCCGAACATACGGGGTTTCTCTGATCCTCAGGGATCCTCATCGGGGATGTACACTGTCCTGTTGTTTTATGTGTGTTTGCGTGTGTGTATTGATGATGATGATAATAAAAATTTGTTGATTGTCAAAGTATCAAGGTGTCTTGGTCCTCCATGTGTATGACAGGGTTTTCTGGGCTCACGTTCGGACTTTGGGAACATTCTGAGAATCAGAACATCACATGTGTGAGAAGGAGGTAGAGAGAGTCTGGGCAAGGCGCGGTTCATCAGCGTCTCGTTCATGGCTGCACTCTCCGCTGTGTAACCAATGACACTAGCGACTCATCAGACAAGTAATGGAACAGAAAAAGAAAACACTCAGAGTCAGTCCAACTTGAAAAATAAAATGAAATTTTATTGCAGACAATTCTTAAACACAGATCAACCATCTTCCCCTCACGGTGTGATACGCTCGTTACATCGCCTCAGCGTGTGACGAGTCTTCGCAATCGAAGCTCACCACGCCGTCACGCACACAGAATCCGTACTCGGGGCCCGGTCTCGGTTTCTTTAGGCTCCACAGGTCACAGACGTACTTGATGGTCTTCACCATCAATCTGCAGTTCTCCACCGTCCAATGTTTGAAACAGGTCTTAGCCGGAACCCTTGTGATACGGGACAACCGCCTTCCCATCTTGTGATAGTCGCGGCCTTCCACAGGAGACGAGGGCTCTCCTCCGCCGCCCCAGAGTAAACCTTTCAGATCGCGGCACCACGAGGAAAAGGAATCGTAGTCAGTCAACACTCCCGTCATCAGTCTCTTGATTCCTAGTCCCGCGGGGACCAGGTTGTAATCGGTCCCGCACAGCGCCATGAAAAACAGCTTTTCCATGCGCGCGGTCTCGTTTCGGACCGTATCCTCCGTGATGCGCATGAAAAAGTGGCGGCCCGCACTACTCAACCTTAAAAAACGACCGTAACTACCTCGGGGGACCATCCCTTTCATGTAAGCGTTACCCAGCCTCTTGAGGCTTACGGCGAGGGGCGAAGACTCGAGCTTGTCAAGCTCCAGATGCGAGACCTTCCTCTTCTGACTGGTACGCGCCGGGGGTTCGTCGGACTCTGGACGCGAACGCAGCGGACTCTCGTTGGAAGCGGCGGGGCACAACGTTTCGAAAACGTATCGTCCCGTAGCTCCTCCGTCGCCGCGGTCTCGGTCTACGGCGACTCCCAAGCCGTCCAAACCGCTCTGAACATTCGATTCGAAGAACCTGAACAGAAAGGTGCGGTACAGAGGTCCCCTGATCCCTCCGAGATAGAGGTACCGAGCTACTTTAGCCTTAAAGTCGGTCTCGCCTCGCTCGTCCAGAATTGCCTCGAAGGTATCGTGCCGCTCCCGGGCCTCCGACGCCAGGTGCCTGTCTTCGAGGGCGACGTCGCAAAGCGCGCTGAACCTATCCTCGCTAGACCCCGGCTCGCAAAACGCGAGCTCCGACGCGCCGCCTTGTTCGGGGGTGGCGAGTAGCTCCCCGAATGGCGACGCGTGCATGTCTCGATCCTCGCGGTAGCTCTTGTTGTCTAGCCTCAGAGTGATACCTTCCCTTCCGCAAGCCGCCAGCACGGCCACCACGTCCGAGTCTCCGGTGCACACGGTCACACTGCCTTTCAGAATGTTGGCCAGCTCCACGAGCAGCGTGTCGGCCTCTGTGCTCGCACACCGTACGCACGCCTCCGCGAGTGCGCTCACCTGCGCGACCGCGGGGTCCGCGAAAGTTGCGACGAAGACGCCCTCGAAGCCCCGAGGTCTGGCTATAGAGCCTTTCGCGCAACTGCACATCTCAAACGGCTCGCCGACGAAGGCGCGGCAGCACTCGGCGCGGTCCCGCGTCTTACACCCCTTTCGGCACTCCACGTACTTCTGATGGAAAGAGACCAGGTTATCGGAGGCCGAAGTCATCTCCTCCGGGACCTCGCGCTCTGAACGTTCTCCTTCGGCGCCGGTCACCAGAAACAACTTGTCTTTCATGCCCGCGTCAGCCAACAGCTTCATCGCGGTGTATTCTATCTCGCGAAGGTTTCGCTTGCAGAACTCTATGTGAGGTACCGGGGTACGGATCAGCCTGCTCTCCCTCACGGCCGGCTTCGGAGCCGAGGCCCCGTCCTTCACGAGCACTACAAACCGACTGTTGGAATCCTCCGACAAGTAGATGCTCGCGAGTGTCCTGGCCATGTTCAGTAAAGACGCGCGCGGATTATCCTCGACGTAGTCGCTTTCTTTGACTCTGTGGATTTCCACGAGATGGTCTATCAGAGTCCAATCCCATTGCCGACGGGGTCCCTCCTCGATCAATTCGAACGGGGCGAGGCGAGGGTTTGCCAACATTGCGTGGAGCGCCTGGTGTTTCAACCCCATCTCGGTCGAGGGACGTAGACGGAGCGCGCGTATACACGTGGTTTATATGATGCGTCCCTGTACGGTCGGTCACGAGGGGGGATCACATCGGGCGAGGGTAGTCGTCTCTGTGATCGTTGGGCGCTCGGCCGCCTCCCTTTGCTCCCTTTTATTTTTCGGTTTGTTTTTCACATCCTTCTTTTCGTTTCTCCAGGTTAAAAAGTTCATTTCTGTAACACAAATCGTTCGGGTCTATCCAGGACGAGCCCGCGGAGCCGGACCGACTCTCGACTCTCATATTCACGCACATAGGAGCCAGGCATTCGAGCACCTGGCGACAGAAACAGTTGAGCCACGGGAACTTGTCTCGCATGCTCCGGCTAATCGTGGGCCTCAGACAGTTCCTGATGGTAACTTGGTTGGTCCCCGGCCTGATTATCACCAAGTACGCAGCGGAGCGCTCCGCCATGCTCGGGTACGTGAGCGAGAACATGACCCACGTCAGCCACAGCTGCGTGTTGTATCGCCACAAGGTATGCCGGTCCAGTATGTCGCTGCTTCGCGTCTTGAGTTCCAGCAGCGCTACGTTACCCTTGACGGTGTCGTGGGCCACCAGGTCCACCTCCGTGAAGAAGCCCCCGTCGGCGCTGATGGACCTGCAGCCTCGCGTGCACCCGTTGTGGTACGTGTAGGCTCCCGGCTCACTGAATCTATCGGGCGTGGGCACGCCGGCCACCTTGAGGCCCGCGCAGATGGGAGTCAGGCGCAGAGCCTTGAGCTGCGTGAGAATGAGGCGAGACACGGGACCCACTTCGCTCTCCGTCTTCTTTCCGTTGAACACATCCTTGCACTGCGCGTCTACCGCGGTGCCAATCGCCGCGGACAGGCGGCTCCTGTCCCAAAGCCGTCTGCAGGCCCGTGGACTCAGGGCTTTAGCTCGGAACAGTTCCAGCAGAGCTTCTCGCAACACAGCGCCCTCGGAGGAGGACTCGGGCGCGTTCAGGTTCCGTACGTACTCGGGCACCCACTCGAGCGAACTCTCCGGGTTGGCGTTCAGGTCCTCGACCACCTTCGCGAATAAATCCATGCTTATCATGTTGTGACCGACGGGCCGCCTCTTGCACGCGAGCGAGTCTAGAGCTTTGGTGATACCCTGTACCTTGAACCAACGCTGGTCTGTCGTAGACTTCGCCTGCAGCCCTGTATCGCGCAACCTACGGAAGGTGATCACGGGGTCTTTGAGCTTCATCGTATTAAACGTACTGGCTTTTGCGAACGCGGCTGTGATAAAACGGCTCCCTTTTGAGAAAACGTGCAAAGTGTCCCACCGTTAAAAGGTTCAACGACCGCATGACTGGAAGCAGGATCTGGAGGGGCGGAGGGGAGTTCTGAACCACTATACCACAACCACTACCACCGCCGCCACCGCCGCCACCACCACCATCTCTCTCTCTCTCTAACTAACTACACACAATCTCACGATGAACCGCAAGAAAATGGGCCCGGGAACCATCGAGTCCCTGATATCCACAGGCAAGGAACTGTTTCATAACAGAATGTCAACTGTATCCAACAGAAACATCCTGACTAAAATTCGTTTCAAGGGCCAGCTCGGATCGGCTATCACCGTGATCACGTCTCTCATCGTTGGGTTTCTGATCATCCCCAACAACATTCTGTACTTCATCGACAACGAGCACCACGCGTGGACCCCGGGGGACGCGCTGCACGGACAACAGGCCACGTACCGAACGCCAGAACACGAGGACGCGCACATCCACGCCGGAATAGCGCTCGTCACGCTCGGCTGTCTGGCCATGGTAGTGAGCGTAGTGCTCAGCCACTTCGCCGCGAAGAGCGAGCGGAAAATGCGCAAATCCGAGGACTGCCGCTGGGACCCCGAGTCCGTTAAGACCAGTAGAACCGTGACAGCGTGCCTCGTCATGATGAACCTCGAGCTGTTCATGGCTGTGATCGCTGGCTGTATGGAGTTGCTGTACCGACCTCTGATCAGCGACACGCGCAGGATGCGCAACATGGAGTGCGCCATCGCCGTGTTCAACGTCATCATCTACGCGATGTACGTGCCGACCATGGCGCTGACTTCCAGCATCCTAAAGGCTAAGCAGGAGAAGGTACAGGCCGATGTTCACAGAGACGTTCTCGAGGCCATCTCGGTGCCCGCGGCGAGGGACTACATGACCGAAAGAAGCGCAAACCCTTACAATTCGCATTCCAGCTTCATTTAAAACCTCCGGCCATCCTTCCCCGCGGCGTTTCCTTTCCGAACTTCTGGTCACCGCGGTTACTAACGTGTCGGCCGACCCTTGCAGCGCTCAGCATACCCGAGGCGGTAGCGAGAAGTGAGAGAAGAAACGAGAGAGGCTACGTCGACCATGTTCCCGATCCCCGGTCCTCGCAGTGTTGCCAAGCCCGTAAAGCGAGGGAAACCCACGGATGCCCGCAGACGCGTAACAGTTCAGAAGCGGGATAAAGCTGGTAGAATCCAGAATCTAAAGAGAAGCGAGAAGAAGAAGCCAGGACAGAGAGGCTGCGTCGACCGCGCGCCCAAGCCCGTACAACGAGTAAACCCCGTAAAACGAGGGAATCCCGCGGGTGGCCGCGGAGGCGTAAAAGTTCAGAAGCGGGCTGGTAAAATTGCAAATCTCGGGAAGGAAAAAAAAAGAGGATCATCCACGACTTCGACAGCCGTGGAAAAGGCTCGGACCTCCGGTTGGCAGAGGCTCGCGAGCAGCCCACTGAACGTCACTGTAGTACTCACAGACCCGTACCCACGTGAGGACCTTTCCCTCCCTCTCTCTACAGCTCCGTATCACAAGCTGAATCGCAGTGCTTCTCCTCTCTCCTCCGCACCGCACCGCCCTCTGAACGACAAGGAAACGCAGACGCGCCATGACTGCGCCTTGGTACGACTGCCTCCTCTTGAAGAACAGGACCCTCACGGAGCACGAGAAGAGAAATCTGGACCAAGTTGGGATCAGCTGCATGACTTGTGGGAGAGATGGACTCATAGGACCCAAGGGTGGGAGTTTCAGCAGACCCAGGAGCGTAGCGCTCACACACTACCATCATCTCAACAACCTGTTAGCCATGACGGCATGCTACGTGGACCCGACGGTCAAAAGCCTCTCTGATTATCCCGTAAGAGACGTGCAACGCGCAGCGGAGCAGCGCTCTGTCCGCGCGCTGTACAGTTGTTCCTAGCGGGGCTGAAAACCTCCACCCCACTCTGAGAGGGCCTTGCCCGTGGACACTGTCACTGCTCCTTGACTCACTCATTCCCTCAATCCCTCACTCACTCACACTGCCACAGGATGTATAATGAAAATGTCAACTGAATAAAGACGCCGCTGAAAACATGTCTGTGTGTCTGTCGCTTTATTGACTCGCGTACTGCGCTCTCGGTGCGCACAAAGGTGTCACATTCCGTGAGCAGTATGTGTAATGTACACGCCAACTGACCACGCACCACTGAAAAATCTTTCTGAACCTGAGCCACATAGCAAGCTCACACGATGCCTAACACGATGGGTTGTAACTTTGTTTTTGTATCTGTACTTTGGTGAATTCATCTGTGTGATTTATTTTTTTTAAAAAAGACAGAAACCATGTTTGCTTTAGCCATTTTTTTTAATCGCACATAATAGCACAGACAGGTCCCGATGTCCTGTCGTTCATGGTCCGTGGAAGCAGCTCAAGGTATCGTGGTTTCTCTTTGTAAAACTCATCGCCTGACACACCCATCCCCGGTGACACCTCGATATTCGCCGAAGAAGTCGCGAGGCTTCTTCGTTTGAAGCGTCAGAAGGAATCCGCCGGCGTAGCCAGTCGCGAAGCCATTCAGTCTCAGTTCCAGTGGCTGGGTGACCTGTGCGGAATGAAATACACGGGTATAGACGACCTCCACCGGTGTTCTGATTGCAAGGTCACACTGTGGGACTTCTCAGAAGGTGACACCTTCCTAAACCAACACGCCTATTTCTCAGAGGGAAAGTGTCCCTAAAGCAGAAATACTCAAGCGACCGCTTGACGATCGAAATTGGACAAGAGAAATTCCGCAAACGGTTTGTGGCACATCTGAATGGAACACTCACGGATGTGATCTACGTGACGCTGTGTGAACAACTGTGGTGTTACATGTGTGGACAGTCGCCTCTGGGACATAAACCTAACTGTAACCAGGGTATGGTGAACCTGCAGAAAATAATTCTGTCTTGCGTACCACGTCCGGAATTCTGAAAGCAGTAAGATGGGGGGGTTGGGGTGGGGAGGGGGTGGAGTGGAGCGGGGAGAGTATATATAGGGATAGATGACACGGGATATCACAGAGCGGCTTATTTCGTTTTTTTCTTTCCTTTCCTTGTAATCACACAAAACCGCACGTTCGAGTGTACGACCCGGTGCCCAGTAGATGGGGTCGCGTGCTGAGTACGAAGGACAACGGTAGGGTTTTAAGCTTGGAAACGTAATCCAGGCACACTCCGTTGATGTTGTACCCGCCGATCTCCACTTCCCTGATTGCAACACGTGCGAACACACACTGGAACTTCTGCGCCTCTTTCCGTTGGACATTGGGAACATTCTGGGACTTTCTGAGCCGAGATTATCGTTGGATATCGGATTGGACTCTAACCACAAAGGGTCGAGTTTATCGTTGGTAGTCAGCGCCTGAGTCCAAGTGAAAGTTTTGCTCACGAGAGATGCCGAAAGGACCCCTTGAACGACGGCGGTTGCCTTCTTGGATGAAATCAAGACGCGGCATCCGCGGAGAAGGACGCTCGGCGACATCAGGGCGTCGATCGAGAGTACGTCGATCGGAGCGCCTCGAGACCTTACGACGAAAACCGATTGCGTCAAAAGATGAACCGGCGGCTTCCGATGAGAAGATTGAGTTTGAGCACGGCGAGAGTGAGTTTGAGCACGACGAGTGTAACCCGTGTACGGACGGATGTATGGCATGCGACGTAGCGCTCTGGCACTATAGCGAAGAAGAGGTCGCGTACAAGCGGAACCTGGGTCTGGTCTGTGATGTAGATGGCCACTGGTATGATCCGGGCCCGCGGATGATGTTCGCCGCACGACCTAGAGGCGTGGTGTTTGAAGACGACGAAGAGCCTCGGCGGCGGGCCAACGGATCACCCGAATGACTGTTTGTCTTACGGTTGTTGTAATGTACTCTTCTGTGTGCGCATTTGTAAAAGCTCACTGAAATAAACCACCTCACACTAAACTTGTGTTTTGTTCCTTTGGCCTGTGTGTTACAGCCCCTGAAACAATAAAGGTACACAGATACTTTTTCAATCACCCACTGCACTTTCATCGTATGAAATGGTGTAAACAGAAATACTACAGGCGTTGCCAGACACCGTGATCGTATGCACTAAGTTCAGCTGTATGAAATGGCATAAACGGATATGTAAGTGCAGGAGAAGAACACAGATACTTTTTCAATCATCCACTGCACTTTCATCGTATGAAATGGTGTAAACAGAAATACTACAGGCGTTGCCAGACACTAGAACCGTGATCGTATGCACTACGTTCAGCTGTATGAAATGGCATAAACGGATATCATATGTAAGTGCAGGAGAAGAACACCGCGACCTTGATGTGGAACACAAATTTTTGCTCGTTCAGGCATGTACAGTGTTCTGCCAGCAGGTGTCAGTGCAGTATTTGTTTCTGTGAGCTCAGAGTTTCCTATAACCCTCGTGCTGTCCTTTGGGTCAAGCTGACCCATAACCCTCGCGTTGTCCTCTAGCCCTCGCGCTGTCCTTTGGGTCAAGCTGACCCAGTGGCCCGCAAGCGCGCCTAACCCATCGCGTTGTCCTCCGGGTCAAGGTGACCCATAACCCTCGAGTTGTCCTCTAGCCCTCGCGCTGTCCTCTGGGTCAAGCTGACCCAGTGGCCCGCAAACGCGCCTAACCCATCGCGTTGTCCTCCGAGTCAAGGTGACCCAGCGGCACACGGTGGCTTTATAACCCTCGCGTTTTCCTCCGGGTAGAGCTGACCCAGCGGTCCGCGAACGGGCCTTTGTTTTTCATGACCCTCGCGTTTTCCTCCGGGTCGAGGTGACCCAGCGGTCCGCGAACGGGCCTTTGTTTTTCATAACCCTCGCGTTTTCCTCCGGGTCGAGGTGACCCAGCGGTCCGCGAATGGGCCTTTACATTCGTACGGTGTCATCGCTTACTACATTTGCAATTCTGAATTTTTTTTGGGGGGGAGAGGGGTATAGGGGAGAGATGACACAAACACTGGATATCGCAGAGCAAGGTTTATCTTTATTTTATTTTATTTCATTTTATTTTTCTCTTTCCTCGTAACAAAAAAAAATGCAATACAAAAACTAGACGTCCGAGTCAGCGTCAGCACCGGGTCTCCCCGACCCCGCATCGCTTCTCCTCGTCTCAGTCCGACTTTCCCCGCGAAAAGACGTCCGGACACGCGAAACGGGAGGAGCGGGGTGTAAAACGCACAGAGGTGAGTCTGAAGACTCGCGGGTGCCGGGAAGACGGGGGGGAATAAATAAATAATGAACGGGCTCCCGTTCTCATAAGCCTCGGGTCTCACCGACCCCCGTTTCGCTTCGCCTCGTTCTCCTCGTCACAGTCCGTCTTCCTCAAAGCGGGAGGAGCGGGGGTAAAGACGCACACGGGCGAGTACGAAGATGTCGCACGCGACCGGAGGATAAAGACACAGATACGAGAAGCGACTCTGGGAAAGGAAGCCTCGCCTCCTCGTCGGCACCCGCCTCGCTTCACCCGCTTTCACCTCGTCTCAGTCTCAGGAGGAGAACGCGCGGAGGAGAGGTGAGTCCGACGAGCGGGAAAGGAACGTACTAAAAATTACTTTTTTTTTCCTTCCTCCGCTACTCCTTCCGCCGCCACCTTACTCCACCGTACCACGGCAAAACAAAAAGCCCACGGCTCTCCCCACCACCACCACCAGCACCACCAGCCATGACAGCTCGACATTTCACCCCCGCTCAAAGGTTCCCAGGAGAGTTTCTTTCCAGCTCGCCAGCTCGCGAGGAGCGACGAGGGCGAGACGGGGACTCGCGACGTGAGAACTCGGGACGTCCGGGGCCCGCGAGCGATCTCTCGGCCGACGCGCATCCCTCCGCGAAAGGGGTCCTAGGACAGACCCGGCGCCACGGACGTCGCAGGAGCGAGGACGAACAGGATGAGGAGGAGGAAAGGCCAAAGCGGATGCGAGGTAATCCGCGTGTGAGGCGAGATGAGGACGATGACGAGGAGGAGGAGGAGGAGGAGGAGGAGAGCAAAACACAACGGAGGGAGCGACGGCGAGAGGAGAGAAGGACGAGGCAACTGCTACGGCAGCTGGGGAAAAGCGATAGGGAACGAGAGGAAAGAACCCCGGAGCGCGAGGAGGATCCGGTTTCCTCCGGTACGCGTCTCTCGACCGAAAGGGTCCCGGGCGAGACCCGGCGCGTGGGACGTCCTCGTCGGAACGAGGGCGAACTGGAGGCAGATCTCCTTTCCTCCGGCGCGCGTCGCTCCACCGCGGGTGAGACCCGGCGCGTGGGACGTCCTCGTCGGAACGAGGGCGAACGCGCGAAGGACCGTCTCTCGACCGAAAGGGCCCCCGGCGAGACCCGGCGCGTGGGACGTCCTCGTCGGAACGACCGCGAACGGGAGGCAGATCTCCTTTCCTCCGGCGCGCGTCTCTCGACCGAAAGGGTCCCGGGCGAGACCCGGCGCGTGGGACGTCCTCGTCGGAACGACCGCGAACGGGAGGAAAAGACAAAACGGGAGAAGCGAGAAGTGGAGGAGGAGGAGGAGGAGGAGGAGGAGGAGGAGGAGGACGAGGAGAGTGCGACGCAACGGAGGGAGCGACAGCGAGAGGAGAGAAGGACGAGGCGACTGGAACGGCAGCTGCGAAGGCAGCCGCTACGGCGTCCGGAGGAGAGCGACCGGGAGGCGGAGGGTCCGGATGCACGAGAAGGGGACTCGGAACAGGAGAACGCGACGCTGTCGGCGTCCGCGGACGATCTCTCCTTCAAATCCCGCCTTTCTGTCAAAGGGTTCCTAGGAGAGCCCAGACGCCGGGGCCCTCTGTCCGAGGAGGAGGGCGAGGAGGAGGAGGAGGAGGAGGAGGAGGAGGAGGATGAGAATCACCGACCTTGCTCTGACTCTGACTCTGACTCTGACGAAGAAGAAGAAGACGAAGAAGAAGAAGGGGGACAAGGAGAAGGAGAAGTGGGAGGAGGAGGAGAAGTGGGAGAAGAAGAAGAAGGAGAAGAAGAAGGAAAAGGAGAAGGAGAAGAAATCCTCGCACGAGAGACGTTCCAGTCGAGAAACGGGAAAATAACTTGGTCCTCTACGCCGTACGAAACAACCCCGTCGCAACGACAACAAGAAGAAGAAGAGGAAGAAGAAGAAGAAGAAGAACAACAACAACAACAACGACGAGAGCAGCGGCAACCCTGGCCTCCGGGACCCACGGCCCTGGCGGTTTCCAAGGCCCGAGACATCGTCTCGACGTTCTACCTCTTCTTCACGCCGGAGATAGACAAAATCATCCTGGAGGAGACGAATCGCGAGGGTTTCAGGAAACGCGGAAGGGACAGATGGAGGCGTATGGACGAGATCGACCTGCACGCTTACGTGGGCCTGCTCATCCTCGCCGGCGTGTACAGGTCCCGAGGCGAGGCCACCGCCAGCCTGTGGGACGCGGAGAGCGGGCGCGCGATTTTCCGAGCCACCATGTCGCTCAAAGTCTTTCACCTTTACTCGAAGCTGCTGCGGTTCGACGACCGCGAGACGAGGGCGGAGAGGCGCGCCTCGGACAAACTGGCGGCCGCCAGAAAGCTCTGGGACGCGTGGGTCGAGCGACTGCCGGCCCTCTACAACCCGGGCCCTCACGTCACGGTGGACGAGCAACTGGTTCCGTTCAAAGGTGCGATGCGTTAAAATAAAATAAAATAAAATACAATATTTGAAATTGAATAAAATAAAGTAATTTGTTTTCTTTCTTTCTTTCTTTCTTTCTTTCTTTCTTTCTTTCTTTCTTTCTTTCTTTCTTTCTTTCTTTCTTTCTT
>JAPTYR010000031.1:39100767-39113356 GCA_029814505.1 Siphamia roseigaster | reverse complement strand
ACAACCGTTACGCTATATTAAAAATTTAGCGTAGCGGGGGGAAATTACCGTTGCGGTCTGAAATTTTAGCGTAACGGCCCGCAACCGTATAAAGCGCTGGTGAGAACCCTGTATGAGTAAAGTCTAGTATAATACTGATGAAAAAAGTTATAACTGAATATTTGATATGGATTCACATTTACACTTGTGTAAAAAGAGTTTGGGAATGACACAAATTTTCTTCTTGCAATAGTTATTGCTTAAGTTTTTTTTTTTCCTGAGGTATATTGAAGAAAACATATAAAGATTTAAAAGAAATTAAAATTTGATGGCAAAATGATACATTTTATTTAAGCAAAAGATCCATTTGTGTCATTCCCCAAAGTGTTGGTTATAGGTTTAGGAAAAAAAAAAAATCAAACATAAAAGTAGACTTCGATAAAGAAAACGTCTGCAGCTCAAAACGTAAACCTCTTTGATTTAAGTGTGTTTGAGTCCAGAGGTGAACATGAGCGAGAGCAGGAGTGACAAAGTTCAATTGGGTGTCAAGCTGTAGATCTATAGATGAATGCTTAGAAAGGTCACTGCAATTCAATGAGCAGAACATTTAACCACACTCCACATCAGATGCAGGGCCACATTGGTCAGCATCGAGCCATGAAATACAGTGTGTGTCGTATAGTTTTTGCTCTGCGGTGTGTGAAAGTGTGCACTCATGACTTGGCCAGTGTGTAATCTGAAACTCAATCTGCGAAAGGTCAAAGGAAATACAACCATGCATGAAATTAAATGGGAGAGCATAAATATAACTACACAACTGCCATACAAGTGTCCGTAACTCACTGACAACTTGTTTGTTTGTGCACCCATGACAATAGCAATTGCAAACATGGTTGATGTGGTGTAGTACATGTGTATACTGTATGTGTGTGATTATAAGCAGTGCTGCACCATGTGACTAGCCAGCTCTATCTAGTGTTTTCTCATAGAACATGCAAAGGAGGGCTGTGCAACATAACCAGAATGTCATATCCCAGATAATCCTCTTTATAATGAATAAATAGCTTGTAGGAAATGGGTCCATGGGAAAACCGATTTCTTATTACAATGTGAATTGCATGATATACGAAGGTACTTGCACACATTTTATACATATTTTTTTAGTTCTGTTCATCACTAATCACAAATTCATTTAGAAATAAAGGGAAATGTCAATGCATAGAAATATATGGAGAAAACTGTTGGAATAGGGGCTGATGATGAGGTCTGAAATGTCAAAACAATCAGTACAATACTCATTTGGTGCATGCTGTTACAATGGCAGAAACACAAAAGAAACTAATACAGCCATAATATACATAAAATACCTACTGTAAATATGCATATAGAAGCAAAACTGGTATAAAATAACAAGTAAACAAAACACTGCATTTGTGATATTTAGTTGAATGCTCAGCATCATCCAAATGCTGAAAAATACAGCCATAAGGATTGTCATTTGTAAAAAAAAAAAAATGGAAGATGTTTTCACACAGTATATGCATACTGTTATATTGCACAGTCCTAGTACTAACCTCACTCTGATTAATGTTTTTCCTGAGCAGATCAGATGCGCACCGCAGCTACTGAAGTTGATGTGTAATTTGTGCCCTTGTAAATCCAGCCGTGGAAGCTTTGGGTGTCAGCAGGGCTGAGGATGGTTGACTGGCCTCTGCCAATGTATCCATATGGCTTTGGCTTTTGTTGTCCCATGTCAGGCAGGTGGTAGTGTTCTGCTGCAGCCTCATGGGTACGGCGTGGCCGATGTGTTGCCTGCCGTTGAAAAGATAGCAGAGAGAGGCAGAGAAAGAGAGGGGGAGAGGAAAAACAGAGAGAGGATGTGAGGTTTTGTATGATGGAGGTAAGTGCACGTCACTTCCTTTCTAGCTGACATCCTCTTCCTGTAGAAGTGGTTGCTATGCCAGTGAATGGTATGGCTAACAGTATGGCTGATTTTGGAAGTTTTATTTTTTCTTTCTCTTTCTTTCTTTGGATGGTGTGAAGTGGTTATGCAATTAGTGAATGCATTACATTTACACGCCTTTCACTGTCTGCCTCTCACAGACGCACCGAGTTGTTCTGCTTCGATATCAAGGCTTATCCGAGATATCCTCCAGTTGAGCCTGCTGTACTTGTTAACAACGGCGCCAGTTATTCAACTAATCGTGGTTTCATGAAGGATCTGGATTAGTTGAATTAAATATTGTAGGGCTTGGCTTGCACTACTGACTTTGCACATTTTAAGAAAACAAGTTGAAGGTAAACACTGCCTCTTGGTCCTTGTTCTGAGCTGCAGTAGGTACTTTCTCATTATTTGTCCAAATAGCTAATTTGTCAACTATTCAAGTGTGGAAATTGCCAGTAGGGTTTTGGTGTTGGCATCATGTTAGACCAAGGTATTCTTCACAGGTTGAATTGGTGGTTTAAAGGGATTTGCTAATAAAATTCTCCTGATCTTCTTTCTAAAATTGAGTCAGATGAACATGTTGTGATTAAAAACAGGTTTTTTTTATTTGTTGTTAAAAGGAAGTTCAGGCAGAAGGGAGACTTGCTTGCACTTCAGACCATATGGCTTATCAATGTATGCATTGCTACATAGACATCTGAAAATCCAGCTGAACTTCACCATCTGGCTCCAGTGTTTGTTTTATTATGTAACACTGAAGCGCATGTTTCATTCCACGCAGGGTTAGAGCGGTAATTACATTTAAAATGTTCTTCATCTCTTCTACCTGTTTTCATGCATGGCAACAGGCATGAAACCCTTGCACGCATGGACATGCCCCTGTTGGATCTGTGTTTCTGTCTAACATGTAATAAATGTTGGGCCGGGTTCATTGTCAGTTGCCTGTTGTTTTTCCATTGCTCTTGTGACTGGATCGGTGTAAACATGCCGTTTGAGCTTTGCATACTCCTCCAGGTCTGTGCGTCTGCCAGCGTTTTTCGTGTAATGGTCTGTTTTTATAATGGATCCCTAAATGCTTGCGTAATTTGAGTAATTCACCTAGTATGTTTTAAATATTTTCTTTTAGTATCTTTGTTTAATTTAAGGGCTTTTGTAAGCATTTAGTTTCAAGTGTTAGTGCTAAATATCTATTTTAAAACTAAGTACATGGCAGACTGCTAACACATCAGAGCAAGTGAAGAACACAAACTTGCTGACTGGCAGTGTTGGATGTAAGGCTCTGTGAAAGGTATTTCATCTAATCCAGTCCCAGTGGAAAAGCACAACATCAGAGGCTTTGTGTCCTGCCCGGACGTCTCTTGTCTCTCCTTTCTTTTTCCCTTTTTTCCGTTTTGCTCTTGTTGTTGGATTTGTCCTCCTTTCAGATGGCTGGTAGCCATGCTGCTCTCCTCCCTGTGTAGCCTTGCCCTGTGGTGGATTGTGTATGGCTTCCCTTCTTCCATCCTGCATTTCTGTATAGACGGGTTAGGATTTCAATGAGTTCTGCCGCCCGTCAGCCCCCAAAAACCCTGTCCTGCCCCTCCTTCTGGAGCTCTAACTGAAAATGCTGTAAGTGAGCCCCCTATCTCTTTTTAATTCCCAACCCAAATCAGAAATCCCTTAAAAATCATCCTCCTATTACTTTATTCTACCTGCAACTATAGTAGACGTAAAGCTGAGCAGAGCCAGTCCGTCAAACATCTAAAGGCTTTTGCCTTGTCACCATTTTTTTTATTTTTTTTTGTGCATTATGATTTAGCACCAGACAGTTCCCATCATCCTGCCATCTATGAACATCATGCTTTGCTGGTTTTTGTGTTGACTGAAGTGCCAACTGTCACAAAGTAAACCTTCAGAGGCAGTTAAGTCTTGTGGATGACAATGTTAACTGTGTTATAGAAATGAAAATCCTGTCTCTAAGTTGCTTGGCACCACCTTCAGGATTTTCCTGGTACTTTCTTGGCTTTACTAATATCACCTGGCTGCTCAGTTTTCCAACTCTTATCCATTTCCATACAATCGCTCCCTCCTCTGTCTCCAAATAGTGAGCCATCTAAACTTGACTAACATTTTAACTTTTGTTTTACTTATGTTTGAACAGACTGGAAGAGAATAAGATTCACACCAGGTCATCGTCCCAATCCCTAAGGTAGAGTTTATTGTACTAGCACACAAGCAGAATGCACGACTAAGCATTCCTGTGGTTAAAATGGTTTCTTGCGGTGGGTCTGTGTGCAGCAGAGTCATCCTGCAGGCCAGTGTTCAGGGCTGCAAGACGAGCGTCAATCCCTTGGCTCTGTCTGACCACTCAGACGGCAGGAAGAGGACCAGAACCTCACTGCCCACCAGCGGAGTGGGAGGCAGGTCAGTGCAGTGGATTTATTCTCCTTTTGTCACAAAGAGCAGGGGCAACTTTAACTGGTGTCTGTTTCATAGGGATTCTACTGACCCACATTGGGCTGTCGCAGAGCCTTTTTTTAGTCATTCTGCTGCAGGGCGAAGAAAAAAAAAAAAAACAAGAGCAGACATGACACTAAAGTAGATGGTTAATAGCTGTTCTAAGTACAGAAGATGATTATAATTTACACCAATTTCATTAGGCCTTCTATTAGAAAATATCAAATTATTCTTCCTGTATTAATTGTTAATCAGTATCCCCCCCCCCCATCTTTCTGGGAGGTGCTTGCATTGCAGTTGGGGCTTTCAAAAACTAGCCAACCTGTCTGCTGTAATCAAGTGTGATCATGAATGACAGCAAAAGTTGATTGAGAGCATAGTTTTCATCTTTTCATTTCAGAAAAGCCACTGAAATTTGTTGGCGTTTTAGGTTGTTTTTTTTTTTTTAACCACTAGCACTAATTTCTTTACATTTTTCATTTGCAACCAAGGGAAACACAATCACTGAAGTACAAAGTGGAATTAAGTGCCCCATAAATTCTTGCTTTAAGATTTCAGTTTTGAATATTGTTTCTCTTTAACTGTATTTGCACTGTTAGTGTTTGTTTTTTTTTAAATGTTTGACAAAAAATGAAAATATAACAGTCATTCCTGTTCATTTTTTTTCAACAATCTTAACATGTCAAAATAGCACCCTTTAATTCAGCTCCATTTTTATTTGTTTTCCAATATCACTCATTACACTTCTCAGTGGGCTTTACAGTCTGTACAAAATAAGTCAGTGGGGGAAAAAGAACCAAAATAACTTTTTGTTTAAATGTATGACAGTAACAAGTGATTTCTAAATGAGTTGGGTACAGTGGAAGGAATGGATTAAATGTAGGTGATATGATGAACAGCATTCAAGCAGCAACTGGTCCAAGACACAAACTTCAAACCCCCCCACTTCAGAACCGAGGACAGGATTGGCAAACACTGTCAAAACTGGAATGACGTTTATGACTGCAACAAAAATCCACTTTTTCCTATGCAGATAAATGCTACTGCAGTGGTGTGAATCTGATCTTTGTCAGTGTTTTAAGACTATGCTGATAGACAATACATACAATGATATTTATTAAATTAGTATCACCTTAAATATTTACCTCGAACTTTCTCATACTCAAGATTATTCAATTATTGTTGCACATTGTGGTATTTAGAACATCCCAAGGTTTTACAACAGGGGTCTGAAATTAATTTTCTTTCAGGGACCATATTCAGCCTGATTTGATCTCCAGTGGGCTGCATCAGTAAAATTAGATGTAATAACCTATAAATGACGGCTCCAAATTTTTGTCGTCGTTGCAAAAAAGAAAAATCCATTAAATTGTGAAAATACTTTTATAAACTATTCAAACAGATGGGCATAATCTGAAATTTCTTGAATTGCAATTTTAACATCATGTCACAACTTACTGATACACGTGAATTATGGATTGAATCTACAAAGAAATCCTCACAGGCAGAAAATTGCTAAAATTCTCAATTTTCTTTACATGTAAGGTTGTTCGCATTTGTTCGAGTTATTCATATTTTGTTACAGGATAATTTGTAATTATTTTTGTAAGTTGTTTGCACTAAAACAAGACCATTTTTAAATTGTCATTTATAGGCATCCAAAGACATGCACAGATAGGTTAATTGGTTAATTAAATTGTCCATAGGTGTGAATGTGATTGTCCATATATGTTCAGCTGTGTGATAAATTAGCAAATTGTCCAGGGTGTACCCCACCTTCGCACTATGTGGCTGTGATAGGCTCCATGCGACCCCCGTGACCCTAGTGAGGATAAAGCGGGTTCAGATAATGAGATGAGGCATAATGTAATGTTTCGCCCCAACACCATATAGAAGAAAAAAAGGGAGTCATTTTTGTAGATCATTATTCTATCATTTTCCTGTTGGTCATATTGGTCTGTATGTGGAACCGGAATTAAAGTGAGTTTGATAGCCTTGACTAGAATTTTTGCAAAATTCATCCCATCCCACTTACTTTAGATCTTTATAAAAGTGATGTAGTAGTTGAGTCAATGCATCCAATTCCATTTCTGTAAATGCTGAAAATGTGGAGGTGACACAAATGAAAAGCAACCAGGAGGCTATAGCCACTCATGGGTCCATGTGGAGTAAATTAACAAACTCCCTTCTCTCTGCCAGCTCCCTGTGCCACACGAGACTGGTCAGGTCCCTAGGCAACTTGAATGTAGTGGCTGGCGACAGGGACCCAATGTGTTGTGAGCCATGTGGCAGCCATAGAGACGCAGCCAGTGCCACAGACAACACAGGCGCTCTCGTCAACTTAAACATGGCGCAGGTCCACCGGCAGGCAAGCTCCCTCGGCCCCACTCAGAGCCATATGGACGCTTCGGCTACATTTGCACATACACGGCACAGAAGAGTCAAACTCCTCTGTGCTGTCCAAGCAGGAGCTGTTATGTTGTAACAGTTTCTTCAGTTTGGCAGCCAAGAGCTAATCAGTTCTGTGCTGAAAAATTAAAGATCAGATGTCTGTGTAAATGTAGCCAAAATCCAGAGGCTCTGTACTTCCCTCTTCTCTCAACTTTATTCTCCAGACAGCAACTGTTTCTTTATCACTTAATGTACTTTGACTGAGCTGCACCACCAGAAAGTAATATACAAGGAAAGTTGAGTTAAGTGCATGTCTGTCAGGGATCACCAACCCTGGTCGTCAAGAGCTACTATACTGCATGCTTTATGATCAGGGATGTCCAGAGCTGATCCTTGAGGGCAGATATCCTGTATGTTTTAGATGTTTCCCCCACCCAGCACACCTGACGGGTTAGATCAGGCTTCTGCAGAGTTTGATGATCGGCTTACCATTTGAATCAGGTGTGTTGGAAGAGGGATGCATCTAAAAACATGCAGGGTTTATGTTTTATAGATACTCGGGTTTATTAAGATCTCACTCGACTGACTTGACATGACTTAAAACGTCACTGAAATGATACAATATTGGTCAGCTAAGCATAATTTCCATGACGAGTTAAAATTGATATAAACTGAACAAAGTTACAGTTTTCATATTTATCCAAGTGACCTCACTTCGCTGACTTGTAAAAAAAATTATTAAAGAACTTGACTAAAATTAAAAACTCCACTTATCTTAATATAACCATGATGGTGCATCCCAGCCAAACGTTCTTTACTCAGAAGCTCCACTAACTTCTCTTTCTACATCACTGTCAAGGACAGCGTTTAAAATTCAAGGTCAATGGTTTCTCGGTTTCCCCTGCTCTGGCTTTCCTTGCATGTCCTTTAAGAGCGGGGGAATTGTGATCATGACTGGCTATAGCTTATCTGGACTCTCCTGCTCACTACATGCTCTGTCTCTGGCCTGTTGCCACCACTCCGCCTTCTGTCTTGATGCTCAATTGTAATGTTTTCCTCTTCTTTCCTTCCGTTTCTTCCATATAATAGACGCACTGCCTCCAGAGGACGTAAAGCTCGCAGCTCTTTACAAACAGTGCGGTTTTCCAGGCTATGGTATCTATCTTCTACTCACTTCAGAACTTTTACGTCACATGTATTTAAGAATGATTCATGGAAAGATTGACCGGAATGAAAGTTACTCATTGTAATGCTGTGCCGTTTTCGTCCACAGTCACTCCATTCCCAAAGCTAGAGCTCCTCTGCTTCGGTGAGCCTGTGAATCTGGAAACCCTGAGGAATTTTTTACATTACATGTAACTTATACAGCTGTATTACTGTGCTGTTCTTTCAGTATATTCATTTTTTGCTAAAAAATGTTGGAACAGTCCCTAACCAACATGTGATATGTAAATCACTTTTAGATTTGTTTTGATTACGAGTTATTTTACCTTTAAAGCACTTAGACTTTTTTATACTTTTAACACAGCATTATGAAACAAATGCATAGCCTTATCAATGCTTGGTTGTCGGTACTTATTTAAGCATGCAGTAGCACAGACTATGAAACAGACTGGCATTTGAATGTGTTAATGTGTCAGAAAAATCAGGATGTATATCAAGGTAGAAGGCCCTCCTGTCATGAACACTGACACAATGGAAACGCTCACATTCTTTTGGAAAGATTAATGTAATTATCCTAAGGATGTAGAATTATCATGACATAACAGAAATATGGATCATTGTTTTCACATCCCCGCTTCTTTCTTCGTGTCAGACGAAGGCCTGGTTGAAATCTCTTAATATTTCCATCCCAATATTTACCACTGTGCGCATTTGTACCTCCATGCAATATCTTGTGAATCTTTTCAGCTACTGTATTTCAAGACTGTAAATATGGCAAAGTTTGATATACTCAGTTTGTATTTTGTAAATATTTTGTACTATGTTCAAATCATGCTATTAAATTAGACATAGTCCTTCTGGGGCTTTGTCTAACCCATGTTCATAATCCATTAAATACTTGCTTGAAGCACATAGAATCAGACTTTTTAATAAAAAAATAAGTACTCCAGTTGTGTCTTTGGCTGTTTGTAAGATTTCCATCATTGTTCAACTGTAACTACACAGATATGTACTCTGAACAGGAGAAAGACCCCACTCTTTCAACTATTACTAAACGTTTTGTTCAAGAACACCGCATAATACGCAATTTGCAGCAGAAACTTGCAAACATTTATTCTCCAGCAGTCATATGTGCAACAGTGCTTCCAGTGCATCACAACCAAACGGAGTATAATAAAACCCCAAACCTTAACAGCACACGTATGAAAACAGTGTCATCCATGAAGTGTTAAGTGCAACCAGTTTTCCCTGCAGGAGATTGATGACAGGAAGTGGTGGCGCTCATTTTCCTGCCGATAGTGCTGGGAAGGCCTCTGGGTCATCTGGGTCTGGGGCCAGGTCATCCTGTATGACAACACATCAGATGACATTAGATAATTCACTGTTCACATGTAGGGTGCTGGCTCTATCCAAAGGATAATTCCAGATACTTCCAAAACTGCTCCGTTGTGTGTAGTAGAAAAGTTCATTTCAGTAAATGAATGAATGAATGCCAACTTCCACACAAAACCGATTCAAAATTGCATACCCTGCCCTGATATACTAGTAGATGCTACATTTTGTTTGTTTCTGTGATGACAGGTTAAAATATTCTGTCACATTCAAGTCACTGGATTCTTGTGTCATCCATTCTTTTCAGCACTTTCAAATAGAAAGCTAGTTTGTAACCTACCGTCTGTGGTGGGGGTCTGACCCTCTCTGGGCGACTGGTTGGGCTACCTCGTGCTCCTCTGCCTCGACCCCCACGATTAGGGCGACTCGGAAAAGTGATGCCCACGAGTGAGGTGATGTCATTGACAGGTCTGCGGATGAAGTGTCCTTCATCTTCCATGTCATCCACATCCTCCTTCAGGGTCTATTTGAAGGTTTACACAGTTAATATTCATTCATACTGGTCTGAAACAGCCACAGCATACAACCCACGTCTTCACCGATTGACATGTTATCTGTCTGCCCATAACATTTTTTAATTTCATTTATTAAACCTACCAATGCTATGTAACGCAAGTAACTGATTTAAAATGCAGTTTGTCATTTTTCATGGTCATCAGATATGATCCAATTGGATGTTTAGAGGTTCCGTGGTCAACTTGGAAACACCATCTTCAATATTGATTCACCCATGGAGACTGATCAGTGACTGACAGCGACACATTATGTTCAGGGAAGGTTACATTTTGTTGGAAAAAAATAAATCGCATTCTTTATTTTCCTCCGTTTCCAATATGATGCCAATTAACTATAACCTGAGATTTTATGAACATCTGTCATCAGTGAATTAAATGTGAAAATACCTGATTTGTTTTATTGAAGAAACACAAAAAAGTGGATAATATTATAAAAATTGGTAATAAATGGCTTAAAAAAAGGTTAGAGTGTTAACACTGGGTCTTTATGGGTTAAAATGTCCCTTTAATTTGGGTTTAAGTCATTTGTGAGCAGATTGTACATTTCCAGCTCAGTATCTATTATTGTTCCAATAATCCTCACCTCCAGGTGCTTTGACTGATGGATAACCTTGGCCTTTGAGGGAATTGTGTCCTGGGCTTTGCGGATATTAAACTCCGCTTTGGGACGACCTCTCTCCTGCAGGGCCTTCCATTCATCAAGGCTCATCTCCATGGCAACCTGGACCATAAGCTCCCCGTCATCCCCTTCCAATGCTCTGTCATGAGTGAGAAAAACATGTTTTAGTGTGCATTTCCAGATTGGCAGACTGGTAAAATATAATACTGCAAATATAAAAATACCTAAGATTTTGTACATGGAATTTGTCCAAGCTGTACAAACAAGCACAAGTAAAGCAACTGCACCCCAACTGCAACTGGATTTCTAAACCAACAAGCGGTGACAGGCACAACAAACCCCACTTCCTTGCAAACATCTTAGCTTGTAATGGACATCACCCCCTCGAAGGGTTTTTAACCTTTCAAGGTCAAAGGTCACAACACCATTTTGGAGCCTATGTTGAGTTTCCTGTGTGTCAACAACACTAACCGAGTACTTCTCACCACTCTTAAGAGTTAGAACCATTTACAATCATGGGACCTTAATTTTGACTTTTCAAGGCCACACTCAAGGTCAAAGGTCATGGTATCATTTTGAAACCCTTGCCAGGTTTGTGTTACCTGTCAATAGTAGCCAACCCAGTGACCCCTGATCTCTTGGGTCAACAGTAGCTCAAACTCTATACACATAAGATGCAAAATTGAAATAGTGGCATTTTGGTGCTCACCGGAAGACTAAGATTGATAGTTCAAAAGTTGTAGTTTTGACCTTTGACCTACAGTCTTCAATTTTGTTCTTCAAGGTTCTGATGTCAATGTACATCAGCAGTGAGAACAAATCTAAGCTATATGCAAAACTGAGTATACCAAAATGAAATTCCCGATTTGCCCCATCTTTATTCTATTTTTAGTGACCATGACCTACATTCACCAAAATTTAATGGGATCTATTCTGGACCCCCTTGCACCTAAAAACTGAAACAAAAAAAATACTTTTATCCCCTTTGGGGACAGGGTAATAACCTTTTAATCCAATCCCAAGAAACAAGGGGGAAAAAAACTTCCCACATTGTGTTACATCTGTCCGTAACAGTGACAAGTCTGCCACTGAATGTCTAGAAACAACTGTTGTAGAAAAAGGCAGCCCATGGATATCACTCACCGATTGGGATTTTCTTCTCCTGCAGGTATTTGAGGGTCCTCATATTTGTCATGTGCGTCAGATGCCACCTCCAACACCTCACTTCATTCACACATGATCCAAAAATCCAAAAGACATAAAGCCTCTCCGTTATAATGAACTTTGAAAACCAGTTTAAATTTTACCAATCCCAGTGCACTGACCTTGCAGCTTCTTCAACAGATCCCCAGTTCCAGGGTCCTCCACCTCCTCGCTTCTCTTTAGAGGACATACCGCTGCAATAAACGGTTTTTAAGTTGTCAAAATTGCAACCATGGGGGTAAAACACCACAAGCCTTAGAAAGGCTTACGTTCCGCTGTGTCGATCATATTCTCTCTTGCCCTTCAAATCAAAGTTTTCTGGGTTCCTCGTGTATCCTCTTCCACCTCCTCCTCTCCTTCCTCTGCTCCCCCCTCTGCTCCTGAGGTCTGACTCGGCATTATAGTAGCTGAAGACAAATAAAAGCTTTTATTGTAAATGCATTTGCATTGGAGTAAAATAAAAGTGGGTGTGATCATTGCTTATGAATTAATACATACGGAGCGACTGAAAATTCCTGTGGCTGCTCTCCTTGGGGGGTTCCATGTTCCCCATATGCAGCTCTCTTCATACCCCTCAGCCCCTCCTGTTTGCCTTCTGTGTTTTCAGTCACAGGGCTGGCACGTCCCTGCTGCTTACGAACTGTGGACAGAAAGGGATGCATGGACATGATATTCTGAGTAGGCCTGGGTAAAAAAATCGATCTGATCGATCCTTAATCGATCTCGTTTAAATTTCACACAATCGATCCACGGGGCACGAGATCGATTTTTCCCCCTCTTTCTGCCTCAGCCCTGCTGTGTTGTGTGCTTCCCTGGCGTTGGACGAGGCGTCGTACAAATGTACGTACCACTAGAGATGCGCGGATGACATATATTTTAATCCGCAATGCAAACCGCTTCTTAAAAGCTCTATCCGCCCGCTATCCATTTGCAGGAACTTTTTTT
>JAPTYR010000031.1:38551084-38562969 GCA_029814505.1 Siphamia roseigaster | reverse complement strand
CTGGACCAGAACTGGGCTCACAGGACACTGTCAGGGGTAAGTCAGTGTGGCTGTACGACACTGCTGACAGGGATGACCTACAGATTCGTGTCAAAAATCCTGAACTATCCCTTTAACATACACATAGAGGTGCTAATTACATTATGTTTCCCTGATATTTTATAATGTAACTCTGAAGAGGAGATCCTTACCCTTCCAGTAATGATGGTGCTGTTTTTAGCCAATAGACTACAAACCTGAACATTCATCACAAATCCAGATTGTATCTATTTGTACCGTTAAGGCCCTTATAGACTATCACAGACTCTTCAGTACAGGATGACAGAAAGTTGATCAAATAATTGTATATGTGTGGATCCTGCAGGTCTGGGACAATGTCTGGTCCAGCTGTCTCAATACTTTTGAAAAGCACACCTGGGGCATTATAAGGGTCTGTCATGTTTAGTCTGTCTAGGTTTGCATTGTTTTGTTCAATTTCTGTAGCTTTAAAGCCGTGGTCACTAGTCCTGGTCCTCGAGAGCCCGCTATCCTGCATGTTTTAGATGTATCCCTCTTCTGACACATGTGATTCAAATAATTCTATCATCAAACTCTGCAGAAGCCTGACAAGGACTGGCAGGTGTGGTAAAAGAGGGAAACATCTAAAACATGCAGGATACCAGTCCTCAAGGACCAGGACTGGTGACCCCTGCTTCAAAGTGGGCAGTGAACTACGATGGCTTGAAATTTGCACTGGCACCATTCATACTCACACAGACTTTTCCTGCCAACATGGCAAAGTAAACAAACCAAGTCACGTAACGCCCTGAGGTCTGTTGAAGAAAAAATATACAAATAAAAATAAATACATTTCGGGTCTAATTAATGTAGGAAATCTGTTTTATTTTTATTTACTATTGTGAGTTTAGCACTGTGGGAAACTCCAGTTAAGGTAATGTTATATAAATTCCCTCAACATTCATAGAGGGTCAAATGTCCACTTCTGGGATGACATAAGGTTTTATAACTTAATTTATTTTTCAAAGAAACAAAAAATAGATCACTTTATTACTCCACCAATTGAACAGCGGAGTTATGTTTTTGCTGGTGTTTATCTGCTTGTCTGTTAGCCAGATGACTCAAAAAGTTATGGACAGATTTGGCTGAAATTTTCAGGAAATGTTGATTCTGGCACAAGGAACAAATGATAAAAGTTCGGTGGTGATCAGCGCTGGGGAAGTAATCTGCCTTGGCAGAGTCTGTTCTCTCCGAGTACTTTTCTAGTATATGTATGCTATTGACTTTTTTTTTTTAAAAATTAATTCATTAATTTATTTTAATTTTCAAATTAATGGAAATAATACTGATGTTGTATTTAACTGGTTTACTCTTTAGTTCAGTGAGATATGAAATGTAAATAAGTCAAGCAGCTTCTTCAGTTTACATTTACACTTTATCTGAAATGTTAGTAATAATATTTTTCGTTATTAATAATTTGGATTACTTTACTAACAGTCAATATGTAAAATGAATGTATGATTACATTAAACTTGGGCATGGTGTACTTTTTCATTATGACTGTGCAAACAGTAACTGCAATATTTCAGCATGCGTTTGCATGGACGTTAATCTCAGATTAGCTCAAAGATTGGGAAGGATTTTGTTTCCGTGATGTAAGTACTTCTGCTTTTGTGTGAGGTGGTGTAAAAATATGGTTACCACAAAACAGTGAAGCAGTAAAGCGTTAATGTGTTAAATGCAAGTAATGTATGTTATTTTATCACATTCAACTTTTTTCGGTACATTTATTTTGGATGCAGACACAGATCAGATGGAAAATATCAACCATTTATATGTGTGTGCAAAACATAAATACATAATTTTTCTGCTCCTAAAATGAGAAATTGTTATAAATAGATTTTAATCAGTCCATGTTTCTCAGTGAAATGTACATATTCAAAGGAGGGGCAAAGTCTGCTCAAAATGTAGGCCTACTTTGGCAAAAAAAAAAAAAAAAAGGAATTTAAAGGAACAAAGAAATAGTTCAGATAATATGGCACATTGAAAAGGCAGCTTTTCAGAATCTTATCTTTCATTTCTGCAGATTGTTTTCTATTTTTAGCTTGATATATTTCCTATGTCTTTGAAAGCATCACTTCAGAATCACAAAGAAAAAAACTGTCATCATGAGACTCACTGGGTACTTATATTGAAAAAAATAACAGATAATACAATTTTAAATCCAGAGTTGTTAATGCAGATTACTTCATTTATTCATTTTCCATTTATACCAAGTATTTTTGATAGAACTGAACACTGGTCAGTTTAACAAAGTTATTCTTTTTATGTATATTTTCCTTCTGCATCTACTTCTTTTCTTCAGCTCTGTGCACCAATTTTCTCAGCAATAACTAATAAAAATAGAAAATTGTGCACATCACATTTGACAGATTCCTAAAGGAGCCTCGTGACTCCATCAGTCTCAAAATATATTTGTCTATTTTAAGTTATTCATTGTAAAGCTTGTGCAATCAGTTCAGGAAGGGGTGTGTATCTGCAGAAGACAACAAAACACAAAGAAGGCTGTCATTCAGAGTTGATTAAAATAAAAACACATTTACAACATTTATGCAAAGGACAATGTAAATAAATAAATAAAGATAATGTTTCACTTGTTTGGAGCCTCCTTTTGGTCTGTGTGGAAAAGAGTAATGGCGTGTCCAATCCCTTGTCTCTCAGGGTAAAAATCTTTAAAGAATCAAATATTTTATGCTGCTTGACTCATTCACTGCCAGGTGTTTCAGAGAATGTTGACTGATTTTATGAGACTCACAGAACATTGAGTTCTAGGACGACATAAACATGGCACCCATCAAAATAAAGCGTACATAAGTGATTCTAGTTGTAGGTTCTCAAGTAATTGACCTTAGAACACAGGGTGGATTTTAATTTACACAAAAACACGTCAATGGCAGTCAATGAGTTAACATATTGCATACCACATGCATACATTTTCACTCGTATGTCAGAAGAAATTGGTTAACTTAGAATGATTCACACCCTGACAACACATTCCTGCAAGATGAACAAACACATAGAACTGCAATGATTCATAATTTAGTGGGAACTTCACAGATCTTAAGGATCTTTGAATTGTATGTTTTAATCCTGGCCTACATGTGATACGTGGTTTAACAACCTAAAAGCTGTGATATATCACAGTTATCTTTGATACTAACCCAGGGACAGATAAAGCTCAGAGAATAATGTCCAATTCATATGTGAAAAAGAAAAGAAACAGGAACATGACATCATCTGCTTCTGTCAGTATCTGTAAAAGTAAACAGGAGATTGAGAGTACACAGATATCAGGACTGGTACAGTACGACAGGCACAGACAGCATCACACGTCTCAGTTCTTCTCTCATAAACCCTCATAGGTCGTCATCTCTACATATGAATCAGCCACTATCGCACAACTGCCGCAGTATTCTTAGATAAGAGTCTATTCTCCATGCTTCTCAGAGCTCCATTGTTGTAAAAGAAAAAGTCAGGAACTCACAGTCAGTGCAGACACTCGGTCTTTCTTGGATAAAACGATGTTCATATCAGATGCCTTGAACACAGTGAAGTAAACGTTCTGCTCGGGCTTCTGAATATCAGTTTTTACTATAGCTTTTCAGATTATATTATTTTGGTACATGGTTTCACAGCTTAGACCAGCATTTTTGTAGAATAACACCGTGCACACGTCAAGTAGACTTGTAACATTTACAACTACAACTGATTCTGATATTACAGACTCACTCACAAACTCTATGAACTCATTTTGCAGTCCGTAGAGGTTAAATAATGCTCCTCCTGTGCCTGACAGTCAAAACTGTCCTTTACTTGTGGGAGGGCTGAGGAGGGGGTTAACAACTCCTGCTTTTTGCTGCACATCTATCACCAACTGTACAAAAACCACCAGAAACCAGATCCTTTTTCAGGCAGCTGTCGCGTGCAGCTGATAACCCGAGACCGGGCTCTCTAAGAGGCTTTTAATTCCACACATGTGGCACTACCTGTCCAGTGTGGATTTGAAGATTTTATGCACGTGGGGCAGCTGCTGTGACTCGTAAAGGCTCATAAGGAGCAAAAAAAAAAAGGGGGAAGAAACTGTAAAAGTACCCATTTAAGAACTTACATTTATAATTCCATTCATATACTGTATCAGTTCATTCATCCATTTATCCCTGTATCCATTTGTGGTGATTAGCCACATGTGTTTGCACATGTCAAGGCAAAAATGAATGAGTAAAGTGAAAATCTGTCGCCCCATGTGTGTCTGTGTTTATGAAACTTTACCACTGACTGCTGCCACACAGTAAGTCCTCCAGAGACATTGCACAGAGGGCAAGGCTCAGGAAGTTGATGGATATGGGGGAGGGTGGATATTAGGACACTGCAAATAACTGATGAAGTAGCCCACTGTTCGCAGCATCATTTGTTTTGACTAATACTTATGTTGGACTCAATGCACATTTACTAGCTCTATGAATCCACATTTTTATAGACAAGATTGAGAACTCCTACTCTGCCATATGACTGAGGTGCCAGACACCCAGCAAGGACATTCTTTCAGTTATGAATCAGACATAATTTGAGAGCATCTGAATGCTTGGAATACTCTCGTGACATTTAATTTCTCCACTTTATTGTATTTTGCCTGAACACGTTTGGTTTCTTCATAGGAATGCAAAAAAGTGAGGAAAGTTAAGAATGCATTAGGGCACAAAAGGGGAGTGGTGTATTTGGATCTTTGTCAGCAAAGCCATTCAGCGGTAAACATCTGAGTAAATTACAACATAAAAAAAAGAACTCATGGTGAAACTGAGAATGTTTTTATTCGGCAGGAACAACTTGTTTCTTTTGTTCTCGCACCACTGGGGAATGGGGAATATAGAGCAGTACTTGGAAAGCAACAGACTCTGAGTACTACGAAGAAAGTATGTAACAGTATCCTGTTTGGGCCATTGCAAGGAAGTCAGTTTCTGTTTACAAGAATAAGCAGACAAATACACCACTGGATATTTTTGACATTAGGATTAGAGTTAATGCATGCTTTCATTTGACTTTTCACACATTGGTTTTAAATAAGTTGTGTGAGAAAGCATGCACATTTGCTTCTGTCTCTATTGTTTTAAGTTTATAGAAGGAGGTAAAAATTAACCGCAGGCATAATTTATGGAATTACCATGCAGTTTTCCTCTGCAGACTGCTCACCCTGCAGCTGTATTCAAGCTTCAGTGTATGTACTCAGCTGGATTCAACTTCCCTTGTCCTCCTTTTCCTCAGTACAGCTCACTGCCTGGTCTCTGGCAGTCACATCAAACAAGCATGGCTCTGTGCCTGCTAGTAAGTGGTGAAAAGCAGGTGACATTAAGGGAAAAAAAATATAAAAAAAAAAAAAAAAAAAAAAAAAAAGGGGGGGGGGGGTGTCTGGCCCACATTCAGTGGCGTTCAGCAGTTTAACATGCACGCTGCTGACACTCACATCAAAGTGACTTTGCATTAGCCAGAGCAATAAAAAACCCACTTTAGTGAGCTGTCTGGATTTCATGTGTTTATGTCAGAACCAAGGGTGTTAAAGCAAAGGAACAGAGTGAGATATCAATAAACAATGTGTGGTTTCTTAAACACTTTGCTGCTCAAAGAAGACCCTTAATGTGTGATGATGTTCCAGTAACAGTGAATCAGGATTATTTAGCTTTGTGCAGTGGAAGAGGTTAAGCTAATGTGATTAATCCTGTCGTAAATGTCTCATTCGATAAAGGGTTACTTTCAACCTCATTGTTGTCTTTTCACTCAGAGATGATCTTCAGAAGCTCTAATCTATATCCAAATATGATTCAGTGACTGAGCTGCCATCATACAAAAGCACCATACGCTACCGGTGTGGACTTAGATGACATTAGACAAGTAAAGTTATTTTAACTCACTCATCTCTTTAACAAAGACCAAAACTCCCTGACACTTGATCAAAGGGTGTGTTCATCTTAAGATCCTTTTTTTTCTCTCTCTCTGTCTTTCAGACTTCAAAGCCCTGAAACATCTTACGCTCTTCTGCTTAACAAAAAAGGGGGAGGAAAAAAAAAAAAAAAAAAGCCCTTGCTGTGTGGCAGCAGCCAGCAGCAGACAAAATGGTGAAAGCTGGAAGCAAACATGAACACAAGCAATAAAACCTCAGCTGGATTTGACTGCACGCTTGCCTGTTTTCTCACATCTTTCCACTGTATCTTCTTGTCTGTGCGACTTTCTTTCGCTTTCCCCTTCTCTCTCACCTGCTGAGTCTCTGTAGTTTGTGAAGGTGACAGTGTGGTGAGTCAGCCTGGACTTTCCAGCAGCTTCTCTGATCTCTCTGGAACTCGTCTCACAATGCCTCCACACATACACCCTCATCAACTCAACATCCAACCCTTTTCTCTCGTTTCTGTGAAAGACCACATTTCACACAGGTATTTAAAATCTCACCTTCTCTCTTCTCTTCAACACTTGACTTTTTCCCTGAAGCAGTGACTGCAAAGCCTGTCTAAAAACCAAAGACCACTGGAATCCCCCCGGGTGGAGGATTATGGTGCCTCGCGGACAGCCTCATGTCGCAGAGGAGTGCGAGGCTGATCTTTCACCTTTTCTCTCCTCTGGCTCAGTTTCCGCCATGGGGCTCAGGGTCTAGCATGGACAGGTTGAGTATACTGTTACTTGGGTGTGAGAGTGTGCCAATGCAGAGTCCAGTTTCACACCCTACTCTGAAACCTATTTGAGAAATACTGAGTGTTTCTTAGATATGGCAAAGTAAACAAAACACCCCAGACCAGAGCTGCAAGAAGTCAACCCTTGAGGTTAAGGAGCATGTGCTGAGTCCTCTGATGGAGCACGTTCTGCATCACATGCAACACATAGACAAAGAGCACATGCACATTACACTTCCCTCGAGGAGGTATGATTAGGGGGAGTTTGTTACACGTACTGTTAAAATTCAACATGTAAAACTGATCTGGCACAAGGTTTGGAAAATGTAGCTTGTCCTGTTCAAGGTTCAAGGTGACCTTATTGATATTCCTAGGTAGATTTGTTCTGTAGCATGGAGATAACATCTCAAATGTTCTATACAAAATACATGAAAATCACAGAACACGTACAGGGGACAGATTAAAAACTGCACAGACAAAAGACATGGACAAGTACTCCCAACAGCTCACTGATCACAGTTAAAACTAAAAACAAGACCAAAAACAAGTCGTGCCAGGCACAACAAACCCCGCCCCTTGCACATATTGTAGCTTATTTATGCATCAATCCAGCTGATGTCATCATATCTATGCATGTGGTGATGTCAGCATATCAACTGCTTCTATATATGTGCCAAGTTAGAAGTAAATTGAAACAAATTGATGTTTTTGTAGACATGTCAAATTTGCTATATGTAAATGGTAGAGAAAAACAATTTTCAAAATTAATTTTAAAAAATATTTGAACTTTGACATTCTTTTCTCAAAATGTGATGACATTTATTCTGGGTCACTGGTAATGTTTCAAACCAAATTTAGAATGAATTCAACCAATAGTTTTGCTGCTGGAGTGTTAACAACCAAACAAACTTAATCAAAAACATTTGCCTTTGCCTCCCCTTCGGGACCCGGTGTCATAGACAAAAAAAAAAGAGCCAAAAATAAAAAAAAACATCAGGTAAATAAAATGCCAATATAAAACCTGCTAAAAGCATGAAGCCTACAATCCTTTACCAGACAGCTATGATGTCATAATGTGAAGCATACCCAGGTCATGATCTTTCAAATGCCCTTGATTTGAAGTTAGTTTTGAAGAAATGAAAAGAATGTTGTACAAATGATAAATCGTCCAAAATCAAAGCACTTCTTAAGCTCCATTATCCCTTTTCCACCAAGAAGAACCTGGTGCTAGTTCAGTGCTGGTGTTTAACTGGTTCCAACTTGGTTCCTCAAAAGAATCAGTTTGCTTTTCCACAGACCAACAGCCAAGTCAGACCTGCATCGTTACGTCATTGCAAAGTGTGATCACGGGACTGGGTTTGATGCGCGAGACCCTCACCCAGAAGGAAGTGCTGCTCTTGTGTTTACAAGCCTATATTTGAATCTACAGGCAAAAAACACAAATATTCACTGTGGCATGTATCATTAACATAAATATGTCAATTTCTATATGATTTATGTAGAAACATTATGCATGGATATAGTCTTTAAACAGATAATTACTGAGGCCAGCAGAACAGTATTATTATCCAAGTTTATATGACACATAGGAAAACACCAACCAAAAAATGTATGCATTTCAAATGGGTTTATTCACACAGAAGCAAAAAAAACAAATAGGCTTAAATAAAAAAAAAAAACATTTTAAAAACTGTAAAAGCGATGAAAAATCCAGGTGCTGTTGCTGTGCATCTTGCTCCTCATCCATAAACAATAACTGTAAAGAATAAAACAAAGAAACTGTGTTTTAATTCAACATGTTCTCCCCAATGTGGACAATAACCCTACCTACTGGAACACAATTAACTACTGCTAACTACTGTTAGAACAATAACACTGTTTACTGGAACATGGTTAACTACTCGGTTCAGTTCTGCCTTTTATCAATCTACTGAGGAACTAGCATTTCATAGATAACAAACACGAAAATGATGTTAGCTTGGTGTTAGCATCCCAGTAGCTAGTGTTTTAACATTTGTAATGTTTGTAGCTCGCTTTAAATTATAAAGTCAACTTCTTGTGAGCCATTAACCATGCATTTGAGAAACAAATCTTACCAGTATCGTTTGCTGCTATATGACCCACAAATTCATCCTCAATCAAAAGCCTCCACTCCATGTCTGTTTTAACTTATTTAGTTTGTTTAGAAGCTGGTCCAGGTCTGGACTTTATATTTCTTCGAACACCGGCTTTGTTCCAGAAGCTCCTCCTAAAGGTCTTGGACTTCGGACAAAGTCCACAGTGCCAGAATGCACTGGGTCTCCTCCTCAGTCCACTGCAAATTGCTTTTGGCATCTATAACTATTCCTCTAAAAACTAAACTAAAAACCCACTTCTTGCAGCAAACAAGTTTGCATGTTTCAAAAACTATGCTAAGTTCATAGCATAGCAAATGCTATGCTATGAACTAATGCTATGAACTAAATTTGAAACTTAGTTCATAGCATTTGCTGTTCTGTTTAGGTCTGCCCACTGATGACACGGGTCATGCTATCA
This sequence comes from Siphamia roseigaster, assembly GCA_029814505.1. NCBI lineage: Eukaryota > Metazoa > Chordata > Actinopteri > Kurtiformes > Apogonidae > Siphamia > Siphamia roseigaster. The sequence goes on along the minus strand of JAPTYR010000031.1, from coordinate 38,553,724 downwards.
GTTCTTAGTTTGGCCCTGGTTTACCCCAGCTCAAAGTTGATGCTGGCCTGGAACCTTTTTGTTACCACTTTGGAATCAGTTTGGCCCATGCTTGGGCGTTGGAAACACAAAGAACGGGTGCCAAGTCACACACCGCCTCTGAACCGGCCCTGGAACAATTTTGGTGGAAAAGGGGTACATGATATTTATTAATATGGAAAAGATGGAATTTGAAAACAGAATATCATTCAAGTTATAACATTCACACAAAGGATATCCGAGGGAGCAGCAAGACCCAAAACATAATACAATATAATAAATGCATATGCAACTGGTTTTGTACTCACTGTTTGTCCTCAGTGTGGTGAGTGAAGATGATGGGAAATGAATGGGAAGTTATGGATGAATGAATGGTGAAGAAGAGGGGAGAAAAGGAGACCCAGTGACCATGGCCTTGACACAGTGGCTTCTCACTCAGCTGACATCTGCTGCTCTAACAGGAAACAACCTCCAAAAAGTGTATGTTGGTCCTGTCCTCTGGCAAACACACATACATGCCGTTTAAATCATTCTGAGTTCACATGGCATATCACATTAACACACAGTTAGCACAAGTAACCTGAGGCGACTACATATTAACCAACCGTTAACATGCTAGCTAGCACGAGCTAATTCGCTAATCATGTTTAGCTTTACAGCATTATCTGCAGTAACACAATCCATGATTACTAAAATACAAACATTTACCTCTGTATGCTTTTTTATTCCCAACTACCATCGACAAACTTTGCATCAAGCCTCGTAGGGGGACAAGACACTATCATGTGTTCTGCCAATATTCTGACTCTGTTTCTGCGTCGACCAAACATGATTTCCTGGATGTCCCACCCCCCGTGTGTCACGATTGGACAACAGTTAAATGACAGCTGAGCAGTAAGCTAATAGGCGAGCTTTATAAAAATAAATGACACATCAAAACCTTATCTTGCACCTGCAAAACATTATACCATTAACATTAATTAATACCCTAGATTAGGATATTTTCTTTTAGACAGAAACACAGAACAATTCCTTATTACAAATATATGAATTCCAATCAAATGAACCTTTTTTTTAATGTTGCTGTTGTTTTGGGGAGGATTTTTTTGCTTTTTGTTTTGTTTTATAAACTTTATTTATTTATTTATTTATTGAACAAATTATTTTAATCATATGTATTCCTTTTTCAAGACCAGGCTAGGTAAGTACCCCTGGGGGTACACAAACTCCACATTGGGAACCTCTCTGTGGCTCTTTATTTATTGTAGAGTTCATTATGTATGCACAGGTGGGTATGTTCAACCATGTTTGCACCAAATATAGACACGCCCATGGGAGACATACAAACACGCACCTGTCTTTGTTACAGCAATTACATGGTAAAAAAGTTTTATTACATGACTCAGTTGATGCCGTGAGCCTTTTTTAATTTGCTGGCGTGTCAGCTTAGTGTTTGTGAATGTGCGTGCTGTAGACTGTACTACTCACTTTATGGACTTGAAAGAAGTGCTGATCAGAGTGAAAGCTGTTTTGTTTTTCTTGCCAAGATGTTTTGCTTATTCTGTAAAGACGCCAATCACAACATGGTTTTATCTCACTAAATGAAGGGGAACAAATAGGTGTAAGATGCTGGTGTTGATTTTATAGGATTAGGGGATTTTGAGTAGAGCACATGCAGCACATAACAGGAAGGAAAACTGGTGACCTGTTTTTGATTTTTTTTTTTTTTTTTTTTATGAGATGGTGTTCATGATACAGTTCGCTTAGATGAATTAAATTGGAAAAAATGGAAAAACATCCATGTGTAAGAAAACCACAGATGTTAAGTAACTAAGTAAAAATACTTCATTATACTTAACTTTACTTATCTAAGTGGAGTCATTATTTTTCAGCTGACTTTTTACCTCAACTCCTTACACTTTCATGCAATTATCTGTACCTTGTTACGCCTATTGTCATCATTCATATAAGAAAAAAACTATCCAGATAAACCATGTCATTCAGACAGAGCAAATTTGATTGTGGTTGGATAAGTGTAAATATATGCCATTCACACAGCCTGTTAATTTGTGCACGATCCATTGAACCTGACTGTGCCATTCCAATACTTATATTCAACTAGTCATCATATCTTCAGCTCCATGAAACACATGTTAATGCTCAGTAGTGCACATGTATGGTTCTTTAATACCTTTGCATTGGACTTGAATGCATTCATTTTCAACGGGCATACATGCTGATGAAGCAGGTAGCCAAGTACATCTCAAATTTTTCAACAATAATATTTTGATATAACATTACAGTTATTATGGCCTTTAAAAATGTTTTTGAGAGGTGTAGTGTGCTACAAGCCCCTATGGCATAGCCTGAGCCTTTGTCTTAATGGTGTTTTTCCCCCTTTACATTTACTTTTATACTTTAAATGGGTCATATTTTTCTAAACTCACTTTTATTAGTCATTGGAGCATGGTTTTGTGTATTTGGATGCTAGTAGTTCAAAAACGTTTGAATTTGAACCCTCCAGGAGCTGCAAACCTATCTTTATATAACCTGATTGTCATCATCTGGCTGCGATCGCTAACCTACACGCTAGAGGGCGTTCCGGGTACCTCACACAACCAT
>JAPTYR010000031.1:38479005-38489626 GCA_029814505.1 Siphamia roseigaster | reverse complement strand
CTTTTTCTAAATCACTTTCTTTTTGACACCTGTTTATCTCCATACATCAGTTCCATCAACAAAACTCAGTAAAAACAGTTAAAAGATAAAAAAAAAAGGGTTGAATTTTTCTGAATACTAAACCATAAACTAAACTAAATAAACTAAACCATCCATTCAGAACGCGTCAGCGCTGACGCATCAGGGGTTAAAGGGTTAATATGAATATGGTTTCGGATTAGGTTAGTCCCTCTGATATATTTAATGAATTCAGGATCTTAGGTCAGCTAGTCGAGCCCAGAGCAGAACAAACATCCAGAACATGCAGCTCGCTCTCATCAGTTTCTCTCACGTTGTTCATGGAAAATGTTTTCACTCCCTAATGGAGGCAATTTGGAAGGTAACGCACTGCATAAAATAACTCAAAATAAGCTTAATTAAATAATAATATTCCAAACTAATATAAAATTCCACTTTGTGAGGGCAGTTGTAATGTGTTACTTCCTTTCCTGCCTGCTAGTTGGACTTCATTAAAGGCCACATTTGCTTGTCTTATGATGTGAAGCTGTAAAATGCAAAAGAGGAACCGACTTTTCTTCACTCTGAACGTCATCTGGCATCAGTCTTTGTGAAAAGTTGTATTAGTGTCATTGACTGTGAGCTGAGACAGTTTCTCAATAAACAAATGCTGGAAAAAAAATGCATTCTCACAGTTACAAAGAATCTCAAATGTGCATAGTTTGGCACCGTCGGTATTCAGCCTGGACTTGTTTCTCCACAAACATGTCATGAATAATGACTTTCAAAAGGCACTAGGTAACTTTGCATGTTTGCGGTTTTGTGCCGAAGTCAGCGTCCACATGTGAGGAGTGTTTGAACTCTAAACCCAATAAATCATAGTATGTGATGTTATTCAGTTGCCAGTTAATCTGCAAACACTTTACACCAAAGGATACCAAAGACATGAGACAAGCCAAAGGTCTCGTGTTAACAAAAACAGCTGTTTTCTGGACACACTTTGTATTTGTGTCAGATCATCATCGTTGTCTGGGTGGAGGACTTTTCAGCAGATTGTCAGTGATTGGGGCAACCCTGATTTTGATGTGTATCATGAAATGGGCGTATTCTTACATGACGATTACAGGGGGGGGGGAAATAACATTGTTTTTTAATATGAGGCCTCAAAATAAAAAGATTTAACTCTATGACCCTGATGGTTCCAACACTCAAATACTTTTCCTGCTCATACTTTCACTTCTTTTAACCCATAAGGACCCAAACAGCCACTGTTGATCATCATCTACTGCCACTTCGGTTGCCGTGACAACAGTCTCCCTCCTCTTGCCGTACAACATCCCAGCAGCACTTGGTAAAAAGTAAACATGTGCAGTAAAACAACTGTTCTGGGGTCTGACATAAATGACTCCTATTCACTATTGCAGCTTCAACATGTCTACAGAATCAAACCTAATGCCAATACTCCTGTGAAACATACACATCACTGTTATTTGGTGTGATATCTGTATGTGTTATAAGCTTTCCATGTTTATGTTCACGTTGGCACAAATACCGCACTCTGAGGGTTAGGGTTATGTGAACTGGAGAGCTTCATGTAAATGGACCTGCTATGAAATGGCATTGAATAAATCCATACATGTAAATAAATACATTCTTTAAAGATACAACCTTGTTGTGATATTGGGCTCTACAAATAAAACTGAATTGAATTGAAGAACCCACTGAGGGTCAAAAATGCGTACGTATGGCATGCCAAATGCCATAAGAACTGGCGTGACATACCATGCGACTTCCTGAGATCAGTCTCATAAAATCTGTCCAAATAATTTTATTTAAAAAAACAAACAAACGAGGGACAGAATAGGCTCATATTTAATGTTGGAGAATATGCCCAAAAATAGTCACTTGGCTAATAGTTAAGTGGATGTGTGGGTGCAGTCTGAGCTGCTGTTTGGTGGTGCTTCAGGACTGCAGAAGTATAGAGGTTACTGCTCATGTTACCATGTGTTTTAGATGTATACGTACCTGGAAACTAGTGATCGACTGATAAGGATTTTTTGGGGCTGATTTTTATAAGGGAAAAAAAAAAGAGCCTATCTGTCAAGGCAACAGGCCAATACCGATACAAGAAAAACACTTAAATATCGGACAACTGATATATCGGTCTATCATTACTGTAAACTCATCTTTAGCTGCAGATGAACACAAGCAGGATGTGTTGAGCTGGACTGGGACAGAAGTTGAACCCAAAACCATCATAGGTGAATGTCTGTCGACACCTGGGGTCACGGCCCGGTGAGTCTGCTAAAATAATAGCACTTAAATCTAGAAAAGATGATATTTCTGAATTTTTCTCAGTGATCAGTGCTGGATGTCTGACAATCTGTGTATCATTAAGTCTTTTTATATTCAAATGATAGTCCACAATTGGAAAATGACAAAACTACTTCTTATTTCATTATTCATATACAAATGGAGGATGACATGACTACTGAAAAAAATGGTCTGGAACTTACCGGTATTGTTTAGTTTAATGCAGTGCATCCATGGTCAACATTCTCAGTAGAAGTCACTTAAGGAACACACAGAACCAGGAACTTTAGGGTCAGACCAAATCGGACAAAAAACAATGTTAACATGAAACCACACATTTGGTTGATTTGAATATTCCATCCATCCATCCATCCATTATCTACCACTTAACTGATTTGAATATTTCATATTTTTAGTTTGTGCGAACCATCAAATGAATAAAACCCAACCTGTGTTTGTTTGTTTTTTTAATTTTTGATTTGTACATAAATAATGAAAATCAGTTTTGTTTTTTTCATTTTGCAGTTCTCAGTTTAATATGAACAGAACCACTGACACGCAGATGTCTGACAGGCTTGTTCCATTGTTACCTCCGCCAAGGAGGTTATGTAATTGCCTGCGTTTGTGTGTCTGTGTGTGTGTCTGTCTGTGTGCAAGATAACTCAAAAAGTTATGAACCAATTTGAATGAAATTTTCAGGATGTCTTGGCAATGGGACAAGGAACAATCGATTATATTTTGGTGGTGATCCGGATCACCGTCTGGATCCAGGAATTTTTTAAAGGATTCTTCACCATTGTGAGATATAGGGCCAATTTGAACGTTTTTTGAAACTTTTGAAGCTTGACTTTGTATGTGTATTAAAAGAATGAAAGACAACATGCTGGTGAAAATCATAATATGGGTGGACAGAAGCTGCCTGGCGGAGGTCTGCGCTCTCTGAGTGCTTTTTTAAGTTTCAAGTTGTTTTGTTGAAAGTGAAGATGTTGAACAACCATGTTAATTGCACATAATCATATTTTTGCACGTTTTGGATATTTTACCAAATTTTTTTGGTGTTTGTTTCCTGTATTTTAGAAGAGCGTTGGAATATGTTTTGGATTTTTCATTGCTTTTTTGTGTTACTTTATTTTTTTGTGAATTTTAGCATTTTATTCCTCTGCATTTTTTGTGCTTCTTAAGTGTATTTTTGTGTATTTTCTGGGAAATTTGAGTGCAAAAATAGCCCAAGACAGAATAGTCGACTGACATGAAGTGTTTTTGCAGAGTTTTCTTTTCACCGAAGCACTTCCATCTTAAAATAAAAAAACACATTAACATGAACCATACGTTAAATCAGGGATTCTGCCGGCACTTCAGCTAATGCGTCACCCAGTTTGGACAAACATGTTAAGTGTATATATTCTATCTTGAGTCTGTTTGCTCATGCAAAATGTAACACAATTAACATGGACTAAAAATGATTATTTTTGCAAACTTCACATAAAAAAACCAAACCTGCTGAGTAGTAGTCAATCTAATAGCAATATAATCATTTGATAATTATCTCAGGTGAAGCGCAGAATCCCCACAACCGTGTAAAAATCACAAATTGCTTCGTGCTTGGTTCTACTTGGTTGCTTGGTGATGGATGCTGACCAAGTGTGTTTGTTTGTTTCAAGCTGCGGATTAAGTATTAACTGGCACCGGGTGTCAGGGAAGAAAGCACACAGCGCTATATTTACATAGTACCATACTGTGCTGCACTGAGACTGAAAATACCCCCAATGATATGTGCAAGCAGACGGATGGCCAAACTAACACAGTCATCAGCTCACTGTGCTATAATCCAAGTGTAAAAATAATTTGATGTCGTGTTTGTATTGTCGCTTTAACGATAACCTCAAAATGATCTCAGTTGATTCCTCCGTCAGTCAGATGAACTACATACCATTTCATAAAACCATAACAGTTATATTAACTCCTATAACGACATTTCATAACTACCGTGTGACAATATTTGGGCTGTCAAAATTAATGCATTAACGCGGATTAATCAATCATCATGATTAATCTGATTGAAAAATTTTAATGCAATTAAATGGAACAGTTGTTTCCAGTTGATGTGTCTCAAGTTGTTGATGAAACTGTCGAAGGTGTTGAATAAACAGGTTAATTGCCTATATATTCATATTTTTGCATATGTTTTGGATATTTTATCAAAAGATTTTTGGGTTTTTTTTAATGCATTTTTAGAAAAGTTTGTTGAATAGGTTTTGGAATCATCATCGCTTTTTGTGGTAGTAGATTTGAGCATGTTTTGTATATTTTTTGTTTCCACAGCATTTTTTGTGTTTTGAATGTATTTTTCTATATTTTGTGGGAAATGTGGGTACATAAAAAAAGAGACAAAACAGTCAACTGACAGAGTGTTTTAATCATGATTAATCAGAATTAATCCAAAGCAACCCAGTGATTAATCTGATTATAAATTTGAATCATTTGACAGCCCTAGACAATGTATCGGCTTTTTTTTTTTTTTTACCTTTGACAAACACAATGTCAAAAAAATGTCAGCCACACTTTTAAATCAGCCATTTATAAATTTTAATTATGATATGCAGACTGTGCAGGAGTTTAAGGCCACCTTAGCTTTGTTGTTTTTACACAGCTGTAATGAGCATCTCTCTGTCACTTTATTCCAATACAAATACGACACTGAAGGGAAACATTGGGCATGTGGTAAATGAAACCTGGTAAAACACTTGAATATTATTTTCAGTAAATCTAATAATGTCTGCACAGAAGAGCGCAAAGAAAGGTCTGGGTTTTTTTTTTGAATCCTTGTTTTTTTTATTCTTGTACTATATTTAACTTGTATCTTGTTACAGAGATCAAGACAAGCATTTATATATTATAATATTATGTTATACTCTTGCTAAAACACTCTACTTGTGGCCTAAAATTTTTGCAGAGTGCTGAAAACACACCCCCACCATATCAACCAGGACAAGTGCAATATTATGCTGCTGAATATTTATGCATTTTTCACAATATCAGAGCAATTCTGTAGTATTTTATTTTATTTCAGATTTCTTTTTTTTACTGGTTTTCATTCCATTAAATCATTATTTTTCAAATTTTTTTTAGGAACTATAGTTACCTTCTCACTAAACACCCCAGAATGACCTGGGGCACCATCATCTGTTCAACCTTTGTGACTGAGCCAAATTTGTAGTGTGTGATATTCAGTTATACTCTGCATTCAATCTGACTTGCCATCTGTTTTTTTTTTAATTAGTGTTTTATTAAATTTTCTTTTTTTTTAGTACAATACAATGCATACATTTAAATAAAGTTCAATTAGTTTCTCTTCCTGTTTCAGTTACATATGTAGTCTTACAAACCTCCACAGGCAACATTAGACGGAAATAAACAAAACACAACAAAACAGAACAGAACAAAAAAAAAACAAACACAAAAAAAAACCAACTCAATAATAATCACAGCAAACAACTCCCAAAAACAAGGCTATAGATATAAATCTTAGTTTGAAGTAGGATGACAACACATTGATTAACAACATGGAATACATCCCTAATAATAAATATTATTGCACTAATAAATGTAACATAGGTTTCCATCTCTATGTGAAGGCTGTTTTCTGAAGCTTTAATAAGAATATGATCTGCTTCATTTGGTAAATATCCCAAACTTTTATATGAGGGATGTTCTGCTTTCATCCAACTGATGGTTATAGACTTCAAGGCAGCAGTAATTCATATTTTTAAGAGGTATTTATCTGCCTTTCTATCCAGACCTTTGGATATTACTCCCAGTACTAACACAGTGAAGTTTTGTGGATGTTCATGTTAAAAACTTCCTTCAGGGTGTTGAAAACCTCCCTCCAAAGCCCACTTAACTTAGCCTCACTCCAAAGCCAAAATATGTGGGTGTGATTAGCAACAGTATATAGGCTCTGCAGTTCATCCAACATGAACTGGAATGTTGAGGAATCATCTTCGACACTATTTCTGGTGTTCTGAAATATCTAGTAATTATTTTCCATTTGAATTCCCTCCACATATTAGAATTTGAAACCAGATGTGCCTCAGTACATATATCCCACCAATCATCCTGAGCAGGGGTCTCAAACATGCGGCCCGGGGGCCAAATGCGGCCCGCCAAAGGTTCAGGTTACAGACCAATATGACAGTCAAATAATAACAGTATAAATAATAATAACAGTCAAATAATAATAGCATAATAAAAAAAAACAAAAAAACAAGTCCATATATTCTTCTCAGTGTGATGTGGAAAAAAAAATATTACATTATAGCTATAAACAATGACAACTTCAAGTGTTTTTGTCTTTATTTTAGTGCAATTTACAAATTTACATTTACAAGCTCCCCTGTAACAATAAAATGTGAATAACCGGAACAAATATGAACAAACTGAAATGTCTAAAGAAAATTAAGCATAATTTTAACAATTTTAAAAAACATTTTTAGTTCAATTTACAATTTTACATTTACACACTACCCTGTAACAATAAAATGTGAATAACCTGAACAAATATGAAGAACCTGAAATGTCTGAAGACAATGAAGCATAATGTTAACACATTTCTGCCTGTTACTAAGCATTTAGTCTCTTTGTAGATCCAATACATAGTGTATGTATAAGTTGAGGCCTAAAATTGTTTAACTCACACTTATTTTTCTAAAGAAATGTAACGTTTTTTCAGCTAATCCACATGTTTTTTTGTTTGGACAGTTTATAAAAGTAAGTACTTCCATAAGTTAATGGTTATTTTTCGCTAAAACAACACTAAAGATTTGGAGTTGTCATTGTTTATATGCTATTATTTTACTGGTCCGGCCCACTAGAGATATCGGGCTGAATGTGGCCCCTGAAATAAACGAAGCTTAGGTCTATAAAAGTTTAAGTCTACAAAATTTTGCACTCGGGAGATCAACATCAATTTTCAGTTTACCTCCATCAAACAGCTGATGTAGATAAATCAACTCCTTTTCTGACCATTTTTAAAAGCTGGTATCTAGATGATTATTGGATATAATTGACATCTGTTTTGTGACTGAAAATGAAGCTGTAAGTTAGTCTACAGCTGATGTATAACATAAAATCTCTGGGTATGAATATGCTGTCTGCCTGCAAACAGCTAACGCTCATTCAGGAAATGAAAACACTTTGGCAAATACTGTAGGTCCTTACTCACCAGGCCATCAATCATTTGTGTGAGGATCCTTGTGCCTGTTGCACCATGCTGCTGATCACAGTGCTGGCATCAACAGCCTCTTCAACAACGGAAAAACGTGAGAGCCCGTCGACAGCAGCTGTGAATGAAGATTTACTCATTATTTCCATGTAGAAGCTTGTTTTGTTAGAAGTAATGGTCTCCTTAAATAAAATGCACCAAAACGTCTACCTGCAAAACAACATCTATACTTCGCCACTGGAAGACCCTCGCTTTACTCTTCTTTCATTCTACATTCCACCTCTGCTCGTACCCCATTCTCTCTTCTTCACTGCCGTTATCCATTGAGGCAGAAAGACGACACACACACACACACACACACACACACACATATACAGATCCTTTCTCTGACACACACATGCACAGGCACACTCATGTAAATACGTGTGCACAAGCGCACCCACAGACACACAAACTCAAACACTGAGCCCTCAGCACAAAGCTCTCCAGTGTGTTAATTGAGACGCATGGCTGACAAGAATAAAGAGCTCAGCCGTGAAAGAGCTGTGACAATGAGACTATGGGCCTTGGGAACAGAGAGGGAGATCTTATTGGAATCTATGGGGAAAATATTCCAGATTTCAGCAAGGGGAAAAAATAGCAAAAAGAAAGAAAACAGACTGACCATTAAATGCCTTCCACGACATATAGAGTCTAAATGTAGGCCTCTGTGGGTGCAGTCAGTGAAAGTAAAGCCCTCAGATATTATTCACACCTGTCTTTGCAGATGGAAAACGAGGGCTTAAAGAACAAAATTTATCTGACTGAATGTACAGCAAGTACGTTCCCTAAGAGTATTCCCCCAAGCCCTTCATATATACATCTGTATAACTCCCATTACATCCTGAAGAGAGACACAGAGACCCGGACGTGTCTCTGAGGCCTAAAAGTTACCATGACACAGTTTACAGGGAGAATATCATCAGAGAGGGGTGGATACTGTACATACTGCTTCAGGCGGATTAAATCTGAATGTACCTGGTCAGCTATTTCTTTTGCCTTTAATAAAGAGCTGTTTGAGATTTTATTCACTGTGAGCTCTTCAAAGAGGTTTGCATCAAAGAAAATACATGTGAGATTTGATGTTTCATGTGTTCCGACTGATTAATGATCAAAAGAATAAAAATCACCAACAAATGTCATTCAAGTGGAAGTGTACAAATGTCTGAAATGTCTATTTGTGCTTCAAAAATATGTAAATATATTCACCTTTCGGTCTAGGATCATGACAATGAGTAAAATGAAACTATACAGGTAGGTCTGGGTTAGCATTTAAGATACAATACGAGATAGTTTTATGGCTCAGATAAGACATGTGGTTTATTGTATTGGTGCTATTCCAGTTTTACATCTGGGGGACTCATTTGAATCTTTCCATGTCTCTCGTTGCAATCAGCAAACAAATAAAAGATTAGATGCAGGTGAGCTGCTATTATCGCTAAAAGCCTCTTGTTACATCCTGATTCACTTTCCTCGCAGCTGAGAGGCTTCTGCATAATTTAACAAAGCAATGCATTTGTTTGACAAATACATCAGTAGTTAACCAACCTTAATTGAGTTTGGACGCCTGAGAAGAAGCAGCCTCTTGGACTCCATCTTTAACTACAGCAGAAAATGCAATTAGGACACTTTTCAAGGTTGCAACATTGTCCAAGTGTCCTGATGGGATGCAAACTCTAAGCAACAGACATAAAAGGTACATACCCCTACCCTGTCAGGTGTGCAACAGGTGCTGGAGTCAGACTTTATACATGAATGGAATGATGCTGTCATGTTTGTGTGGACAAAACTGGACACTGAATTATAGTGGACACCAAAGTCAATGTATAAGCATCAGTCAAAAGACATATTCTAACCCCCTTTTCCCCCCAGGAATGATGTATTTAACAAGATTTATACAATGTTACAGCCAAACAACAAATCTAGATAAGTGATGGAAAACAGTTTAATGGTCCTATTTAGTAGAACTCAGTGTGTAGGCTTCATTTATTCTAATCTACACCTTTTAAAGGGTCATGGATTCATTCTATTCATGTACAGTCGCCCTCCAGGAAAACGTAACATAAGCTAATGCGGTGACTTTTTAAATAAAATGTACTTCTCCAAACACAAACATGCACAACAAACAAAAACTGATTTATGTATCCGCAATTCACTGACTGTCAACAGCACGACATTCCCCAGTGAAATACGGCACAATATCTTCAAAAAGCTACCAAACTGGAAGGATAACACATCTTACATTAATAACGCAGTCTCACCTTTGTAAATTATCTTCCGTTTGGGGTTTAGGCTTTACTGGTCTCGCCGTGGGATCATCTTGCTCGGTGCCCGGTGACATTGAACGCCGTGGTTCTTCTGCAGCTGCTCCCCCGGTTCAGTCGGTTGAGAAGGAAATCAGCTCGAGGAGCAGGAGAAGCGACCAATCAGAAGAGGCCAACGGAGGCCACCTGGTATATTTCAGCCAATGAGAGGCGAGGATTACGCACGAGCTCACAGGATGGAATGACTTTGGTTCAGTACCACGGGAGCTGTCCAGTGAGCAGGGCGGCGGGACTCCCCAGGTAACCTTTAGCTTTGGAAGCGGAACAGTATCCCAAAGGTGTGCGTGGAAATGGATAATATAGAATATAATACACTCCTTTTCAGTTCATAGAGAAGATTCTTAAAACGTGCTCCCTGACAAGTTTGGTTTTGTTGACTCTACACATAAAAACCCTACAGTCAGGGCCGTTTCTAGCTTTATGGGGGCCCAAAGTAAGATCCTGTTTGGGGGCCCTGAGTTCGTCAAAAGTGTTGGGCAAGTTACTCAAAAACTGTAATACACTGCTTATTATTTGTTACTGTCATTTTAAAGTAATGCCTTACTTTACAATATTACTATTGGAAAAAGTAAGGCTTTACACTACTTTTGCATTACTTTTAGTTACTCTCGCCAAAATTACTGGAAATAAGGATTTGGCATCCCTAGCGTAAATCTCTCATGTGTCATGAATTTCACCTGCAGTCCAGGAGGTGTTTTGTGAGCTGGAAATAGAAAGATTCAGTAGC
>JAPTYR010000031.1:38359203-38371152 GCA_029814505.1 Siphamia roseigaster | reverse complement strand
TTCATTCCAATCTCCATGATTGGAAAGGTGTAGCATGAAGAAAATTGATAATAACCCATGCCCCTTTTCTTGAAACATTTACTTACTTCAGAGACCTCGCTGTTACAGCATTTGCAATAAACAGTTTACATGACAGTCAAAGAAAATAAAACAACTCCAAAATCCGTTGGTTAAATTATTTCATTACATGTTTTTAGATGCAAACATGCAGAGAAACTACACTATACTCTTAACTACGAAGGAGCTGTCAAAGGTGTTTATTTCCATGAAGAAATATTAAGTACGTTGTTATTAGTGTTGCCAAAGATAACACATTCTACCAGGCATGAGCATTAGAGGCTTGGAAGCAACTTGAATGTCATAACTGTTTACAGCAGCACTGATGATTTTTTTTTTTTTTAAATGTACTTTACTTTATTTCAAAGAACACAGTTAACAAAGAGTAAGCGTACAATCAACAAGAACTTGCAACAATCTTAACATGCAAACAAAAACAAATACAAAGGGATTCTTTAACATCACTTCTCTGCAAAAAAAGTACTTAATATAGTTTGACTGTCTTATGACATTTAGGGGAGTTTATAAGCTTAACACTGCACATGAAATATTCAAATGCAGCCAGGAATACAACACTGATGATAAAGACCAGGACACCTTGCAGACTTTCCTCAATGTGACATCACTTTTATTTTTGTCTGCGATTCCTTTAGGTCAGCACATGCAGAGCAGTATGCATTCAGCGTTGCGTCTGTGCACACAGCCATGAGACCGGCGTCAGCATCTACTAGGCAGGAAACAATGACATCAGAGAGAGAAAAAAGAGAGAAGGAGAGTTGGGGGAGGGAAGGCACTTGAGTAAGAGTGAGAGAAAAATACTGTATTCCAGCAGGCTCACTAGGTACAAATGGAAACAGATTTACAAAACCCTATCCTACTCCTTTCTGTTCATTATGTCTGGGAACACAGATGCCTAAACACTTAAGCAGGATACCTGACATTTAACTGATGTCTACTTAGTGGAATATTAACCCTTTACTGTGTTACAAGGATGTGAAAGTGAAGTTGTATTGTGTTTTTCCTTTCCTCCCTACTTAGAAAAAAATATATATTACACAACTATTTCAGAGAGTATAACAAAATATGACCAGATATGAAAAATAGCTTATGGAGCTGTGATTTCAGCTGGGATTATGATGATAAAAGGTCGTCTAGAGCATTTTTCCATCCTGCGTGTGCTGTGATTCAGCAGGTCCACCACAGCCCAGTCATCTGGCATGGTGGGACTGGAGCCATGAGTCTGATTAAGTACAGATGTAAGAACGCGGCACCAAGATTCCTTTGGAGGCATCCCAACTTCATTGACCCTGGACCAGAAAAATCTCGGATCGGCGGCAGATATTTCAACATTGTTCTGGAGGAGACTCATGGAAACAAAATGGAAGCAGCCTTAGAATAATTTATGATAACCGTGCTTCAGCACTGTCTGAGTAATTTTTCCCTCAAATGAAAGATGATGCACACAAGAGAAAAGGCCTTGAAGAGAAACTGTGAGAGTTTACACAGAATGGAATGACAGGCCAAAAGTGCAGCTCCACCCTTATGAGTGATGCTCTAATTTACGAGGTTCAACTGAAACAAAACCGCCTGAAAGAAGGAGAAATAAGATTAGGCTCCACTTAAACAGGAGTGAACTGACAACACTTTTACAACAACTTTTACATCATAAACAAACATTGAGAAACATGATATGTACAGTCCTCTGCTTTTTTGAGTCTGGGTGATTGTGCATGAAATTACTGTGCAGCAATACAGCACATTTTTGCATGACCAGCACATCCTGAAAAATCCTAATATAAGCATCTGTAGTCAGCGTTGCATCTGTTCTGTTTGATGACTTCAGTTGTGGATATAATCAAGTGTGCACTCTAGTGGCTGAACTTAAAGCTACATTAGAGACCAAATGACAAATTCAATCTAAGCTATAGTGTTGAACAAGTTACACATGATTACACTGAGAATAGTTACAAAATGTAGTCTATTAAAAACACAGCATTAATCTGAAAAGGCGAGGTTTTTCTATATGGTTTTGCTGTAGAGACGTTTCCCTCAGTAAATAAGATTAAAGACAAAAAATAAGTAGTTTTCTTTGCTAACTCACAAAGACCTAGTGCTATTGTTATTTCTCAAATTAATTTGTCCTCTATTTTTAACCTTTTGAATCATTATTTAGTAAATAATATTTACTCTAATATTTTTCTCTGGACTTGGCATTTTTAAGTGAAAATCAAATATTTTCCTTTTATTTAATGTATTTTTATGTAGATGTTCATTAAAGCTCAGGTTAAAGTTGAGGGGTATTCTATCCAAATCAATGAAAATCAAAGAAGAAGGCATGTTTCTCTCTAATTTCTCTGTTTTGATATAATAATTTACTGTGAATTTACTGAGCTATCATCAACACCTACAGGTTCGAAGAAAATACCTGATGTTCACTGGAAAAAATATGAAAGATAAATAGAACGAATAATAATAAATGACCTGGTAATAGCTAAAGGAGCTGTATGTAAGAATGTTGTCCAAGTAATCATAAATCGGCCCCAAACATTAACCATGTATCGGGCAAGTGACTGTTTTTGGTTATTTCCTTAAATAAACAAAAAACAAAAATAACCAAATCCTCATATGGGGCGAATCCTGTGAGGTCCAGAAGCATGTTGTTTTTTTTTTTTTTTTTCATAACATTATACAGTGATTCAGAGAGATTTTATGGATATTTTCCAGCTGTCTATAGTGAATATGAGTGATTTTTGTCAATTTATGACCTTATACCAGTTGTTTTATTGCATGTGTTTACTTTCCAGCAAGTGCTGCTCAGATGTTTTAAGGCAGATGATGATATCTAACGACATACTAAGGTGGAAACTTAGAATTTCAGAGTATTTCAATGAGTGAAGTGTCAGCCCACAAATAATTATTTTGTCATTTCGTATTTTGGCCTGATCTTCCAATCATGAAGTCAGTAGTGTTTCAGTATCCAGGCTTCCAGTTCCCACTGAGCTCCAGCTTCTGATCACAAATGTCTGATGTTTACTAAACATAAAAGGCCTTGTTATGATTCCCAAATATGTCATGATAAAGTGAGAAACATAAGATTATGTATAGGAGATGCTTTTGAAAGGTGGAGGTAGCTGAATGTGGAGAACAGGTACGATTCAGCTAAGTTTGGCCTTTCTGCAAGAGCCACCACGGGTGCCACAGCTTCGTGCCATGGGTGCTGCGGCTATATGCCCGTTTCATCCGTGGAACAAAGCTGCAGCACTGCCATGCCAGTTCCACCATATGCACCCGTTGTCTCTCAAATTGTGCAGTCTGTGGAATCAATTGAATCAGCAGAGAGTTTACAAATTTTTATTTTTTTTTGCACAACTACAAACCAATTTGAATTTTTATCTTAAGAACATGATCTTCTCCTCAAATTCTGACACCAGATGACAGAGGTGCACCTCATCTCTATAAAAAAAAAAATCAAGACTTTATTCCAACACTGACATTTTGTCTGCAACATTGAAGTAACGTCGTCATCTCCTGAGTGGCCGCCTTAATGTGTTGATAGCAGTGGGGATGAAGACTCTATAATGCAGAGAAGAGAATCGTACACTACAGCTGCTTCTGCTGGAAATCTGAGGTCCTCCACTTTTTTATCTGCTTCTTCATCACAGCCTTAGTAAATTCAACCTCTTTCCAGTCACTGAACAGCTTTGTAACACCAGTATGTCCCACCATCATGCATCCAAACTGCAGCATAAAACAAATATTAACCCATAAAGGCCCAAACATCCACTAATGACCCAAACCATCTACTGATAGGAACAGCTTAATACCTGTTAATCCATTAATGTTATCAATACATGTAAATAATTGGTGTAAAATACAGTTTCTCATCTTTTCATGGTCATCAGATATGATCCATTTGGATGTTCAGAGGCTCCGTAGTTGCTGTGGAAACACTGTCATCTTCTACATTCTCTTCTACAGAGTTGGATGAGTGACAGTGAAAGGATACACTTGTTTTTACCTTCAGGTATTGATATTTTTGATAAGTCACGTTTTCTTCTGCTTCCTCTGTTTCTCCTACAATAAACTTTAACTTTAATCTGAGCTTTTATGAACATCTCCATGATCAGTCAATTAAATATAGGAAAAAATGCAAAAGTCAGATGTTATTTTGGAATGAATGATGATTAATAATTTAAGAAAGGTGAAATATAGAGGAAAAATTAATTTGGGAACTGAAACAAAACTAACACTGAGTTTTAATGGTTTAAAATAAAATAAATATCCTTGTCATTTCCTACACTGAAGTCACTTAACATTATAGTTTGATTTTATTGCTGAAAATTCAACAATTATTTAAATATGATTTACTTAATTTTTGATGATTCAACCTGGTCTTATTTATTTATTATTATTATTGCTTTTATTTTTTTAGTATTTACAGTGTGCCAAATAACAGTGATGAATTTTTTAAAAATGCCATTTCTAAAGTTTTACACTAGATGGTGCTGCGTGTATGTAGTTTGTACAGGGAGCGAGCCTAAAAGGGAAACAAATGTAGGAAAATGATGATAAAAAGTAAGCTCAATAACAAGAGTATGAGAAAAAGGAGTGAAGATAAAGCAGAAACATGGAAAGAACAGGGGAAAAAATGTTCTTGTCTTGATCCCTGGTGGTTTGAACAGAGTCTCAGAAGACTTTCCATGCCTGAAACTCACCACCTGCGCCTCTCCACTCCCAGGCAAACACACAGCACAAGCACTAATGCACAAGGACGCACACATATGAACACACACATGTATGAACACACAATCTACATTCATGCCACTTTCTTCTCCAAATCCTTTAAGTATCATTGGAGACTTCATAACACCATCATGTTCTTGTAGTCAATACGATTCATCACAGAAAATTGGAAACTTCAACATGAATCATTCTACCATGTTGTGCAAACAGCACATTCTCTAATTGGACAAATTTGTATGTTTGCTGTGTTTATTGTAAATTTTAGTAATGATAATTACCCCGTCCCTCAAAAGGGGAGAGGGGTATTGATTTTGGTTCATTTATTTTTGTCTGTTTGTCTTTGTTGTTTTTGTTTGTTTTTTTCAGCCATACATTTATTTGATTTTTAAACATTAGCCACAGTGCATTGCTAGAAAATAAGTATTGTCCTGTAATATGGGACATAATAACAGTCCCAGCCACCCAACCCCATCTCTCATCTATCCAGATCTACAAAGAGAAGTAAATGCAGCAATAGATAAAAATAATACTAAAGAAGAGAAAAAGATAAGGGGAAAAAAAATAAATATATATATATACACACACACACACACACACACACACACACACACACACACACACACTAGGGTTGGGAATCTTGGTTGTAAGGCCGATACGATATGCATCTCGATACAGCATCAACGATCTGATATATTAAAGAGTGCGAGTGTGAGTGTCACCTTGTGATACGATACAATTCACACCCAAATCATGACACGATCCCCAACAATTAAGCCCATTCTGATTCAACACATTGATTCTATTAAAAAATATGCAGTGCAATTCAATGAGCTGGATGATTTATTTATCAAATAAAACCATGAAAGTGTCTTTAGCTTAGTTTCAGAACATGTGCCTCACATACAGTCAGTGAAAAAGTTAGGACTTTGTCATTAGTAATTTCTCTGCATGTTTATGACTCAACTTCTTGCTGAGAAAAAAAATTAAAAAAACATCTTGATCAGAATCAATTTATACAGATATAATTTATTTGTAATGTAGATAAAACAGAAAACGGTTCTGTCACTTGAAGAGACACCTGCGAAAGGTATTCTGGGATGTGCTGTTTAAGGAAGTATCTACAGTATGTACTGCAGTATTCAGTACAGCTGATCAAAAATACAGGTTAATGTCACGGTTCGGTCAGCTGACCCATAGAGGGCAGCATTGTGTTATTTTTTTTCTATTTTTCAGGCATGTCAAGGACAGCAGCAGCGGTAGAAAGGTCTTTCTGATTGCACCACCTGCTCCACTTCCACACCTGTCTTGCATCTCATCATTCCTGCCAGTATTTAAGGCTGTGTCTGTTCACTGGTGCCAGTTCTTCAGCTTTCAACCTGTGGTATTAACCATCCAGTGTTGGCTTCAGAAGGAGAGTTTTGCATGTCCTTACCTCTTTCCATCCAGACTGTCTTCTGTCTGCCACTGCAGCTGCCTCGACATGACCTTTCACCTACCTGGAATCCTCCTGTAATTACCCAGCCCTGTTGGTCTTCTGCCGCGGACACCTTTTATTATTTACCAATTTTAACTGCTGATTTGGTCTTGGTCCTCCTTTGTTCTTCCTGGTAGATGCGACACCAGTGGTTTTGATTTTTCTTTGTAAAATAAAACTTTTGTTTTTGTAAATCTGCATTTGGGTAATTTTTGTTTTGAACCAACTGTAACAGTTAATAAACCACGTGGTCACAAGGTTGCAATAAAATCCAGAATTGTATTTTGAATATAACAAAGGAGAAATACAGATTTCCAAAGACTACAGACTTCCAATGAGCACCAAAATGTTCATCTTTAAATTCTGCATCTTGTATGTACAGATTTTGACCTGTTGTTGACCCATGCGGTTAAGGGTCAAAATACTTAAAAAAAAGTAGAATGGACTATAATGGAAAAATGAGTGGAGATACTTTGTTACGGGCATCAAATTGATGTCATGACCTGTGACTTTGAAAGGTCAAAGTCACATTATTTTAAATGGTCACACATCTTCAAAAAGAGTGGTGATAAGTACTCAGTTACTGTTAAACTACATGTAGGTTCCAAAATGGCTTCCTGACCTTTGACCTTGACAGGTCAAACCCATAGTTTCATGTTTTGAGATGGAAATATCCATTAAAAGCTAAAATATTTGTAAGGGGGCAGGGTTTGTAGTGCCTGGCACCACTTATTAAAAATATTTTAGTGTTTCAACAAAGACCATGTACTTCTGAAGAACAAATGTAAAAATCTCACAAATGACAAGTCAGTACTTGGAGTTGAGTCCAGTGATTGAAAAAAAGGAAGAAAAACCCCAATTGGACTTGCTTTAAAGGTGTGCAATAGAAATTTCACTCACCATTTATCATTGTTGTCCTGTTTCACAAAAGGATATTTCCTTTTAAAAATGAACATGCAACCGGTAACCTCGATCTCATTTCTGTAGGAAGACATATGGTCTAAGTTTCAGAGCTAGATATTCTTTTAGAGTTATTCTTAGTGTCTCTTTGTCAAGTCTATTACAATCCTGCAGTTGTTTTTCATTTTTAAAGCTCCAAACATCATAAAAGAAATACTCTTTGGAAAATGAATGGCAGATGCGCAAGGACTCCCTTTTAATTTATCCATGAAAAGAGAAACGGCTTACAGATATGGATATAAAGTAATCTAATATTTTGCATGTTTTCCAGTCTGTGTGTTTCTCCTTCATGCATAAACATTCACAGTTGGTCTATTCTGACTGAACAGATAGCCATAGTATTATCTCAAAGTCTCACCTTAATCCTAAATGATAATAAAACTGATAGATGCTGAATATTATATGCATTTGTTATATTTATTCCTTCTTTTACTGCCAAATTCTCATTGTGGTTGTCATTTCCATTATTTTTACTTCCTTCGTGCATCTACATAGAACTTTACACTGACTTTTAACTCCACTGTTCAAGCTGGTTTACTCTCTATAGTAGTTTTGTTTCTTTTTTTAATTTGTAGTTGTTTTGTGTGTGTGTGTGTGTGTGTGTGTGTAGATGTATGTATGTTTGTAGATCTATCTAATTTTTTGCATATGTGTGTGTGTGTGCATTTGTGATATTTTTGCATGTGTGTGTGTAGTTGTGGTTTTGTGTAGTTGCGTGTGAGTAGTTGTATCTAATTTTTTGCAGTGTGTATGTGTATGCGCATATTTGTGTGTATAGTTTTTTGTGTCTTCGTGTGTTTCTGTAGTTGTGTGCGTGCGTGTTTGTGCAGTTGTTTTTAATGTGTAGTTGTGTATGTAGTCGCATATGTTTTGTGTTGTTTTTTTTTTTTAGTATAGTTATGGGTTTGTGTAGTTGCGTGTGAGTAGTTGTATCTAATTTTTTGTGGGGGGTGTTCAGGGATTTCATAATTGGAACCCCAACAGACCCTAGCAACGCCCCTGGTTACAGTTCTGGAGAAGTGTTCACAAACTTCTAATGAAAACTAAAGACGCAAATGACCAAAAGTCTCCTCACTTTCCCCAAAAAATGTCCCGAAGGTTGAAAATTCAAGTCGGTCCTCACAAAGATAGAGAAAGACGCAGACACACATAGAGATGCACATGATACCCGGTACCTGAAATGACTCGGGAGTCGGGCGGAGCTGGGAGGCACAATTATGAGAGGCTGGCATCTTGACCTTCTATCAGCCAACCAATCAAATTGAATGATGATTATCGTATAAGTGATAAGCTCCTTAAAGCACTTTTATAAACTTTTTCTTTTTTCCCCTCCGAATGTTTGTCTTTTTCATTTCCCTACTCTGCTATCTTTTTCCTGCGTCATTCTTCTCGCTCTTTCGCTTTCCCTCACGTTTCTTTTCGTCGGTTTTGCTCTTTCTCTCTGTGACTGTCCTGTAACTTTTTTCAAAGGCCTGCCAGACTTTTACTTTGGGCTTGGATTATACTTAGAAATGTCATGTCACAGTAGATCTTATCCCTCCCAGTGCTGCTAGAACTGCATTTAAGCATTAAAAGGCCTGCTTGACACGTGGCTATTCACTCAGAACATCAGTATTAATGTGATACCTTTCTCCAATGGATCAACCTGTTTGGATTTTGTCTTATCTTCAGGGCTTTTAGCACCGAGTTACGGACAGGGAGGCCACAGTTTAAGCAATATCTGCAATTGAAAAGGCAGATAAATGGAGTGAATTGTAGCAGTTAGTTTTTATAGTAAAGGTTCAGCACATTCGATTTAAAGGAATGATATTTTGCTTTTTTTAAAAATGGAATTATGCATTTCAAACGTTTCCCTGTGGTCGACACAAGAGATGGGCGTAGGGAGTGGGGCTTTGGGGACAGGCAAGCCAGGCAGGTGCTTGGAGCCATGCCCACTATGGGCCCCCCTAGAGCTGTTAGGTGTGTGTGTGTGTGTGTGTGTGTGTGTGTGTGTATACACTTCATGAAAAGACCTGTATCCGGCCTTTATCACAGCAACATTGTGTGTCTGTGTGTGTTCGTACATGTTAGTGTGTGTTTATGTGTGTATTTGTGCGTAGTTGTGTTGCATGCATATGTGTATATGCCTGTTAGTGTGTGTGTATTTATGCATGTGTTGTTTGTATGTGTGTGTATATGCGTGTGTGTGCGCATGTTAGTGTGTGTGTGTAGTTGTGTTGTGTGTAGTGTTTTTTTGTGTAGTTGTGTGTGTATTAATGTAGTTGTGTTTTTGTGTGTGTGTGAGTGTGTGTGTGTGTGTGTGTGTGTGTCTTTCAGGGATGTCTGTTGAACTTCACTTTGAAAACTTAACATCTATTTTTTTTTCCCAATTTTCATCTCAAATGTCCTGGAAATTGTGCAAAAACCCCCAATATTTTTTATTTACACTCAAACATGTGAGTGCAGATCAGGTTGATGTAGAACAGCAGCGTCACAGTAACAGTATGAATTACAGTGTATATGGGATGATGCATAAGTGTTGACTGTGTTGGCTGATATGGAAGTAAAACAATAAAACTGTGCAGTATCACACCTCTGCCAAAGATACAAGTGCATTGGATTATAGACATGAAGAGACATGACATAGTTTTATGTGACCACTAGAGGGAGTAATGATAAAAGCTGTCATTAACTAGCCAACTAAAATTTACAAAAAACGAATAAACATTTACGAAATAATTAAATAATAAATATAATAAAACCTAATAAATAATAATACTTCAATAAAACTTAACCAAAAAGTGAACTAAAATGAAGTAAAGGAAATAATTAGTATTGTAATTTGATTCTAGTAGTAGTTTTTTCTTTTTCTAAATGATGCTTTTTGACACCTGTTTATCATCAGTTCCATGAACAAAACTCAATAAAAATACAGTAGAAAAAAAAAACAGGTTGAATTTTTGTGAATATTTAAAGCAAACCTTCCATGCAGAACGTGTCAGTGCTGATGCATCAGGGGTTAAAGGGTTAATGCTGAAATCAGAACATTTCTAGAACGTGAGTGAGTTTGATTAAAAGGTTTATGAAGGTGCACAGTTATGTGATGTCATGTTTGTTAAGTTCACCTTTTATTGTTCCCTGGTTCAGACTAAATTGTAATCCTTGTCTGGAAAGTATGAAATATTTTATTAGCAACAAAAAATTATATAGAAATCAGCTAATAGAGCTTTAAAATAAAAATCAACAATAATAACCGGCAAACAGAACATGAACATTATAAAACACAGTTATTGTAAAGTAACTAAATTGTCAAAAATTATTAACAAAAACCTCAGAGTTGAAAGAAAGATGGAGGATATCAAAATTGACATTAACGTGGATTAATCCATGATTAATTAATCTGATTAAAAATGTTAATGTTATTCAATGGAATAGTTGTTTACAGTTGTCTTGTTTTCAATTATCTTGGTGAAACTGTCAAATGTGTTGACTAAATATTAATTTCAAATTTATTCATATTTTTGCTTGTGTTTTGGATAGTTTATCAAATTTTTTGGTGTTTTCCCCCTGTATTTTAGAAGAGTTTGAATATGTTTTGGATTTTTCATCACTTTTTTGTGTTGGTGTATTTTTGTGTGGATTTTAGCATGTTTTGTATGTTTTTTTTTCCCTCCATATTTTTTGTGTTTCTTCGTGTATTTTGTGGGAAATTTGACCTGATCTGCAGTAACATACTCCCAGCCAGCATGTCCATATGGGCCCCAGAAGGGTCACATCTGGGCTGCACATGTGTTTGCAGAATCACAGATCTGAATATCTCATATTATTTATTTCTCACACTATTTATACTTGGACATTTATCTTTCATGTCATTTACATTACTTAATTTCAGTTTTATAAATATCTTAGTTTGCAATAGATATTGCAAACTAACTGTTCCTTTTACTGATAATTGTATTTATTTATTTTTTTAATAATTGGTGTCCGTCAGGTATAGAGCTTTACTTCAATTTTGTTGTATTTGGTGCAATGACAATACCCTGGCAATTAATTTGTGTCCTCTGTGGTGGGCATGAGTCTCAGAACTGTAAATCAAACACTTGGAGAAGTTGGAGAATTTGTGTCAGTCCTACTTTTCCTTTCAGAGAACGTCCTAGACTTTGTTTTCATATCCTACGTAGTTGTTGGGTTTGGGCCAAAACAGCACATGCACTGTCTTTTCAAATTTGGGGGAATTTCAAATTCCTCAGTAAGTCATAGATTCTTTTTTAGTAGATATCATGTTTTTTCTTCAATATCAGAGTTTTGACTCACATTTAGTAAGCTTCTTTTTTTAAATGCTCAATAATTTGAACCTTTTCAAAATATAAAATGTATTCATTGTCCTTTATAGTGGACATTGTTAAAACTAATATCCATAATTATATAAACCAACTGTATTTTCATCATGTATTTGGTTTTGATTTTTGTTCAAATCAATTTGAAAATAAATTCAGTATCAAACAAGTCCCAATGATAAAAAATAAATAGTACAATGTGTTTGGAAAAAATAAATAAATAAATAAAAGTTGCAAGGTGATACTTTCAACTATAATACTTAAATTATCAAAAAAGCAAAACATTTTTTTTCTCTGGGTCTCAGGAGGATAAAGAGATTTGGATCCTGATATGGGAAAACATGTGGGGTTACCATGGAAACTGTAGACAAACCCATATGGGGTCCTTACATGTTGCCA
>JAPTYR010000031.1:37611500-37621527 GCA_029814505.1 Siphamia roseigaster | reverse complement strand
GATAAAAAAAAATAATAATAATAATAATATTAATAATAATAATAATAATAATAATAATAATAATAATAATAATAATAACAACATTGTAGACATCAATCCAAGCAACTTAAATGTAATTTTAAAAAACAGCATTAAAAAACAATGGAACATAAACTATAAAAAGCACACTAACTGAAAACTTGTCTGAATGAAAAGGTCTTACGCTGTTAGTGTTACAGACTCTGTGTCAGTAACGCAAAAACAGAGGGACTGCATTCCATAATCTGGATGCCGACCCTTCTTTGATCTGAGTCTGTAAAACCCCCAACCATCTCTGACCAGAATACATTGGGTTAAAGAGGAGGAGTACTGAATTACAGACATGCCCCTGTAAAGCCCTAAAATTCTGCACCAAAATTTGAACTGTATTGTAAAGTTAACTGCTAACATGTGGAGGTTTGATAAGAGATCTACTAACTCTTTAACACGTTTATCACATCAACTTTACTGTGGCTCGCTTATCAATATTAACTTACTTTTGCTGTTTTACATCCACTGAATAACTCTCAAATTAAAGTGCTGTGATAGGATAAGGCATAGACTAGACCAATGCATCCATTTACTGCAGTTTGATTATGAGTTTATTATCTCCCAAGACAAAGTACCCCTATTAATTGAATTTCTTAATAAATAAATTAATTAATTAATTAATAATAAATATTACCTGTTTGTAGATTTTTTATTTTGTGTGAAATTATCTTACTGCTACTTTGCAACTCACTGTTAAGTTCTCTTTGTAACAGTCTAAACAGGTGTCAGTCATATATGATATAGCATTGCAAAAAAGTATTTAACCCCTTCCTGATTTCTTAGATTACTGCATATTTGTCTGACTTAAATCTTTGAGATCAAACAATATTAGACAAAGGTGACATGAGATAATTAAAAAATGCAGTTTTTAAATGTTGATATTGAATGAAGATTAAAAATAACTACACAAACCGTATGTGAAAAAGTAATTGACTTCTCACCCTGGTCTTAAAAAGGTTATGTAACTCTTTCCAGACTGACAGGTGTCTGTGCTTGGCTATGGAAATCAGTCAAAGGCAGAAAAAAGGCAGGATCACCATCTCGCCTTTTTTCTGAGTTCTCTGTGTAAAAGTGGTTAAAGGAGTAATAGAGGTGAGACAGGCTGGACTTTTACACAGCCGACCTGCATTCTGAAATCAAAGGGGCGGTGACACAGCATATTATATAGTCTAACATATAATTTGCGCATCGGAAATACTCCCGAGCATAGCAGTGTTGCTAACCTCTCCAGAGTCGGCCCTTCTGTCACTGTTCTATAAATGTTAGCATGGATAGAGTCTTCCATCCAAACTGACAATAGTTTACGGATCTCAGTGTTTCCCCAGTTTGACATCTTTCTGGTCACGTTGATATGTTTGTTTACTATACATGACCTGTGCTCATTTTTAAATCCCCCCCAGTGTGAGGGTTATATACACACAACATGTCATCAAAATGACACTTTGGTTACAGAACAAGCGGTACTTTTACACAGTGTTCTGGAATTACGTGTCCACCTTTATCACGGATCTGTTACAACCTC
Source organism: Siphamia roseigaster (assembly GCA_029814505.1). Lineage (NCBI taxonomy): Eukaryota > Metazoa > Chordata > Actinopteri > Kurtiformes > Apogonidae > Siphamia > Siphamia roseigaster. The sequence goes on along the minus strand of JAPTYR010000031.1, from coordinate 37,619,936 downwards.
CAGAGGGGTTACAGAGCCACAGTAAAGGTGGGACCAAATGATGCACCATTTTGTTTACACAGACGTCATTCTAAAACAAAGGTGAAATATTCAAGGAAAAGAAGTGCTGTGGAAAAGGGACCATTGGCTTTGCTTCTCATCTTTTCTTGAATTTCTTCAGGTCGTAGCATGATGTGTAGCTTTTTGAGACCTTTAAGCCCACATCAATATGTCAGACAAGTTCTGCTTGAGTTGTTTCTTGATTCAACTGGTCTGGCAGTAATAATGCCTGGATGTGACCAGTGAAATTTAATTCTTGTGGTGTAAAAAATGTGGGTAATTGCTTTTTCCACATAAGACCTGGTAGGTTTAGGGATGTTTTTCCCATCTAATAAATTAACTCATCATTCAAAAACTGCATTTTAATGACTCTGGTCATCATTGTCCAATATCATAATTCATTTGATTATCTGTGACATGAAAGTGCGACACATGCAAAATTATAAGAAACCAGAAGAGGGGGAGGGGGGCTGATTGTTGTCTCTAAATAAAAAGGGATAAACTAAAATCTATTTCAACACTCTGAGGTCCACTGTGCCTAATTGGAAGCTTGTGAGTGATTGGTTTATTGTCACCTTGTCTAGATGCAAAAAGAATTGTGGGTAGAGAAACACTAGCCTTTCAATAAAAAGCACACCCATGGCATTTGTGACGTGGAATATCTTGCATGTCATGTATGCAGGAGGGGTGTGTCAACAAGACTCAGCGTCACCATAATTTATTACCAGAGGCTACATCCTGGAACAGAGCAACAGGATTTTAAATGTTTCAGTTACAATGCAGGGATTTCAATAGCATGTTTGTTCTGTCATTTAAACATTCGGTTCAGGTTTCAGCAAATAATACAAAAATTCAGGTTCAGGTCCCTTCAATATTTTTTGATAGGTTTTTTTGTTTGTTTTTTAATTTTATTTTGAATATAAAAGAAAAAACATACAAAATTCCCATTCCTATCCCAAGTAATTAAAAAAAAAAAATCTTACAGATAGCAGACTAAATTCTGACTAAGCACAAAACATAAAAATGTAATACATATCAAGGGTAAACTCTGTCCATTTTGCAGCAGCATTTCACATCAAAATAGACCATGTCCCTTTCATAGCAGTAATACCTAAAATAACCTCTCAAAAACAAAAACAAAATCAAAAATCATATACCCAATGTTATTTTATAATATTTTTTAATGGCACTCAAAACAGGATGACTGATTATTATTTTCTGATACTGGTTCCTTGATATAAGACAAGATAATCATTAGTCAACATCTATAATTCCTCTGATTTTATTGTTTCTTTCAGGTTTAACGGTTGATTTTTGTTCCTGAATTAAAGGTAAATAAACTAGATGGTGATTTGTGGTTTTACATCGTTCTTCATAGTCAGAACAAGAAACAGTTGTTAGTTTTGCTGCTTGATATCATAGTTTATTAACATGTTGTTAAATGACTGACAAATTGGGACACAGTTATTGCAGCTAATGATATACTTTGGGTTGTAAACCTTACTTGAGGGACTAATGATCTGAGAATATCTATTTAAAAGTTATAATGACAATCTTTTTTGCATGAGTAAAATTAAGTAAAATATAAATAAATAAATATGTACATTCATATTTATATACATAAATAACAGTATAGTATTTTGTACACTAAAATCAAACTACAGGGTGTAAATGTGGACTCTGGAGTCATATTTTATGTGTCTTGTTTGAAGTTTAGTTTCCATTTCCCAACCAACAACTTGCCAAAACTAGAACTATCAAGGACATGGTCAAGGTGGGTTTGCTGGTATGTGTAGGCAGATTGGTTCTGCAATCTGGAGAAGGCATCATAAATGTTATACACGAAACATCAAAACCACAGGGCACAGTGGACATGTTAAAATCAGCACAGACCAAAGACATGGACAGGTACTCCCAGTGGCTCAATGATCATGATTAAAAGAGGCCAAAATAAATAAATAAAATAAATAAAAGCCATTAGATATCACTAAGATGCCAATATTAAACCCATTAAAAGCATGATAACATAAAAAACATGATATGATACAAGGGAGAATAAATGAGAACTAAGTTAAGACCACATTAAAATAACACAGACCCTAAGAATTTGAGTAAAATGAAGTAAAGTGTATCAAGGCTAATTTAAAAATTCAGTTTTATGTCTCTGCCACTTGTCACTGCACTTTGCATCCATGTTTTATATATGCGTGGAAGAATGTAAAGAAGTTAATAACAGGTATTGAGGGAATTTCTGTGATTTCTGATTGCTGTGTCTTTACCTAGTACTTAAAGTGGTGAGACAAGAGTTTCTGCAAAAAATTACAACATTTCAGTGAAGATGACCTTTGATGGTCTGGAAATCAATATCTTCACTTCAGCATTTTATCCTGTATCTATTTACTAATTGTTTAGTAACAGACAAATGCATGTATTGTGATTACATTCACTTTGACCTCTGACCAATGTGATGAAGTGTGAACACATGCGTCACATTCAAAGAAATTACCTCCAGGAGTTTCAGAGTTATTAACAGACTAGGACAGATGACGTACACAAAAATCTCTTGTGTTTTCTGTTTTTGTATTTGGAAAATACAACAAATCTCATCATTTGTTTTGCATGGGTTTGATGCTAAACGGTGTATGAGGCACGGCTGAAATATAAAGATATTCTATTCATGAGTTTAACGTAACTTAAAAAGTATGGAGCGCTGACAACACTGAAGCACTCCACTCCACTACTGTTTGACCTGTTTGTTTTCATATCCAACTAATTCTTTAAAGTCCTGTGAGGCAACCATTGTGATACAGGGTTCTACAAATGAAACCGAATTGAAAAGTAAATTGAATTTAAGGTATTACAACAGCAAAAAAGAACAGCATTTACTCTCTTCTACCAGTCAACACGTTTAATAACACCTCCACACTCTAAATATAACATTTTTAACCCCGCCGTTTGAATGGGAGGCAAGGGGTATTGTTTTTGGTCTAGTTTACATGTTTGGTTGGTTGGTTGTTAACACTCCAGTAGCAAAACTATTTGGTCAAATCACACCAAATTTAGTTTCTATATTGCCAGTGAGACAGAATAGATGTCATTACATTTTGGGAAAAGTAGGTCAAAGTTTTAATTTTTTTAGTAATTTAAAAAAAAAAATCTCCCTTTTATTTATAATAGGTGAAAATTTCACGTCACCACACGTATTGCCATGATGACATCATTTGGTTGTTTTGCCTGGCACCACTTATAATTTTTGAAATTGACAAAACATAGCACTTTTTTGTATTGGCAGAACAAATCTGATGAATCTGAAAATCTGAACCCATGCATATTTTCCTCACCTCTTCATATGGCTTAGAGCTTAGTACTCCACAGAAGCGCCACACCTCTGCCCAGAACTCTGGATAGCTGTCCACAGACCACTGGTACAGGTCACTGTAACTCACTAGAGGACAGAGAGATAAAGCCACTATTACAACACAGATTACACTTGACTAAAAGTGAGAAAACTAAAATACAGCAACTAAAAACAAGATCCCTTTCTTATTGATGCCACAAATTAGACATATATAATCTATGATATTCTAATGCAATGCAAATGTGGTTTTGTTAATATAGTTTGTCCTGTGCAGTTAATGTTAGTATTCTGTAGTAATCTTAAAATAATACTTTTATTCATGTGGATTCACAAATGTTCACCAAGAGGGACACTGTAAAAGAATGTACATGAGTTTTAACTACAGTAACCAAATTAGCCACTTGTCTATTCTAATTTTTAGGCTATTTATGTTTTAATTGTGTTTTTAACTTGTCTCTTTTCCATTTTTGTAAAGCACTGAGAATTGCCCTATGTATGAATTATGCTGTATAAATAAATTTGCCTTGCCTAACTCTAATAAACTCAAGCACCACCTGATGAGTTTAAAAAAAAAAAAAAAAGACATCCAGTAAAGACAATGATATCACAGGGACTTCCACTTTTTAAATTAGGCCAAATTTACATTGTACTTTTAAATCAAATCAGATTTTATTTATATAGCACCAAATCATAAGATGTTATCTCATGGCACTTCACATATAGTCAATCAAACCAAATTCTAATTTACAGAAACCCAAAAGAATCCTCCAGTCACCACTTGTGACTAGTGACAGCGGTGAGGAAAAACTTTCTTTTAACAGGCAAAAACCTCAGACAGACAGACAGACAGACCCTGACATGGCCATCTGCCTTGACCAGTTGGGATAAAAAAGATAGAGGATAAAGGACGAGAGAGAAGTAATACCTACACTTGGTCCCCTGTAATTCCTCTTAATATTTACGCGAACGCTAACAGAACAAGTTTTGTAGCATTCTGTCTGCTGCCATAACCACTGGATTCAATGGACACTGCGTGGGTTTCATTGATCGTTTTAAGAGACGTGTAGCATTAGGATTTGGGATCAGAGGCAGTCCAGACAAACGAAAGAGCTTTAGGGCTGTAAAAAATCCATCATCATCATCATCATCATCAGTAAGTGGGAGTGGTGAGCAGATCTGAAGGCAACATATTCACGTTGTTCTAAATAGTGTGCAACTGCAGTAGATTGTCTCTTTCTGTACTTATATTAGGGTTTTGGGGGGGTTTTGTTTTGTGTTTTTACAGAGACAGAGAAACAAGATATAAAAATTAAAACAAAAATATTAGACAAAAACAAACCAGAAACAACACCAATGACAGAATAATGACAGACACCAATAATAACGTCACATTACAATGAAAAACTACTAAATGTAAAGAGCAACTGCATAACATGGATTGTTTGGGGGCGATAGGGGAAAGGAGAAGAGGGGAGAAAGACAGAGGGGGGAAATGATCATTACTAGTAAATTAGACTGTTATTATTATTCTATAATTTTCTGCGTTGCTGCTGCTATTATTAATTAATTTATTTATTTATTATTATTATTATTACTACGTGTTTCTATTGTTTACCGTTTGCACAGTTAGCTAGCTCCTCCACCGCTAATGACTGAAAATAGAGCTAATTCACAGGTAAAAAGCACAGTGTATTTGGAGAAGCAATGATCTCAGTTTCCTCCGGGCTCAGTCAAATCCCACTTGTCTGGTTTCCAGCACAGACACAGATCCTCCTTTAGCTCCTCTTTTGTCCGTCTGCCCGCCTTTAACTCACCCAGATTCAGTCCATAGTCTCCGTTGACCTGTATCCTGAACGTATCCATCCGGGTGTTCCTCTTACAGTCCGGGTACCACATCACCTGGCTCTCCATATCCAGAATCTTCTCGCTCTTGCCTTCCGTGTCTTTGGACATCTTTGTTGCCGTGTCTTCCGTTAGCGGACAAAATACCGGTTGTCGCCGTGTCTTTGCGGTACACCGGAGGGCTCGTGCTAGATTAGATCACCGGCTACTTACTTCCACCGTCTGGGGTATTAGCAGCGCGCGACAACTAACACGGCTCACTGTCAGACACGAGCGTGGGGTTGCCAGTAAAAATTGACAGCGTACGCCCCGCCCATGACGTCATGACGCAACCTCCGGGGTCAGTTCAAGAGCCGCTCTATGCCTTTAAGTATGTTGTGCAGCATTGTGTATAAAAAAAATAAATAAATAAAAAAAGGCTTTTTATTAACCCTTTCATGCATAGTAATCCTATAGTGGACAGCTGTTCAAAAGTGTTATCTTTTATATTTATGCTTTTATTGTTTTATCTCCATATCATAATGCATCATCCCATAAACTGAAATTTATACCATTACTGTAACTTTGCTGTTCTTCATAAACCTTATTTGTAGTAACATGTTTGATTGTAAATCAATTGCTTGTTATTGTTATTAGACTGTAATTAACCCTTTTGAGACTTTTGCAGTTGCAGAGTCAAAAAAGAAGCAATAAAATGAACAAAAACAGCCAAAGTGATCAATCAAAACGAACAAAAATGAATAATAAACCAGCAAAATAATAAGTAACATGAACAAAGTGAGACACAAATAGAATAAAAGTGAAGAAAAAATAAAATAAAAAATAAACAAAATGCTGAAAAATAAACAAAATAAGCAACAAAATGAACAAAAACCAATAAATATTTACAAAATAATAAATAACATGAAAAGATTTACCCTTTTTTTTAAAAGTAAAATTAACAAAAAAAATTTAAAAAAGAAAGAAATATCTAGTAATGTAATTTGGTTCCAGTAGTATTATTGTTATAGTAGTAATATTGTCTTATTCTTTTTCTAAATCAGTTTCTTTTTGACACCTGTTTATCTCCATACATCAATTCCATGAACAAAACTCAGTAAAGACAAAATAAAAAACAAAAACGATGAACATTGATCAACATGAATATTTAAACTAAACCATCCATTCAGAACGTGTCAGCGGTGACGCATCAGAAGTTAAATTAACAGGGTTTTTTTTTTCTCTTTAGCATATTATCTCTGTAAAGTGCATAATAACTTGTGTTAGAGTATCCTCAAATGTAACAAAAAAATCTGATTAACAACACAGGAAAAAAAATACTTCATAGTTTTCACACAGTATATCAGTAAATACATGTTTCTTGCTTCAAAAATTAAACGTATGGTGTTTAGTTGAGTGGACATTTTTACAATTCCATGAAAAATAGGTTGATAAAAAAACTGTTTCGATTTGTATTATTTTTTTCCTGCCTGAAGAGGGATAAAAACACTCTGGAAAAAATCTCAGTTAATGTTTTCATAAATTATACATGAAAGGATTAAAAAACTGTGAATAGTAATTTGTAAATTATTATATTATTACGTATATTTTCATCTGAGTTTGTCTGTTTGTATCTGTTTGTATGATTCTAAATGATTTGATATATTAGATATGATGAGATATGATCTGGTATTGGAGATATCGATATTTCAGAATCAATATGCACATCATTAACCTATTCTAGATCCACAACAGTCCTGTGTTTTCCTTCATATTATGTTAAATATTTTCAGACAGGCCAGTTCAGCAGCAGTACTCTTCTACTACAAAGTCATGCTAATGTAATAGATGCAGTACATGGTTTAGGATTGTCATACTGAAATATGCTGAAATTTCTTTTCTGTGAAAAATTCATCTGAATGGGAGCATATGTTGGTCCTGTAATACCTGTAAGTAAAATATAAAAAAGTGTTTTTTTGAGTAGGACTTTCTTTCTCTTCAAACAACCTAAAATGGTATGTTCTCTCGCTCTTTTTTTAAAACTATTTAATATGTTTCCCATGTTCCACTGTGAATAAAATATGGGTTTACGAGCAATAATCATTGTGTTGTTTTTATTTCCTTTTTTTTCTTGACAAGCTGTCTTGATTTGCTTTACTAACTGAAAAAAAATTAATGTAAGAACAATATTAAATCTGAAAAAATTACAGGCTATATAACTTGTAGCTCAGTCAACATATTGTAAACATTACACCCTTTTTTCTTTAATGGTATGTTCTCTTATCTTAATATTTGATATGTTTTCTGTGCTCTGTCGTGAATACAATGTGGATTCATGAGAGCTAACCATTAAATTCTGTTTTAATTGACATTTTTTCTACAAGACATCTTCTTCTTGTTTATTAACTTATGTGATTAACTGATATAACACATGATTAATTAATTATATCTTGCTGTAAATTGTGAATACAAGTTGCATACATAGTCTAAATTATTTGTAAATAAATGTGAACTGAACAGAACTTTATTAACTGAAAGAAATCTATTGAAACCTATTGAAAGAACAGCATTAGATCTGAAAAGGAATTGGCTATAACCTGTATACAGTTTAGCCAACATATTCTAACATAACTGTTTTTCTTATGTGGTATATTCTCTTTTTTTAACCCTTAGATACCGGACTTACCCGGACTTACACTTTTTTACCCCCTTTTTTTGGACCGACACTTTGCTCAAAACTTTCCCCAAATAGAATTAATTTGTTATAAGTTGTAAACTGAAAAAAAACAAACAAACAAAACAAGTCTTTCAGTTCATTGGGGAAAAAAATCCCTCTCTAAAAACAAGTTAAAAAAAAACAAACAAACTAACACAAGATATTTTTGCTTGAATTAAGCAAAATAGTCTGCCAATGGAACAAGTGAAAATAATCTTGGTACGGTTTCTTGAAATAAGATTTTCCAAATATATTGTCCAGAAATAAATTCTTGTATCTACTAGATATACTATAATCTTTAAACTAGATATACTAGACTCTACTAGACTATGTACTAGAAATTAGAAAAATACACTTGGTCAGATGTAGATTTTTTCCAGTGCAAACAAATGCAAATGGCCTCATGTCAAAGACAATCTATTTGAGGAAAACATGGAATATAAAATGATAAAACATTTAGAATTACAAAGATATTGAAAAAAAAAAAAAGGCACTCAAGCAT
>JAPTYR010000031.1:37540614-37556155 GCA_029814505.1 Siphamia roseigaster | reverse complement strand
GAGGGAGAGGCAGAAAACCGAGATCCAAAAACCAGACACAAACCGACACCAGTAGAGACCAAAACCATGACTACACCACTCATTTGTCACATCCAAGGCAGACACATTCACAATATAAGAAACGGTGAGGAGGGCTTAAATAGGTGCAATAAATAAGGAGAGCAGGTGCATAAGGTTGGGATAACGAAGGGGAGGAGAGGACATCCGTGACAGGAAGGAAAGTCAGAGAAGTGACACACACACACACACACACCAACTTAACAAAATAAAACCCCAGAAACTCCAACAAAGACAAAAACAGGAAGACATAAAGAAAAATGACATTATAAGACAGACTTAAAATTAACCTTATGACAGTAGAAACCCCCCACCAGAAATAGGAGAGCTTTGGAACTCATAAATGTACTGTATGCCCCAAAGTACATGTGGGTGCATAGCTCAGTAAGCAATGCTGTACAGTCTATGATGTTCAAATCCCATCAGGAGGGTTTGGGTTCTTTTCAACATTTTACACATTCAAACAGGGGGTGAGGCATCGAGGACACCACTAGATAAACCCACAATCGATAAAGAATTCTAACATCATTACAAATGTTAGTTTACCTTGGCATTGCTGATCACAGGGATCATGCTAATGCTAACGAGCTTCTTAAAGCAGGGTTAGGGTTAGTAACGAGTATACTGGACTGTGAACTTTCTTCTGCTGTCTGCACTCATTGGCTGAATATCAATATGAAATAGAACTGACACATTTTTTATTCCTTAAGGCACAGGTGTCAAACATGTGGCTCGGGGGCCAAAACCAGCACGCCAAAGGTTCCAATCCACAGGATGAATTTGCAAAGAACAGAAGATGTTAACAGTCAAAGGTATGAACTCGAAAATAACGAATCCAAATTTTCTTCTTGGTTTAATGTGGATAAAATAATATGACATTATGTTTCTAAATCATGGCAACACCATTTTGTCCTCTTTGATTTGTTGCAAAGAACATTAAATTCTGAAAGATTCTGATCTTTTAATAATAAAACATTAATGACCAGAACAAATATCAACAACTTGAAATGTCTTCAGTCCAATATTAAGTTTTCTGCTTTGGTAGATCTGATTTGTAATGCACATGTATAAATCACAAGTTGAGGTATAATATTGATAACGTTTTTCTTATTATTTCCTCTGTTTTTTTTTTCTTTAGAAATTTCAGTTTTTTCAGGTTATTTAGATCTTTTTTATTTGGATAGTTTGTAAAATGTAAATGTTTTCATCATTTAATGTTATTTTTTGCATTAAATAATTTGAAATTGTCATTATTTCTAAGCTTTTATGCTAGTGTTTTACTGGTACAGCCCACTGAAGATCAAATTGCAAGATGTCAGTCTTCTTTTGTTGTTTTTGTTTTTGAGCAATTTAATTATGGATAAAAAGTGTGTATGTAACACAAGTGATATTTATTGAACATGTACCAAATAAAATATAACTGAAAATTGATTAGTAATGCCTTACACAACTACATTACAGTAAAAAGTAATCAATTACTTTTGTAACACATTATTCCCAACACAGCACACAAATGAACCAACCAACCAACCAACCAACCAACCAACCAACCAACCAACCAACCACTTGTTTTCTGTAACCACTTGTTACAGAAATGTTTTAGCAGTGCTTACGATTATGAAGTCTGACACTGGCTTTCAGTGACAGAGAATACAGAACTGAACTTGTTAATGTCTGTCAATTAAAATAGAATCATCAAACCAATAGAACCATTTCAATTATTTATTAGAATCTTCGAAATTATTACGAACTGTTTGACACATTAGATCATCCCATTTGTTTCAAATAACATATATCACCTTCACAACAGCAATAAGAAAAAGCGTTTTTAAAATAAAACAATATTAATTTAATAACTTTGACTTAAACATTCAAATGGTTAAAATAATCTGACAAATGATTTTCTTCTTATGTCATTTAAACAGTTTATTTTAAAGATAATATCAAAGGGAATACTACTTCTTTTCGAAATAAATCAATCAATAATTCATAACCAGTCATTTACCATAAAACACAGATGCTTCATTTCCTGCAGGGTTCATATTTATGTGGTAAACGTGTCGCATAAATTCTTTGCAACAGCTTTTTAGCTTGACTTCCAGGGGCGGGACACAGAAAAACCAGTTCTTTCTAAAGGTATCAAAATCTGCCCAACAGCAAAAACATGTTTCAGGTTGTTTATTTGATCTGTGCAGAAAGAAAGTGTAAAAGTAATGGATTCTACTCTCTATTGTCACTATGGGCTGTAACTTATGGTGGGTGAGTCGATTTTCTGACAATTTGACACCCCCCACCCCAAACAAAAGCTGCACTAAGATTTCCCATAAACGAGAACAGCATGAACTAAAGTTAAAAGCAAAAAAAGCTTCTGTGTCTGTCTCCAAAAATGTCAAATCATTCCTTCAAAGCATAATTGAAAGCACCACATAAATGTATTTCTTTTCAAAGAATCAAAATCGATTTAACACAGAAAGACCCAAACAGCCACTAACGACCAAAACCATCTAATCTAAACTGTTTAAAACCTATGGATCCGTTAATACTATCAATACATGTAAATAATTGATGTAAAATGCAGTTTATCATCTTTTCATGGTCATCAGATATGACTCATTTGGATTTTCAGAAACTCTGTACTTACTATGGAAACACCGTCATCTTCTACAACACTGATTCACCATTAAAACCCATGGAGTTGAATCAATGACAGTGGATACAGACACTTGTTTTATGCTCAGTTATTGTTGAAAATGTCACTTTTTCTTCAGTTTTCTCTGTTTCTGAGATAACCTTTGAATTTACTCTGAGCTTTAATGAACATCAGGACATTCAGTCAATTAAATATAGGAAAATACCTAATTTACACTGAAAATGCTAAATACAGGGGATAATATAATCATAAGTGGTGATAAATCACTTAAGAAAGGTTTAATAGAAAGAACTAGAAAAAGCACTCAGAGAGCGCAGACCTCTGCCGAGCAATGCAATCCCCCACGGTGATCCGGATCACCACCAAAATCTAATCACTTTCAGATCTCCCCATTTCCGACCTTCCCTGAAAATTCCATCAAAATCTGTCCATACGTTTTTGAGTTATGTTGTACACAAACAAACCAACAAACGCCGGCAAAAACATAACCTCCTTGGTGGAGGTAAAAATTAATTCTGGAATTCCACAGAAGTAGCACTGGGTCTTTGTGGGTTAAATGCATGTATATATTTGGATGTAACTTTTTTTCTGATGCTGAATCTGGCTGTGTGCCATACATGTCTGCAGAGACCAAGCACCCCCATCATCCAGTGTTACTGTTTCCATAGAAAATCCATTGGTCAAAAAGACAAGCCAGTGGGTTAAATGTTAAACCCAGTGCTATTTTTGTGGCAGCTCCCAAACGAATTATTCTCTCTATTTTAACCTTTCTTAAATGATATAGCACCATTTATTAGAATATTATCTCCTGCGGTTTATGTTTTTTTCAGTTAAAATCCTGTACTTTCTTACATTTAATTCACTGATCATGTGCATATTAATTAAATGTGAGAGTAATTTTAAAGGTTACTATATCAAAGCCATGAAAACTGAAGAAAAACGTGACTTTCTTAGAAAAATATATCATTAACTGAACATAAAATGATGTATTTCCCTATATTTAATTAGCTGATCATGTAGATGTTCATAAAAGCTCAGATTAAAGTTGAGGGTTATTATATAAACTCAGAGAAAACTGCAGGAAAAGTCACTTTATCAGTAAACTGTATCATTAACTGAACACAAATGAAAAAAAAAAACAAAAACAAATATTTCCACCCACTGTGACTGATTCACCTCCATTGGTTTTACTGGTGAATCAATGCTGTAGAAGATGATGGTGTTTCCATAGTAACTACAGAGCCTCTGAACATTCATATGGGTCATATCTGATGACCATGAAAATACGACAAACTGTATTTTACACCAATTATTTACATGTATTGATAGAATTAGTGGATCAACAGGTATTAAACATTTTAAATCAGTGGATGCTTTTGTCAGTAGAAGTTATTTGGGTCATTATGAGTTAATATCTGTCTGTCTACAACCTCTTTTAAAAAAAACAAAAACGTCCCCTGTCTGCCCAAATCAACAGTTCGGGGACCCATCACTTCTTCTGCTCATCCAGTTTATTTCACAGGCAGCGATCCAATCCTGCACATATGGTTTGTATTATGCAGGAAATGCTGTAGGGTGTCTCTGTCTTTGGGATGACAGAGCTATGAAGTCTGTGTTTTTAATCTATCTGGCGATAACATGAGTAGAGCAACTATCTAGCATGGATTTTGACTCCAGAGCATCTCAGCAACCACGAAATACCATCCAACAGACCTGACAGGGATTCTGCAACTGCATCCTGAACCTGAGGAAAATATTTTCATATTAATTCAAAGTACCAGCAAATGACATATTTGGAGGATGCAGTTAAGGTCTTTATTAAATGTCAAACAGCTGTTACCATCCACGGGTTAGTCAGCTGAGGAAGACAGAGTTTCTTTGCCATGTGAACACAGGGAACTCTGCCTCTTCCCAGGCTGTGAGTTGTGAATACTTCCCCTTCTTCTCTTGAGATACATGAGAGCACCAGCAGAGGTCTGGATGCTGAGCCCCAGGCAGGGTTCAGCACAGCCCGGATCTGAGCCGCCTCAGACCCACCCTCATCTGAAACCCCACCGAAAAAAAAAAAGAAATCTGTGATGATTTGTGATGTGGGCGACCCGTGACGGACATGATGTAACATGTGGTAACAGAAGAGTAGGTGTAAATGTGAACATCCTCTCTCATCTCACCTCTGTCATACTCTGCATTTGCAACATAGATGAAACCATCCACCACCTGGCACACCTGCTGGACGTGAGGAGCAGGGCTGTAGACTGGAAACCCAGATTCGTCTGTTCCTTCAAGGTTAAAGAGTTTATTACTGATGCTCTGCTTCTCTACTCTGGCTCTCTCTCTTTCAGCCCTGCAGACACAACACAAAGAATAATGATTGGAAAAATAATAATAATAATAGAAATTAATTTGACTTAACCATTTCATGCATGAATTATGAGAACCTTAGTCAAAATTTCTTTCCTCGATGTTTTTATTCTTCTTTGGGCATGAAAAAAACACAATGTGATTGAATTTCTTATTTTTGTAATATGAACCTATTTTCCCTAGAATTACAAAAACATCCACTCAGCTGGACAACATGTGTTTAATTTTTGATGCAAAGAAACATGTATTTAAAACCCATTATCAGAAAGTGAATTTAAAAAAAAAAAAAAGCTCAGCTAATCTGATATTTCCTCACATTTTAGCATATTCTAGTGCTACTTATTACTTCAGTTATTACTTCATGGAGATATGACCCAAAAAAATTTGTTTGGGATAATTTTGTTCATCAAGAACAGCAAAGTTACAATAATCGTATGCATTGAAGTGTATTGGGTGATGCATAACCCACAAAACCCATGAATATCCAAGGGAATCACTGTCCACTGTAGTGAGCATTAAAGGGTTAATAATTAACTTTTACCTTGTCTCTTTATCTACTTTTGTAAAGCACTGAATTGCCTTGTGTATGAATTGTGCTACACTAATAAACCTTACTTGCAACACCTCACAATTTCAACAGGCTTACCTATTCGTAGAGTATAACGTCAGGATATTGAATTTGTGCTGGCTGTTGAACATGTAACTGATCCCTGAGCCGATTCCTACAATTTAGAAAAGCAGAATTTGGTTTGGACACTTGACAACTTTAAGCTGGATGTGCCATCTAGTGGAGAGCTAACACATCTGCCGCTACCTCACCATTTATCTGTCGGTGTGGAGTCCCTGACACAGGAAGTACATCTGGAGCATGCATAAGCCTTGTAACTAAAGAGACATCCAGCTGTTCCATGCCAGGGCCAAACATGGCATAGCGTGGTTCAGATGAAGGCACCAGAGACTGAAAGAATGAAGTGACGACTTCATATGGTGCTTTTGAGGGAAGCCATTTTTGCCTGCAGGACGGACAGCCTTTCAGGTATCTGGTGAAACAACAGACATCAGCTTTGTCAACAGCTCCTCGAAAGCTCATGTTATATGTGGAAAAATCAGGGAAAGGAAAAGAGCCCTCACTCTGCCATGTAGTCAAGTTTTGGCTTCCCTTTGGCTTCCCACTCCTCTCTGTCGTCCAGGGTTTCATCTTCATTGACAAGTGGTGAATCTAGCAACTCCAGCTGAGGCATGGTTAAATGGTCTATGGAGGCCCAGTGTGGCAGATCTCTGAGCAAGAAAAACCTCCACAGTAATGGATCTCGAACCATACCCCTCCAGTAGCGACTCGTGGCTCCAAGACAGCAGATATCCGCAGGAGACAGAAAGGTCATGACCAAGAACTGTAAATCTACCTTTAAAGGGAAAATCCACAGAATTAACATAATGGAATTCCAAATACTTTATCTAGTCCTGGTACAGTTTCTTCCTTATTGGCCTCAAGTCCGATTTATCAAAAGTGAATCCAAGAACATAATAAAACTGAAAGAGCTTATTTCATCAGCAGAAGTTTTCAGATTATCATCTAGCGACAAGCAAAATATTACCATAATAAAAGTATTGAATTATAATAGGGTCAGTAACTGCTGTAAGAGTTACCCATAAGTAAAATTTGTTATTAAGGAACCACTGTTTGAATATTAGAAGATATTCACCTTGGCCAGAATCTCCAGGTTTTATACAATTATATAGACATAAATTTACCCATATACACATGTATAACAAGTAGTAACAGGTACAACAAACCCCGCCCCTCGGAATTGTGGCTTATTTCGATATGGATCCAGCTGATATTATTATGTCTATGCATGTGCTGATGTTAGCATATCAGTTACCTCTACATATGTGCCAAAGGTAAATTGAAAAAAAAAAATGCAATAGACATTTGACATTTCAACTATTCTAAGTAAATGGGAGAAGAAGAAAAAAAACATTTTAAAATGTATTAAAAAATGGAAAATTACACCTATTTTTCCCAAAATGCAACGTCATCTATTCTGCATCACAGGAAATCTATAAGCCAAATTTGGTACATAATAAATTAAGAGTTTTGCTGCAATAGACATTTGAAAATTTGCCATTTATAAGAAATGGGGAAAAAACAAAAACCTTTAAATAAAAAAAAAATATTAGCTGTGACCTATTTTTCCCAAAATGTAATGAGATCTATCGTAGGTCACTGGCAATCAGAAACCCAAATTTGGTATGAATTTAACCAATAGTTTTGCTGCTAGAGTGCAAACAAACCAAATTAAAAACAATTACTACTGTTGTTAATAATAACAACAACAACAAATAATAATAATAATAACACTTTATCATACACCTTGTCTTAAACACCATTTTGTAATTTCATTTCCGAACAATCTTGTCAAAAGTAACATTCAGCACATGTTATCTCTGAGGAAAATAACTTCAAAACTGTCATTGATTTAATAACAGCATTTTAATGGAAGTTCAAGTGAAAACAGTTTACAAATATTAACATAGTTCAATAAAATTCAGAACAAAACCTGTTTTGATGACACTTAGCAATCATTAGCTCTTTAACAACTGATTAAACCACTATTTTCCTTCATGTACTGCGATAGTGACATGTCAATTGGGCGAATTTCAAGATATAATTTTAACCAGATGTTTACTAGTCTTAAAAATGTAACTAACTACATACGTATCTAGGGAGAAAATAAAAAAGTACATCTTTTTTAAGGGTAACTAAGGGAAAATGTTGATCTCACCGGCAAATTATCCATGAATCTTGGTTGAACTTCCTGTTGGCTCGTGTCGTCCCCAGGTGTCACATGTCCACTGTGGGGGAAGTATCTGTCCCTGAAGCGGCGCAGACTGCGGACTACCACAGACTCCTGAAGCTGTTGGTTCTTCGCAGACATTATTTCAGACTGAATTGTTTATATCCCCCCAACAGACTGATCAGGACCGTGAATGTTTTGACTATGGGGCGTACACCCAGTCAGAACGTAACATTACGTACGTGGTGTAGATGTTTACTTCCGTATGGCTGGCTGCACTGGAGCATTATGGGTATTGTGGTTGCACAATTCCAACTGAAGTCGCAATGTAAAATACACGTGTTTTCTTACAACGTGTTTATTGTCAACGAAGACATAAAAAACGAAAATAATTTTCGCCCAAACAACACAGACTCGCAATTAATAGTTATACTATTAAAGTTATTCAAGTGGCAGAAAAAATGGAACTTGCAATAAATTGAAATACAAGTGGTGCTTTACAAAGCTGGTATGAACAAATCTGGACATATTTCAAAGGACAATGTGGACATCATTGTCCAAAAACTTTCGAACTCCTTCTTTGCCTTTTGTGTGCATTTTCATGCACACATACTTATATATTATAATGTATATGTATGCAACTGTAATATATTAAAAGCATAACAAAATGGCAAAAAAAAAACAATAAATAAAAATGTTACTGTGCAATGTCTTATTTTTTAAACTTGTAACAATCTTAAAAAATGAAAAAGTCAATTTTATTAATAACATTTTTATATTAATATTTATGTTATTATAACACATTCCTAGAGCAAAATAAATGCCCCACTCATCAGTTTGGAATTAGGATGATAACGGCTTCTTCAGCGAGACAGGGCAAAAATAATTCAACCTCCTTTGCAGTCCCTGCCAGTTTCACACTGCTTATCTTAAACTTTTAACTTTCATTCACCTGCTTTGGACAGGACCACTTGGCGAGGGTTGGGGTTGCCTGTGGACTCTGACCAAAAACTTTCACCAAATTTATCTCTGTGCCTCCCCTTAACCTTTCACAATTTTACACCCCACCAGATGAATTCCTTTTTATTTGGGGTTGACACACATATGAATACTGATCTTATACTGTGTCTGAAGGCAACTTCAACACAGAAGGAGGTTGCCTCACTGCAAAATACTAAGGATTTCCTTGGCATTCTCTGTGTTCCATCCCTGGCCCTGTAGAGGGCCCTCACAGGCAAGCACATATTTATTGAGGATCTGCGTGCCAATGTCCCGAAACTGGAGGCGATCTTCTTTACGTTCCATAGAGTCGGCGCTGCAGTCCTCGTACTTAACTGCCCAGAAGCACATTTCTCCAATATACATCATTGTCAACAGGTGTGTATCTGAGAAGATACCTGGCCAAAAACAGAAGCAGATACTAATCAAAATCTGTTGTCCTGTTCAAAAAGAACAAGTTCACTCACTATTTTATGATTTAAATTATTATGAGAGAGAATTAAAATCAGCAAAACTATTTGAAATACCTGAATGATAAGAATAATGACAGAGGTTTCATAAATACACAAGATCTCCAAGATCATATTTACCTTCAGATAGAAAGCTTGCTGTTGCAGTATCATGAAGTACCACCCCATCATTGAGTTTGACAGAGTTTCTGACCTGGAGCATCCGCATCAGGTAGCGTACACCTTCCTGAATACACTGAAAGAAAATTACAGTAACAGCACCATTAAACCTAATTTCAACATACTCAAACAAGAAAGAGGTGGACATTAAACAACCATTTCAACCAGACCAATCCTAAATTGTCTCAAAATAATTACACTCATAAAACACAATGAATTGGAATCTTCTTTTTTGTTTAACAGTGGAGTACCTTAAGGAACGTGTCCTTGTTTTTCTTTATCCATTGTTTTCGCTGATGAAGGGTGTGACAGTACATGTACAGCAGAGCTCCACGTCTCCAGT
This sequence comes from Siphamia roseigaster, assembly GCA_029814505.1. Taxonomy (NCBI): domain Eukaryota; kingdom Metazoa; phylum Chordata; class Actinopteri; order Kurtiformes; family Apogonidae; genus Siphamia; species Siphamia roseigaster. The sequence goes on along the minus strand of JAPTYR010000031.1, from coordinate 37,546,318 downwards.
AAAGGCATTCTAAAAGCTCCAGGCCCAGCACAGATTGCACCTATTACAGACCAAAGACAACTGTAAAAATTGTCACAGTAAAGCCGTGTTTCATGTTACTGATGTGGTGTAGAACCATTATAATGAGCTTGCTGTATAATTATTAACTAAACTGAAAAAATGTGTCCAAAGCATTTTTAGTAGAACAGTTTACATCTCTTTCCATAAAATAGTGGCTGAGAACCTGTAAAGTAAAGGTAACTATATTTTATAAATTTTGCTCTAAATCTAGTGTTGCAGTCAATTAGTTGTTTTAATACATTCAAGACATTTCTTGCAGCCTCCAGGTTGTAATTTAACATTTTGTTATTATTATTATTATTTATTTTATCTAATGTTATATTACTACAATTTCCACTAATGTAAACTCTAGAAATATTAGTGCTTTCTATATCTAACTCTGAGAGATGGGAAGATGTGTGGTTTATTTACAATATTATACACAGTTTACTTAAGTGTCTATATACAAACCTCTTGTGCTGGTGCTAGTCTCCCTGCCAAAACCTCTGGTTCGGTCAAATCTTGCAGAAGCTGCTGGATTTTAAATGGTGAACAATCCTCAGGAAACTCCTGGTCCACCAGTTTATTCTCTTCATAAAATGTGATGTCTAAGATTACCTATAGAAGAAAGACATATACATAAACAAAAAGCAGAATGTTAAGTACAGAGCAAGTGCACAGAGTTTGTAATCATATTTGTTCAAGATATTGTGTACTTCTATGTAACCTCCTTCATTCTTTAAAAAGCTTTTATTTCTATTGTCTAACAACCATGACAGTTACCTAAATGTAAACATTACAATAAGTGTTAAATATTAACACAGTATGTGCCTTAAAATTCATAGATCATATCAAGATGGCTCTGTTGGGTTGACAAGAGTCAAACAATTTATTATTATCATTTTGCTTTTCAACCAAAACTGCCAACCACTAGTCGTTTGTGTAATATAAATATTTGTTGCTGTTCCTTATTTATATAATTACACATAAAACATTTCAGTGTAATAATTTCAGTTTGGACTCGTACCTTAACCCTACTCATTGGACTGGCATTTTTCTACACATAGACATTAGTTTCAAAAATACTTTTGGTATAAATCAGTAAAAACTTGATCATTTTTAGCTCCTTTGGTTTTAATAAAGTTGTCATCAAGTACCTGTGTGTAATCCTGAAGCAGCTTGGAGAGGCTGCTACTCTCCCCTCCTTGTCTGTAATAGCTTTTCAACTTGTCTAGTATGGCAGATGCATTCTGTAAATAGTCATCATCTATGGAAGAATGATAAGTTAAATTACCACCAATTACAGATCTAATTAAACTCAAGACATGCCTACGGTAACCGCACATGACAAATCGCTTCGTTGCTTCAGTGACAGTAGCAACATTCTGATATTCTTATTTATCTTAGCAAAATTCACCATGCAAAACAATTCGACTGGCATCGGCATATTTTTAGCTCGAAGTTCAAAGCAACGACTCACCGAATAAAAACAATCAACGAAACAATCATTTGCTCAAGATCAAGGACTAATAGCAACATATATGTATCAATCTGACATATAATGAACTTATCGTGAACTGCTCTTTGCATCATGTTTCATTGTTATATTCATCATCGTAGAAGCATTTTAGCTAACATTAGCCAACGAACGCTAGCCGCAACTCAAAATCAGACATTTATAAGCAATCCTCAGTCGCTGATCAATGTATTAGAAAACATTATAAATATATGACTAAATCCATGCTATGGCGCCTGTTTTTCATGGGTTACAAATAGATTGTCAACATTTCATCAGACAGCAGCTGTTGCTATAGTTGCAAGCTACATTAGATAATATTAGCTAGCTTGCTATTTGGCTAGCTAGTAAACTGAGGAAGGTTGTTAGCTATGCACACATGGAGCTGAAAATGGCCCCAAAACAAATATTTACTATAAATCGATCGATACCTTGTTTTTCTGCTCTGAGACTAGAACACTTTATGTCCAACTCAAATATCCTTCTCTCCAACTCGAAACCTTGTCGCCTGTAGTCGTCGGCCATGACTAAAAGTAATCGTCACGTGAGCAAAGGATTACTCACGTGCCCAAAGAATGTCATTTTTATCCCGAGTGACGCATCCCGTCTGCGTTTGTTTACGTTTTTGACCGCATTCGACAATTTCTCTTTGTAATAAACGACCACGTTCTAAAGCGTTAATTTTTGACGACACAAATGTAGTGTTTCTGACTTTCCCAGAGTTGGATAGTGCCATTAAAAGCCTTGACTGTGTGCTTTGTGGATGCTCTGACAGCGGTTGCTAAAGGGTTACATGTAAATGAGCCCACGCGCTTTTCCATTTGCCGTGCGCGGGTCCAGCCCATGCTGTGTGATCCAGCCCACCGTGGAACCGGCCAATGTCATTCAAGAGTTGACTTTTTGGGGTCCAGAGCTAATGCTAGCAGCCTTATATTGCCCCGTTCAGCCTTCATAATCTGTGCTTTACCGGCTGAAGATTTACGGTGTTTCCGCTCGTCGGCTCATCCTCTTTTGTGTGTTTAGCACCAAAAAAAAACAAACATGGCGGCCCTCAAAGCCTTGTGCAGAGCGGAGAATGTACTCCTCAAAAACCTCACTGGCCCATGCAGAACCACATTTAACCACCCTTTGAGCAAGGTCGGTATGTGTGTGTGTGTGTGTGTGTGAAGTGAAGTTAACTGGTCTGCAGACTGGAGATTTAACGGGTTTGTGCAAGATTAAGAGGTCAATCTTCTATGCATCACCTCGTTATATAGTCAGCTACATATGTTATGGTATGGAGATGTGGACAGTTTGCCATCACGATTTTTTTTGTTCGCGTTTTATAACTTTACTTTTCTTTCGCGATGAATCGTCGACGTATGCTAAGACTTGCATAACAACCACGCTGGACTGTGTTTGCAACTTTTAGCCATGCTTGATATGAATTTCAGTATCTTCATTATGCGACAAGCAGGTTAAAATAATGCAGGAAGTATCCAGATTCTAATCTTTCCAGTATATTTGTGTTATTCACTGACTGGCTTTGATATTTGCAATGATCATTCCCCCAAATTACAAAAGCATCAAGAAGTTTCATTCAGAGACTTCCATCAGCAAGATATTTTTTTTTATTACTAAATAATATTCAGTAAAATCAACTGTGATATTCACTGTTCTTGCTCTATGTATTTATTACATTTTACTTATATTTTACACTGTAAATAATTTTGTGAGTGTCTGCGAAAAGTGCTTTATAAATAAAATGTACATTCTCATGTTAATTACTGTCAACATCATAGGTTGCAAAACATGGATTCTAAAATCAACGGTCCCCATAAACACTGTTGTACAACTATAACTATCAAAATTGTTCCACCTTTTTGTGACACAGAAGCAATGCAATCATAAAATTAGCTGTACTGTTAGATGTTTTAAGGCTTATCACAGAGCTGTTTGAATGATCATAAATTAATTCACTCAAATTTATGAATCAATGTTTAATATATAACACAGTAGGTAACCATCAGTTACTGCCATCAGTGAAATTAATGAAATTGGCCAGTACTTGGGCAGCGCTTCATAGTCAATTTGAGCACAGCTGGTACTATAGTAGTAATTCTTTTGGTAATCAGCTAAGAAACACTTAAATTCCTACGCATACATTAATCATTTGGTTCATTCAAATTCGTTCTATTTATAGCAGAAAACCGATAATAACAAAGCACTTGAAAATGTCTGATTGCCAAAAATGTAATCTCAGTTGATCTTTGTTGACTCAGAGGATTTTAAAGTCTTCCACTAACTCTGTTGGGTTTGGATTCAGTTGGCTGTGGTCTATTGTTAATCTGTGCCCCTTTTGTTGTAGGATTTATTCAGCAGTTTTGCTTATCTTTTGCTTTTTTTGGTCCAACCTAACAAAGCCAGATCGGACATTAACACTGTACAAACATCAGCTGTTCTTTGGCATTTGATTTTTTTTTTCTCAACCCAATAATATTTTACATTTATGTACAAACTATGATGATGTAATACTTGTAAGTTGTATTTACCGTTTTATTTTTTTTGCTTATTGCAGGCCTGTGGCTGTTTCTTTTCCACCTCTAACCAGAGAAGCTCACAGTTTTACTCAGATCCTACAGAGGCAGTAAAGGACATTCCAAATGGAGCCACTGTTCTGGTCGGAGGTAAGAGAAACTTTTATAGTTGCAAACACAAATGCTCAACCTAATTAAAAGTGTATTAAAACATAATTTTTCCAGACAACCTTAAAGTTAAGTTGGGTAAAAACAATGAAGTTTGACCATTTTTAAAAAAAAAAATCAAATCCCTCCTTACTTAAAATAAACTAACATCTACTTTATTCATCAAAAGTTTCGAACCTGTCTTGTGAAGCCATTAATGTATTTGTGACTAAACACTGCGAAGTAACCACACACAAACTCATTGTAGCGTCAAATCCTATTTATAGTCACCTCCATTATGACATTGTGGAGCTTTTTCCACTGTGTCAGACTTCTGTCCCAGGGGAAAAAAAAGACAAGAGATACAGTATATAACATGATTGGAATTTCAGAAATGTAGATCTAGAATTAGCCGCGACCTGTTCCAAGGTTTGCTATTACAGTATATCAGTCTCCTCTTATGTGATTTGTAAAAGGTGGAGGGATTGAGAAATATTTACTGCACTTGAACAATGAGTACCCAGCAGTGTCCTGTGTTAATTTTATATAAATTTTTTCCCCATTACAGGCTTTGGATTATGTGGTATCCCAGAAAATCTCATCAACAGTTTATTGAAGACCGGTGTGAAGGGTTTAACTGCAGTCAGTAACAATGCAGGGTAAGTGTGAGGAACTGCAAACAAGTGTATGCTTAAGTGGAGCAGTGCATTTCATTATGGTTACTCATTTTTAACATTGTTTTGAAGCTATCACTGCCACTCTGAATGCCCAAATATACCACACCTTCTACTGTAACATTCATGCAGATTTCATTTTATTGGAGGAAGATTGTTAACCTTGTTTGATCCTTCAACATGCCGGTTTGGAGACAAGCCCAGAGGTTAGCCTATTGTATGATAACTTATCATTGTTGTGGGCTCATGATTGAAGTGTGTTCCCAAGACAGCCATCATTTAAGCCGTCAGGTATTGTGTATGGCATGTGTTGTAGTCAACCTGCCCATCCACCTACACTTGCTCACCTGCTGTCTTTGTATCCTTCCTTTATCTGGATAGCTACAGCTCCACATTATGTGCAGATGGTGTTTTGACACACAATAGACACAGACATGAACTGATTTTTTTCATTCAGATTTACACCAAATTGAGATTTTGTTGCATGCCTCAGGAGGCAGCAGGAAATGAGTAAATCAGACACTATACTATATACACAACATACAAATTAATATGTATAAAAACTATGTATCACATAATCCAAACAATGATTCTGTAATAAAAAACAAAAACAAAACAAAAATATGACCAGTAATAAAAACTGTGATTCAAGTAAAATGATCTGTCCACAAAACTGTGGCTAAGAAATCCATGTATCATTCGTTCTTTCGTTTTTCAGCTGCCAATCAAAAACAAAAAAAACAAAAAGGAGACTGATTATTTTGTTTTTCGTTTTCTTAATCAAACATGAAAAACGAATATATGCCTGGTTT
>JAPTYR010000031.1:37522340-37532341 GCA_029814505.1 Siphamia roseigaster | reverse complement strand
CTCTATTTATTCTGCGGTAGTGGTCTTACATTTTATACTCAGAGGTCTTAAAATGGTCTTAAAAAGCATTATATCTGATCGTTAGAAATGTGCAGAGACCCTGTTTTTAATCTGCTTCAGAGATTAAATGTGCTAAACGTTATGTATTTAATCAGATTAATTGGAAAACAAATTACAAATGTGCTGGTTTGCTGATATTTATTGGGTATATGATAAAGTGTTATTACACATATACAGAGGTTTATGTACATAATGGAATACAAATTTTCCACTAGACAGAACCTGTAATGTGCAGACAGTGTTCTGAACTAGATCTGATAACTAATTTTCCCTTTGAGGAAAACCAATTCTCTTGTTAATTTCCCAATTTCACATTTTGACCCAAGACTATATCTTAAAAACTTCAGCCAACTGGCATTTTTGACTTGATTTCTCTTTATCAGCGACTCGCATTTCACTACTTTTATTCTGGAATCATTTTACTTGTAGACCAGTGTAACTTTCATTGACCTGACGTATCAGAGGTCAGTGGATGTTTCCCAAAACACTCTGTTTGGTCTGTGTGACTGAGGACTTTGAACTGTGTTGTCATTGGTCACAGGTAAGAGAGTTTGGTGGCAGGCACTACATCATGGAAAAGGCCATCACCGGAGACTTTGCTCTGATAAAGGCATGGAAGGCAGACAAGGCTGGAAACATAATTTTCAGGTAACTGCTGAAGTACAACTCAAGATCTGGAAGCAATAGAATTTTTTGAGTGTGTTAGAGTGAACAAAGATTTTTTTTTACATTTTAAATAACAACAATATAATATATGAGAAGCCCGTACTAGGTTTGTGATGGAATCTATTTTCTCCTGCTTTAAGGCATACTCGCCTAGTCTTAATCACCACTGGTGTGTTTGCACAACAGTCAGCCCATGTTGCTGGTATCATGTGATGAGGTGGAAAAAGTTAGTTTCCATCTCATTTCATTTAGTATATTTCCAGGCAGTATTTATTATTCACTGCTGAATAAATTAAGCTACAATAGATTTTGCATCTCGGATTGTTGTAAGTAGTTGGAACGATTGCAAATATAAGTCAACCATAAAACCATACACAGACTATAAATGATTTTTATAAGCTTCTTCATCAGCATCCAACAATCTAAATAGTTCTGCGTATAGATTCCAATCTGGTACCGCTCGGTCGCCAGTCTGATAGCACCACATTATGAATTCTATGTTTTTCTTCCTCACATAATGGGATCATCTGAAACATAAATAAATGTATTAAAGTCTTTGTCCACAAGAGAGCAGTGTCCTCCAGTTTCCATATCCAGTGCTTTTGTTAACACATTTCTTTCTCACTTCCCTCCACTGTCTTGCTCTGTTCTGACAGGAAAACAGCCAGGAACTTCAATCAGCCCATGTGCAAGGCTGCCAAAATCACCATTGTTGAAGTAAGCATTTCAAACACCAGTCACATGGCTGTGGCTCTGATATCTGCTTGGAGTGTGTTTACAGTAGCTCTGCTTATCTGTCAGTGGAAGCATAATCATGAATATCTACACAGACACCTATGAGGAAAAATATTTATGATGTCATACTGCAGAACATGAAAAAAACATATTATAAGCATACCATGACAGAAGTGTAACAGCAAAATCTTTGCTTCGAACCTTACTATTGACAAAGGGCAAGATTAAGACGATGGTTATTTTATGTTACGTGGCATTCAAGGTCAATTGCACAAACGTCTCAAAACATTGGCCTTAAAGGAGTTGAGGTTAGTTTATAGACTTCTAAATTTAGCTTGTAGACCTCATATATTATTAATTTAAAAGGCCAAAAAATTGAATTCTCAGTGTCCCTCTATCTCTGGGTCGTCTGTGTTATACCATATTACATTCCGTCTGGTTATCCACCTATCTTACATTTGACAGTCCAGAAATGTGATAGCTCATCTCTTCCATTGTGTGCATGTATGTGTGCATCTCGGCCTCCGTCTCAGCCCCATCCAACACACAAACCTCTTCACACCTCCCATATAGACGTTGTTTGATCCAGGGAGCAGCAGGGAGAAAAACTGTGTGTGAAAACCATAAAGCACGCCCGCTTTCCGGAAATAAATCGGCAGCGAAGGGTCCTTCATAAATATAACAGAGTTGCACAAAGCACATTTTCAATTATCCTGTGTCTGCTGGACCTGAGATTTAGCCTGCTGTTGATTAGAAATATCTGTGACCAAATGGAGGGAGTAAATATTCTTAGAGCTATTGTGAGGGCTTCATGGTTGATCTATCATTAAATTTTGGTTTATGGCAATAAATACCATAGTTATAAATGAGTAATAAGATGATAATGTTGCGTATGCTCCCATACCCATAGTGTAAATTAAACTTGAATGCGAAGATGGATATCAGTGAATTCTAGATACTGTGGAGTGCTGGAACATTGTAGGTGTTTTCAATTTTCTTCTTCACAGATAATGAGTCTAGTCGCTCTGACAGCAGTGATGCCACCAATAAGTGTCCGTGACGTCTGCTGGAGTAGTGATGTAGACAGAAGTGACATGAATAACAATGTAGTTCTGCATAGAAAGCCGCATTATGAGATGCAAGTGTAATTGGTTGTCATTTCTGTGTGGCAGAATTATTGTGTGAACAGTGAGGGCGATACTGTTGAACAGTGGTCAAAGATTCAGGCTGTGTTTGGACCGGAGAATAGTAGTGGCCTTTCCTGACTTCGTGTATATTTTTAGGATTATTTTTGGCACTGTTACAATAGAATGAAATGATAAAAGACAGGAAGAAATTCTTAAGTTTCGAGTGCTCCTGGCATAGTATACTTGTGCAAAAAGTTCAATATACAACTTCAGCAAACTATTGTGAATGCAAAAATAATTGCTTGACTTACTTTTCAACAGTCTTTTATAATGGAGTACTGTACTAGACATAGGTGTGTGGCCTAAAGGGATGCAATATCTATTAAAATTATTCATGTCACAGCTCAATCAATTAACCTCATCCAAAATTCATCCCACAAACCTCACTAAGATCATAAAAAATCCTCCTATTTTTCGAGTGCAAAGTGCTGCATTTGCATCAGAACTTAAATTAATCCATTTCGATTGTATTTGATGTTCCTTGCATGTTCCAAAACCAGGTTGTGTCAAACAACTGTGTCAAGTTTCAGACTTTGAACCCTGACATTTCACTCCTTTTCTAATACACTTTCTCAAATAACAAGTAATTCTTCCTGAAACATGTCATCCATAAACCAACTAAATCCTTGTATCCAGCAGGGCATCTCCTCTAATTTGTGCAGCAGCTGACAAATGAGACAAAACAGGATTTTCAAAACTGAAATGGAAATTGAGTGTATTTTTCACCCTTGGGGTAATCCAATAGTCTTTTAGTATCCTCTATTTATAAGAATGATACTAATTGACAGAGAAATGAATTTCTACTGAGTAAACTCCTAGCTGGGAAATGATTAAAAAATAGTGTTTAATTTGGCACATTAAACATGTGTTTTTTATGCAGTAGTTTGATCAGTAAAACCGCTCTCTGAACATTTCAGCTAATTCTCCTGTCAGGTCATTTGTGAGACGACATACATTATTTTATGATAGTGTTTTATGGCAGTAGTGGTAAAACTTGAATGTTATCTGCAACTGCTGATAATGAAGGAATAGCTTTGTATTGCACCCATTAAGAACCTTTTTATCTTCGATACCGAGGCAATTACCATCTCTCTCTCAAAATAGTTTTATCTTTTTATCGATTCAATGTACTCCCAGCCATAAATCTGGTGATAAGCTGTCAATATTGATCCTTCTGTCTAAATGCACAGGATGAGGAATGGAAACGATCTAACACAGCATTTATGGCCATATGTTGTAGCCACTTGCATTTTTTTTTTGTTTTGTTTAATGAATGTACTCATTTTAAAATTAATTTATATTACAAAATACAAGAAGGGTGTCAGAAAACAAGATGGCACAAAAGCACTTTGAAAATTTCCAGATCATCGCCAGCTCCTGGCATGGTTGCTAAGCAACCAAGCCCTGCTATTCAATTGTTGAGTGCTCCATGGTATCCAGCTGGTCCAGTTATTCCCTTAAGGCCCAGTGCATTGTGGGATACAGTACACCAGAGACAGACTGAAAGAGTAGTTGGTGCTATTGTTCAGTCATTCGTCATGGTGAATAACTTGAATTTTGTCTGTAACAGTTACAGTACAAGTATAGGTGCAAGAATGAATGCACAACCACGTGGTCATTTAATGAATATATGTGTTTTCTTCCTTTAACCAAGCAAAGGTATATGAATAATTATACTCCATACAGGGTCATCATAGGCACTCCACTGGACGTTTTTCTTGATGGAAATAGAAGTAGGTACTCAGAGCTGAAATATGTTCCATTATAGACAAGAAAAACAGATGCTAGACAAGCAGCTCAGTTCCCCCCATATTGGGATTTCCACCTAAAATAACAGTCCTTCAATTATTTTGTCTCCATCTTTAGATTCCATGACCATGAAAATGTACCTCGAGTGGATTCATTTTATCATTATTAGTTCAGTAGTTATTCACAAAAACTGTCTTTTTTGATAATGCAGTTTTCTTCCGGAACATCACCAAAATCGAATTAATTATTCCTTTGACCATCCTCATTTCCTGAAAATTTCAGCAACATCCGTTCATAAGTTTTTGAGTTATTTTGAACATAAACAAACAAACAAACAAACAAACAAACCAACACCGGGAAAAACATAACCTTCTTGGCGGAGATAATAAACAGAAAGTCACGATTTCAGTAAGATGTTGATAACGAGATCTGTTTTTACCCATCAGCAAGAGAGGGTGTTTTCGCTCATGTATGTCCATGTGACTAGAATAAGTACCAAATGAAATGAAATTAAAATGTTGACTGATACTATAGAAATGTTTTTCTGCATAAATCTTTTTAAAAATTAAATGGAAAGTATTTAGATGACTATTTTTTTACAGTGCCAGGTTTGTTTTCTTCCCAGATGCTCCATGTTTGGCCTTGGAATTCTATTACTCATTTGTTCAGTGCAAAATTTCTCAATTGCTGGCTGTTGAACCACATATTATGTATCACAACTAAAATTGTTCATGCTATTTTCTGGAAGTTATTATGCCTTGTTGAGTTTTCACTCCATGTTTTCAACTTGTGTCCTTGACTAATTCCATTACCCAAGCTACTGTTGGCAAATAATTATGATTCCACTCATTTTCCCCATCATTTCCTGCCTAAAGAGGTTTATGAATACGCTGTTTGTGAATACGTAATGGATGTCATAATTATCCCCACTAAGGATGCTACGTGATCACTCACATCTGTCTGTCTCTCTGCCTGTCTGACGGACCTTAGGGCGTTGGTGACATTGGTGCTTTTGGAGTGCCTTGTAATTTCTTTATTAATTGTTTTAACTTTGCTGTTGGATTCCAACAAATACAGATTTGATTTGTCCATTAATAGAATTTAGTGTAACCTGATGTTAAAAGTGCTAGTTAGTTTACTGTTTTTTTTTTATGTAGAAGGTGGAATTGAATCCTACTTGTGGGTATCCAACAGCATGTGATGGCAAAAAGTCAACTTTGTCCTGAGTATAATGTGACGTGTCTGACTTTCAGCTGAAATCTCTCCATAGCAAGTGGCGGTAATAGCAGGGCTGGCTTGGCCACAAGTACAGCAATTTGCTCTAATGTCAATGGACAGATGGATATAAAAGCCTTTGACACACTTTTTCCTCCAATGCATTCATCTGTTTGTTTGTTTGTAGCTATGTTTTAGGATCAAATGCATCACACCAACACAGTTACCATTAATATATTGTATAAATTCAGTAGTGTGCAACTTTTATGTGAATGAGGGACAATAAAATTAAATTACAGTACAGTTTAAATAGGTATAAAACTAAGAGGTGAGTTCATGAATAGCCTAACAGAGTGAATCTAGTGAGCCAAGCTCTTAATGCAATATTCAAATAGAATGAGAGGTTAACATATGATGATCTCCAGCTGCATAAATCTGTGACCCTCATGTCCCACTTAATATATTTATAAATAAATGTAGTATAGCATATGCCTGCTGCTTAAGAGCTTTTTATAAGTAAAATATGCTTGTATTTGTATTCAGTTCTCAGTAATCATAGTTCTGTTGGAATGTATGATGAAATAATGATAAAAACTGGAGGATAATATTCTTCCCCCCTCCAGCAACAAATTAAGATCAGGTTAAATTGTCTTTTACTTTTTATAACAGCGCTGCTGCCTAATTGTATTTACATAATTGGCGTAACAGGGGTATTGGAGTTGGATGAAAATAGCTTGATGAAGTCTGTGTACTTGCTCTAATCATTCTTCCTCCATTGGAACATATATCGAAAGAGAAAGCTTTTTGTAAGTTGTGAACTTTACAGCTCCCCTTTTATAGCAATATCGATAGCTGTCTGTGCCCACCTGCACCAATGTGTGGTATATGAGACATTTGACACATGGAGAGATTCAGTGTTTGTACCGAAAAATCTATAAAGGGAAGGAAGATGGAAAAGAAACTAAATGTTTCAAAAGGCAAATGTACATGTTCTACGTACATCTGTACTTAGATCCCGAGCATGTACCTAGCATCTGAATCTGAAGCACAGCTCACGGAGCGTCACCCTATCTTTGCGATATGAACATTGTGATTTGAGCGAGGAGTGCAGTTGAACATTCTTGAATGCACTGTAGTGTCATTTGAAACATTTATTTTTAGTTCTTTTAATGTTGTGAGCGTTTGCATTAGCTGACTGTCCCCCTTTTTCTGGATACCACAAAGGCTGTCAACGGTGAGGCAAGTTTCCACTGAGAGGCAACAGATTGCTTATGTTGTCAGTAGTCTGGGTTAGAGAACTGAGCCAGAGCTGAGCCCCGAAAGTGGCAGCAGAGCATGGCCAAGTGCCCACACACACACACACACACACACACACACACACACACACTGGGAGGAAGATGGAGAGGCTATAAATACACATGGGTAATGAGAGTGCGGTGTCGCTGTCATCCTCATGCTTTCCCCTGTAGCCTCACCAGCTCTTTCCCCCGACTGCTGCATCATAGTGCGGACACATGCAAACAAAACACATACATGATGGATAATAACCTCAGGTAACTCTGCAATTTGACCATTACCTCCTCAACCCTTTGGAAGACTCAGCAAAACGTGACTCAGCCAAAGAGTTGCATTAATCTTTTTAAAATCTACATTTGAACCCGATGAATCCGTGACTCAGAAATGCCACCAGCTGAGTTTTTGGGCAGTTTGTCCAACACTCGAACGCCAGGGAAAGTAACTCAATGAAATATGACAGAAGAATCATCTTCATTACCTGGAAATTCTTTTCAAATATAGTGACATTGAATCCTTTATTCGAGCCCCGACTATCCACATCATGCCCTAATAACATCCATATTTATTCATTTTATTTCACGGCCGAGTGCCTTAGATATTAACAGTGAATTGGCTGATTATCATTTAATTTTCTGTGGGTGTATGGTCTCTTTGACTTTACAAAGACCTCGGGTACATGGAGCTGGTTGAAATGAATAACTTTAGGGAATCAGCAAGAGAGCATTATGCGTTTTGCTTTTGGTTCTCCTTGTATTGGTGCTTTTCATACATTAATGAGATTGTAATACATGTGCATTATGTATTGCGGTATGTGGCAGATAGTGAAGATAATATAATTCCTGCTCAAGTATGTACATTGTATTTTAAAATGAATTCTAAATGTAACTGCATTTTTAACATTTTAAACAAATTGATAATTATGATATATTTCATCCAATGTTTAATGAGTGCAGTATAGCCAACCAGTCGCTCTCAGGGGTTTATTCTAGGAATGTGGCCGCGTTGTGCTTCAATCAATTTGAGATTAACAAGATTTGACAAAGCTCACAGCCCAAAAAAAGCACAAACTCAAAAAAAAAAAAGGCTCGTTGTGTCCCCGGAGGGCATTTTGATTCCCTCTATCCTTCTGCCAGCTCACTTCATGCCTCGCTCTGCTCTCATTGATGTGAAAATCGTTGTACAGATTGGGGGAATATCAATGTGTGTGTCTATGCATGTGCCTCTTCGCTTGGACCACACACCTGGTCATTCATTTGTGTGCGCTATGTGTTTTTTTTTTTTTTGTTTTTTTTGTTTTATTTATTGCTTTATCCTTCGTCGTCCATCGAGTTTCCTGTGTGAACTACATCTGAGCACCGATGCAGCTGGGACACATCACCTAGATGAAAGGAACAGAGGCTTTTTTATGTTACACAGCACATTTAAATTGTATGAGCTTGTTATTGTGATGTGACTTCACTTTGGAAGTCTAATTGAAAATTGAGATGAATACACAGTTTCTGGATGTGTACAGGGAATGAGAGGCCAACAAACAGAAAATGAGGGCGCTATCTATGAAGTGTGATCAGTTTTAGTTAGTTTTTTTGAGTAGAATACTAATATCTTTTGACTAAAGAGGCAAAATTAAGTATCGATAGTGCTAAGTTATGCACTTTATTCGTTATAGTTCTCTATCCTTGAGTCTTTTCTGTTTTATTACTACGTTCTAATGTAATGAGCTCAGTCTTTCTTGATGAAGCCGTCTATGGAAATAATCATTCTTACAAAAGACAGATTAGACCCCCAGAGAAAGATGTGGGTGGATGTGTGGGACCGCTGTATCAATTCTCACGCGTTACCAATCTCATCTCGCATGGCCTCATTTTCACAGTGCAGCAGCAGCGACAACAGCAGAAATTTACCATAACCTGACCAACAGAACCAGGAAAAGAGGCTCAAATCACTTTACGGTCCTGAGTGGTCCAAGCTCACCACAGACCAAAGCCTGCGTATCCATGACAACACTAAGATGGGATCCACTCTTAGCACTCAGCGCTGACTGAGAGGAGTCAATGGCTGAGGGAGGAAGTGGAGATAAGGAGAGATTCAATTCAATTTGCTCTGAACAGCTGCTTGCCCCTCATGTAAATGGAATAAGTAGGTTATAGTCTGAGCTACACGGGGGTGAAGCACAGAAAAACCAGAAGGGAGGGCAAGAATTATGTTGTCATTGTTAAGTCCTGCTTTTGTCCCTAGAGATGCGATGATGATTCCTTTGCTTAGGTGTTCTCTATTTTTCTGGGTTTTTTTGTCCTCGCAAGTGGATTTTTTTTTTTTAAGGATCTTTAGGAAGATTAACAGCTCAGACTTAATCCTACGGACTTCACACTGATTGTTGACTGAAAATCTAAAGGCCCACTGTACTAAATAATATGGCCTGGTCTAACTATTTCCAGAACAAGCTAAAAAAGAAAACAAGACTGACTACAGCTTACACAACCTCATAACTTCACCTAAACACCTGTGTAACAAAAGCCTGTAAGCTTTGTTTAAAGCAATTCGGAAGGTTCCCTAAAGCACAGGGGAGCAGGTGCAGTTGCTCTTGGATTTCTATCCTCGTCATGTTGACCTAACTCTGCTTAAATCAATAGCCATTTCCATCTGTGTCTTGTTAGCCAGGCAGAAATATCTCTTTATGTACACAATTCTACTGTTATCCCTGAACATTTTCCTACATAGGGCTTTAGACCCATGAATATTGTTTGGCAACTGTTTTAACCCATAAAGACCCAAACTCCCACAGACGACCTAAAACAGCTGCTAATCTAAAACGTTTAATAATGTTTGATCCACTAATCTTATCAATACATGTAAATAATTGGTGTAAAATACTGTTTATCATCTTTACATGGTCATCAGATTTGGACGTTCAGAGGCTCTGGAGTGAAGATGGAAACACTGTCATCTTCTACAACATTGATTGATCAGTAAAACCCTTAAGCCCAGTTTATGGTTCACCTTGCGGTGATCTATGGACGTGACTGGCCGGACATGAAGCCTCTAATCCCGCCCCATCTCGCCCTCACCCCGCCTCCACGGAGCTGCCGGGTGCCC
>JAPTYR010000031.1:37173320-37186735 GCA_029814505.1 Siphamia roseigaster | reverse complement strand
ACCAACGAATAATGCATTCAATTACAATAGTGAACACAGCAATATTAATGAAATAACCACAGAAGTTGATCTTTAATCACCAAAATCTTCTAAAGTCTTGTGTCCACATAATCATTTGTTCCAAATTTGAAGAAACATACTCACTGAATTCCTAAGACACCATGCTAAAAGCATATGTAACCATGCGCTCTCTACATTTTTGCACACCAGATCTTCACAATTTGTATAAAAATTTCAAGGACAAATTCAAGTAGTTCTAAGGTCATGTTCAAAATTTTCCAGCACAACACCTTATCGCTGGGGTAAAATGCATATCTACAGAAATAAATATACTCATAACTTCTGGCCTTCAAAACAGTTTCAACTCATTCCTGCCACTTAGTGAATGTCTGTGTCAAATTTTACAATAGCCTTTCTCATCATTGGTGGGATGTGACACACTGACCAGCGGACAGATTCACTGCTTTACAGACAAGTGCTGTGGATCCACTGTCAAAAATGTAATACATTTATACACACCTCACGCACTCACAAGGACAAAGACACACCAACAGATACACCTGCAGACACACAAGTCTCATGTGAGCTCACCCAGCAGAGCTGACATGTTCTGGAAAATTCTCAGCAGCTCGGGGGTAATGGCTGGGCTGTTCTCCAAAGTCACCAACCTGCATGATGAGGGAGAGGGAAGGAGAGAAGAGAAGGATAAGGACAGAGCAAAAGCATAATATGAGGAAATACAGGGGCGATTTGTGAGAAAGAAGTGGAGAAGGCAAAGATAAGAGGTGGCAAAGAAAATGAGAGGAGACGTACAGTGGGACAAATTACAGAAACAGACGGGGGATGACAAAACGGAAAACACAGTGTTTAAGTGGGAGTAAAAGAAAGGAAGAAGGTAAGAGAAAGAAATGCTAGTAGGTAACAGTGTTGAGGATTATATGGTTATGTGCAATAGTGTTGCATAATCTAAGCAAATGCAACTGTGATCTATTACAATGACTAAGAAAAAAAACAATTAAATTGCAATTCTATCACTTGCATGTGTTCACTTTAGGGATACAACGGTACAGGTAGCCAATGATGCAGTCCATACTGTGGTTTTTGGGCCACGATTTCGGTATGTGTTTTGTGTGTAAAGAGAACAAGTTTTGTTTTTTCTTTCAAAACACTATTTTTATTTTGCTTCTCAGCAAAAACTGAATTTCAAAATAGGAACAAACTGAGATCTGCACTGGACCGGGTACCGGCAGGTATTTAAAAGTGAGTTACTGTTGAGATAATGTGTTTAATCACGGTTCGGGTCAGCGTGGGGATCTAATGTACATGGGTGCGGAGAGGACGCTAACAATTGAGGGTAGTGCATCAAGTTATGGTACTCAGCATCGCAGGTATGAGCAGGATGTGGGTTCGAAAGGTGAACCCAGGTCTCTCACTGAGGGGCGGGGCTTCCTCATGCGTGCATACATGTCCAAAGAGGTGGGGGGGCAACGGTAAGTGTTCTTTATTATGTGGATGTGCGTGTGTTGCATGCAGTACGTGTGAGTGATGCATTGAGAACCCTGAAGGCCTGTGGTAGAAAGCTTGGATGTAGAATGTAACAGCCATACCACTGGACTCTAATGCTGTTCAGTGCTGGAAATTAAAAAAATTTCCATCAGAAATTTTCAATTCAGAAAGATGCTTCATAACTTCGACATTTCAGAGCCCAGTTTAAAACCAGCCAACTGGCTGTCAGAAG
The DNA here is from genome assembly GCA_029814505.1 of Siphamia roseigaster. Taxonomy (NCBI): domain Eukaryota; kingdom Metazoa; phylum Chordata; class Actinopteri; order Kurtiformes; family Apogonidae; genus Siphamia; species Siphamia roseigaster. The sequence goes on along the minus strand of JAPTYR010000031.1, from coordinate 37,184,997 downwards.
CGACAGTTAGAGATATATCCCCGAACAACCCCAGCCCTTCACCAGACAGCTATGATGTCATGACATAAGGCATCCCCAGGTCATTGGCTTTCATTTGCACTTAATTTGAGGACAATCGGACAAATAGTTCCAGAGATATTGGCAGAAGACTGTTTAGTGATTTCAAACTTTTGAGCAACCCCTTGTAGGTAATCTAGGAACGGTAAATCCTCCAAAATCAAATCAGTTCTTCCTCGTCATTATATCTATCCACATGCCAAAGACGAAATTTGTAAACCAAATATTTATCAAGTTATCGCGTAAACACCTACAGTATCCAGAGCCGCCCGGACCAAAAACATATCTCTGAAATTCCGTTTGGGGATATAATAATCATAGCTAATCAAAAACTGGTAAAATGCAATAAATTATTTTACAATGTAGTTTAAAGAGGTAAACCTAAAAGTTAAAATACTTTTAACTATTTTAAAAGGCTAATTAGTGATCTGTAACAAATTCCTTTTCATAAGTAACCTTCCCATGGTTGAATGTTTGCTTTGGTTCAGTATCCTAAGTAGTAATGCAACAGAACACATTTGTTAAAAGGAAATACACAAAAATACCTTTGGGACTTTATGTCCAAATTGACTTATGACAAAAGGTGGACACATTTATCAGCTTTTATTAAAAACAAAGGAGGGAAAAGAAGAAGAAAAGTAAATTGCACTGAGGGGATTTTTGCTGCAGACTTGACTGTGTAAGCCACCTCGGATGCTCTCATATCTTATCATAGGGTTCTGTCATTATTTTCCACTGTACATATGAACAATTGAACATATAATTGAAAAGACAATGTTAATACCAGAAAATACAGATTAATGTAGCTTGACGTCTGTCCAACCAGCCAATGATTGCCTGATAGAGACATCCAATTGTACTTTTGAAATAAATTCACAGAACTTTTTCTGTATTCCATTTCCAGCACATCTAAGAGGATTGTCAAAAAAAATTATTCTCAGAAAAAAACAATTTTCAGGGAAAAAAAAAATTCTCTCTCGGTAAAAATCACCATCTAAGTTATGCGTTATGTTGGTAAAGTGGAAGACAACTTTTGGTATGCATGTTTAAATTCAAAATTATGGGCCCAAATGAAAGTTGGCTTTCTCCTCCAGCTTTACAAAGAGGTGAGACATCAATGACTCCTGTGTTGTTTGATGCACAAAGTAATAATGTAACACAAACTAGACAGATAGAGAGCAAAACATGAAGAAGGGAAAGCCAGCTGATAAGAGGTAAGAGGCCGTAGAAAATGACATTGACTTTGCAAGCAAAGAAAACAAACATCTAGGATGATTCTTTATCTAAAAGGGATAAAAGATGGGACAGAGACATAAGGCTGTCTTTGTCTGATGAGTACGCACAGCAGCTAAACACAACTTTCCATAGAGACAGACAGAAAAGAGAGATTAAAGAGGGAGTTAAAATGACAGGAGAGGACAAAAGGTGGTTCTCTTCGACTGAAGCAAAGCTGCTGTGTGGACTGTGAATATGCAAAAAATGAGCAGCTGATTTCTTACATGGCGTAAAATCATATGTTCCAATACAACACCAAGGAGGCAAGACTGTGAGCAGCATAAATTATCAACAGTTTAATCACCCACCTAACACAATTTCCTAAGAAACTGTCAAACAACGTCGTCACGGCTGGCCTGTTTAGTTCTACTTATCTTCAAAGTGGTTGCAATTTGCTCCAGAGTATGTATCAGACATGAGTCAGTGAGTGACACAGATGAGTAACATGTCGCAAATGGATTCATGAGTAAACAGAGACAAAAGACAGAGGAAAGTGGAGAAAAAAAAAATAGAGGTTACAGTCATGGACATCCTTCTGTAACATAAATATAATCAATATTTCATTCAAGTTTAATGGGAGAGTTTTCTTCCTAAAGGCCCCGTCACCCCTTTTTTTTTTTTTTTTTGGGGGGGGGGGCGCATCGGTAGCTTATATAGAGCATTTTGATAACTGCTGTTGGAGGACAGTTAGTAGGTATGGATCTACTGGATCCTCCATCCCTCTGCTCACCATGGCGTCTTGAGGAGTTACTGACGTTTTCCTCTTATCAACTCTATTTTTATATAGACTATATAGGCAGCATGTGGCTCTTACATTCCTCTGCTGCAGCTCCCTATGGCTTTGGAAAATTAATAATGAGTATTTAATTTATATTCATTTAATTTTAGTTCCTTAGTTTTTAAAATGTTTATTCTAAATTTGAAGATTATGGTGATACCAGTTATTACAGTTATTATCTCCAGCTGTACAACAAAGTCCGGGCGCTGTCCAGAGGGAAGGTGCTGAAACCCTTGCTGCGTGTCTGGAAAAGGTGAAAACAGGTCTTCCAGAACACATCTACAGAGGTCAAAATGCCAAAGAGACACGTTCAATAAGTTATACATAGGTTTTGGATACGCTAAGCATTATCTTGACATATTTTTATTCATGAGGAACTAACAAGAAACATGTGTGAACATGTCACATAACTTATAGACCACGTATGAGACATGGGGCAGAAAATTTGTGCAAGCATAAAACTTCGACAACCTCGCTGAACTACAACCGACGCCAGCATGCTCCGAAATTATACAAAATGTACCCATAAATTAGACATATGCCAGCATATTTGCCAAATTTGTCATACATCGCATGCGCTGACAAAAATCTTCCAAGTGTGATAGGGCCTTTAGTGAGATGTGAAGAAAGTAGATGGTTAGTTGTAATGGTAAATTATTATTTACGTTCAGAACAGGAAAAATTATTTACGAAATTTAGAGATAAAACATTTAGGCCTGTTTCAAGAGTCGATGCAATGGTACACAGACGCGAACACATTGTGACGCCTTGACCGCCATGACACGTGCATGTCTGGTGCAACACCAAAACACACTCTTCTTTAGTGGCCATGTCAATCTGGATATCACCTGCTTTGACACCCAGACTGTACCAGACTCAGAACCCCCCTCCCCCCCCTTCCTACACTAACTGTGTATGACAACTTACACGTTGCATGGCTTACTTGTGTTCAATGTGTAAACTGTGAAAAGAAACGCATTGCACGCGCATCACACACGCTGACTTTGAACCAGGCCTTAAAATCATTGTCATGGATTAAAAACAAAACACCAAAGTTGAGAGAAAACAAGTAAAAATCATCTCTGGGGCATTTTGGAAGCAAGCATAACAATTTAAAGAAAATTAGCCAATGCGATGCAATTATATTTATCACAATATATAACTGTATTGTAATTATCATCATTGTTTTGTAGCCCCACACCCCTATTAGAAAAGAAACACCTGAATTCAACATGTTCCAATATTTCTGTCCATATAATGTATGTGCATGTGCAGTGTGTGTGTCCATACCAAAGCTCTAGTCCATCCTCTAGCAAGTACACATGTGGTGGCTGGGACACATCGGTGCTCAGCTGGATGACAGGAAGAAGGAAAGGGTACAGGTTCTTACTTTCTGCCCCCAGGCCCTGTGAGAAAATATACATGCAGAGGAGTACTGGTCAAATAGAGGAAAACTCATAAAACACAGTCTTATGCAGGCATAAAAACTTTACCTTGTGTCTGCAGCTACTGTTTTTAGTATGTGTTCCTTTCAGACCATCAGGGCAGAATAAATCAGATGGATGTATAAAAGTGTTCAATAAACCTCAGCTCCGAGACACACAGCTCTGTACACTTTGCCAGACCACTCATAAACTAGATCATACTGTCCGTAAACCCCACTGCTAGTACACGAGAATACTTTGCTCTCATAATAGTTGTGATGCATGAAAAAGAGCCAGTGTTGTACAGGGTGTCTGAACTGTTCCCACTTTCAATAATAAGGAGGTGCCATAAATAGTGGATTTTTGCACTCAAACGACTGCTTGCTTTAAAGTGCAAGGGTTGTTTAGGTCCATTTTATAGGCCTTTTAAAACACTGTGGGCCTATTTACTTCAATTGGCAGAGAACAAAAACAGAGAGAAACAGCATGAACTAACTTTTTATCCATTTAGTGGTTAGGGGTCATTAGATACGCAGAAAATGTTTGGATATTCCAGTGGGGAAAATGCTGCTTCTGAAGTCTGTCACATAATCACAGTCCAAACATGCATTGTATATTCTGTGCCGTATATGACCATGTTACCACTGACTGTCAATCACAATGATCACCCTGACCATTTCTTGCTTTGAAAAACATACTATTACAGAGTAATGGTGCATCATTAACAGAGTTTAAATCCAAATAATATTATTTAACTAGGATGAGGTTTAAAAAAGGGTAATTATCAAATTGAATTTCATCTTTCCTGTGTCTCCAGGCCACATACCTTTGGGGTACTGTAGGCCCCTCCTCCACAGTCTTTGGTCTCCACACACCACTACACAAATAAGCATTTGCTAAGGAGAATGAGAAGTTCGTGGCTAAAAATAGCAAGAGCAAGTTAGTTGTGTGGAATTGATATGGCTTCAAAGTTTCCAATGAAGACCAACTAAGTCTTCGCTGCAAGCTCTGCCTCAAGGTGGCTGGCAGCACCTTCAACGTCACACACCATCGAAATCAAAAATTGCATTTTTAGAGGACAAAAGAAAAAAATAAAGATTTTATTTGTGGCCAATCGTACAGCTCTATTACAGAGACAATTGCACTTCTCACATTTGAATCAGTGATAAACAAAATAAGCACAGTTTAAAAGCAATAGATCCATGTTCTTAGCACTGTTCTGATGCATTATGCCGATCTCAGTACTGGAAGCGTCTACTGGCAGCATGATACATGATTAAAACTAAACGGATGCACTACACTTCTCTGGGACACAGCATCCTCAATCACACCAAGTGCATGCTGACTGTCCTGGTCACAGACAACCGCATATTAACACTGCATCTGGGTTGTGGCTTTATATAGACATTTGTTAAAAAAGAGAATAAGAAAGGAACCAATATTTAATCTCTAATCCAATAAAATATCCAAACAGTGGCATCCTTTTGAATTTTGACAAACAAGAAATCATTCAAGTGTGAAATCCACTGGTTCCGGTAGTCAGACTATTGTGTCTAGACTTACTGTAATTAATATAACTGAATGCAATTTGCATCACCAAATAACCAGGCATGTCAAGTTAGAGAGAAAATTAAGGTGATGCATTTTCTTTGCCTGTCCTTCTATGATGAGATGCAGGGAAAGAGATGTTGAACAGTGTGTCATTTTGACCTCCAAGAAAAGGTAGATGTTGCAGACAAAGCATACTTTAATCTGTGACAAATGGAGATTAAATGGCATATTCTGTTTGAGAGGTACTTTATCTATTATACGGTCTGCTTAATTCACGTCAGTTAAAGACTATGTAGCCGTATAATCTCCTAAACAGTTCTAAGTAAAAGCCATCAGGAAAATTAATACTACTTTTTTACAATAAAAACTTCACAGCCTCAATAAAGCCAACAGATAAGAGCATAGCACTGAATAATTACTGGAACGACTGAGGTGTTTCATCCGCAACAAGTTATTTCACCCTTACTGATGCAGTAAGCAGCTTCTCATTTATTAAACAATAAGAAATTGGACAACAAAAATATTCATTGGGCTCATTAGGTTTTTGAAAGCATGGTTCAAGATGTCATTTTCACACACGGCTTGGCCACCACAGAATCCAGTCCTGAACCCCATTGTGAATCATTGGGATGTGATGGAGACTTTAAACAGTGGCCTGACACTTTCGTAATCAACTTAAGACTTGACCAAAATAAATATGGTATAGTTTATATCTGACATTGCATAAGCATTGCTTGGCATCATTTATTCCACAATGAATGTGCCATATAATCAAAGCCTAAGGCAACTGAGCAAAATGTAGAGCGTGGGACTTGTTTTTGGCCAAGATATGCATTTCTACCATTATTTACCTGCATAGTTACTTTTCATTTTCTTGTTTTGCAGTTTAACAATGAAGTTTTAAACTTTTGATCTGTGCAGGGTTTTGTTTTAATGACCTGTGCTCTCACTAAAACAAGCAAAAGGTTTAGAGAGCATAATTTATCAAAGGAAAGAAATAACCTACCCTTGAGCACAACTGTCAGGACAATTCTCAGGCACACAAGTTCACACACAAAAAAAGTAAAAAGCAAACAACAACACCACAATTTTATATACACGTTCATGAAAATAAGCAGTATAAGGTCACTGGCTTTGACAACTGTGTTTAGCCTGGCTTATGAATTATGCCCTCTGGAACACTCTTTCCCCTTGAAACTTCACTTCCATCTTCTTCACATATTCCCGCAAACTCTAGTCTGTCAATGAAAAGTTAACCACTGTCAGACGCTATGCCCTTTCACAACATCCTATCACTTTGAGTTTTACTCAGCCATTTACACAGTCAGAGAAAACACCGACATCAGAATGTGGGAGGGAGTAATGAGGAGAAAGTGCTGGTGGTGTGTGTTTCTGTGGGAGTGGGAATAGGGGACAGGGCGACTATGTGGGGGCATGACTGTCTGAAGGCACAGAGTATGCAAAGCAGCATTTCACAATTGCCAACATTGTTTCACTGATGGCATGACATTAATTTGAACTAAATATGCTCCCTCTACACAAAAAAGGCACAGCCAAGCTCAGTCCCCGCTTGCAATGACCCTCTTTGCTCATAGAAAGCAACAAGTAACTAGACACTCGCAGCAAGTTGAAAACAAGTAAGATTATATGCTTGCTGTAAAAGATTTAACCTAAAGGAGAATTCTGGCAACATTACAAATATATCCCATCTGTTTGAGGCTAAACTAAGTTATCTTAAGGGAAATGCGTGAGAAGATTTTATTCGGGGTACACAGAGTTTGACACTTGTGCTCAATTTCCATCAAAGTGTTAAACCTTCTCTGAAGCTCATAACATCTATTAAAATGCTTTTGAGCGGACTGCCCGTGGTGTGTGGGCCCATAGCATATAACCCAGTGCATAATTATAACATTAGCTAGCACAGACATGCTACATTTGGAGCTTTTAGAACGAGCACACATACCTCTCCTATCTTCCGGGTTCTACAGAAAGTCTACACATATCGATCACCAAAGTCATACAACCCAGTAATCCAAAATGTTGTTTTAGTCCAATGGCATGTCTTTATTTCCAGAAACAAATAGTTTATGCCAGTTTAGAAAAACTGAAATTAAATAGCCAAAACATACATTTGGCAAAATCTCCAGTCCTCTGAGCTATAAAAAATGTTAATATCACGGACAGTGATGGTTTATCCTTTAGCAATACAAAAAAGTTGTGTAGCACTTTGGTAAGGTCTACAAAACTTTTCTCTTTCTGGCATAATGTGTGTTCTCTTACTTTTTAACAAGGTATTCATGCTTCTATAAAATCATACCTTAAGACACTGTTACTGCAGAATACATGTACAACATAGGAAGGATTCATCAGAACAATACTGAATAAGAAGTCTACCTTTCTAGCAAGTTGAAAAAAGCAAACATTCATTTAATATAAAAAGAATCCACAAAATACCATTGTATTGTTTCCTATCCAAAAAGAAATGTGAATATATTATAATAATTTGCTAATCTAACCATCATTAAGCCGTAAGACATCATTGCCTCCAACATTTTGCCACATGGTTAATGATGTTATTCTGTCAACAAGTTTTGTCTCCTACAATGAAGTAATGCAGCAGCGGCAGCCACATAGGGGCTCACAAACCTTCTGTTATCTGCTTTCAACCCAGATTATTTTCTTTATTTCTCTAATAAAACTGGTTGAAAGGGATGAAATTATCAAGCATAAAATATGCAGTAAGATGGCCCAGACATGCACTCTGTTATGGGGAAAACCAAAATAATGGCTCTCTGACATAATTTTCCTCCCCCCATCCCCCCCAACACAATTTTCTAAAATCTCAAAATGACATAAAAAGCTAAGGGAAAAAAATTAAATATTTAGAAATCATTTAAAAACAGACATGCACAAGAACCAAGGTGGGGTTTTTTATGTGACACACAGATATGAAATGATGTTACATATCTAAAAAGAAAAATGTTGTCATTTCCTACAAAAGCATCTTCATGTCGTTTCTATCAAACTTGGCATGCGACATACCTGTACCAAATGGATGAGTGTAGTGAGTATGGCACATCGGAGCATGTTGTGTTCTTCAGATTGTTTCCAAAGTAGAGGCAGGTATTGCACAAGACAGCCTACATATGGTCGGATCTGACAGGGAAAAGGGAGAGAATTGGGATATAATTCAGCGATATAGTGCATGAATTAAACTATCTACTATGTTTGACACTGGCATACAAGTAAAATGCTTCCAGAAGAAAAGGAATGAAACACATTTGTGTCAGTGATAAAGATAAATTCAGTTAAAAGTGCTGTTTGGCTTTAATTTCAGATAGTGTTGGGTAAAAAGTCCAACTTCTATGAATTAATCAGAGAACAGGATTTACTGAAAATGACTGCCTCCGAGCAACAAATTCTACTACAAAACACTGCCTGCACATTAGAATACATTCACTTTTCACATCCCTTCTATTCTAAGATTTGCAAATCAGTTATATAAAAGTAAATAAACATGTAGTACAGCCCAAATGTTTGGACACACTTTCTCATTCAATGCCTTTTCTTTATTTTCATAACTATTGACATTGTAGATTCTCACTGAAGGCAATAAAATTGCGAATGAATGCATGTGGAATTATATTTTTTTTTAAAAAGCGTGACATATCTCTAAATATGTTGTATATTTTAGATTCCTCAATGTAGCCACCCTTTGCTTCTTTAATAGCCCTTGGTGTTCTGTCAATGAGTTTCATGAGGTTGTCACCTGGAATGGTTTTCTCTTCACTGCTGGGTCTTGTCAGGGGTTACTTAGTGGAATTTCTGCCTAATGAATGGACAGCATATATATTTCACATATAGTTGCACATATGTTCATATAGATTCTTTCCATGTGAGTTCAGTAATTTCACTATTTTTTTGTTGTTTGTACATAATTCCACATGTATTCATTTAAAGTTTTATTGCCTTCAGTGACAATCTACAATGCAAACAGTCATGAAAATAAAGAAAAGACATTGAATGAGAAGCTGTGTCCAAACTTTTGGCCTGCACTGTATGTGTACAATTCAATTCAGTTTTATTTGTCGAGCCCTAAATCACAACAAGGTTGCCTCAAAGGGCTAATAGGCAACAACACTTTAACATCCAGTCTGTCTTGGAAAAAAATTGGCCAATCAGCACTTTAGTTACTTGTTTTCAGAGTCCATCTAATTAAAATATGTATAATTTGCATATGAAAGTTTGGTGGTGGTCAGAGGGGCCGTAGGCACAAAATGGCAGCCACGCTTCAGTCAGTCTGCCCCAGGGCAACGGCGGATACAAATGTAGTTTACCACCACCAAAGCAAGAATGTGAGAGCAATTAATAATGAATCCATTGTGCGCTTCGAGTATGCATTCATAGAAAAGCAATATATAAATATAATCTTTTTTTTTTCTGACTGTATATCCACAAATTTTCCATATAATTGTAGATCAGCACCATGGACAGATACATTAACAGTGATTAGTTAAAAAGTAACTTTATACTTGCATATCAATGATGACTTTTCTAAGTTTTCTATGATCTTTTAGAAAAGTTTCAAACACCATTAAGTATTAATCCATGGACTGCATAAAGTCCATATTCATACCTACCTGTTCTGATCCATGAAATTGCAGAACCAGCTGCGCTTTTCTTTTATTACACCACAAAGAAGGATTTATTGGGCCTTTTTTCCTAAGTTCCGTACTACTTCTTTCTTTTAAATCAAGTTATATTGTTTTCTGTACTTGAAAATTGATGCCATCACTCTTTGTCCACTGTAAAGCAAGGAAAAAAATGATGGCACACCGTAATTTCAGTATAGTTGCTAACTCTAAGACTCTCCAGACATTCAGATATGACACTGAATTATGATCTTGAAGAAGTTTCCTGTCATTTTCCTGTGCTGATTTGTGCTATCCTGTCACATTGCCCTGTAGGGACTGTATGACTGGGCTGCACTCCCCACACTGATTTTTTGCTCGATTACACCTTTATGAGGAATCGGCACGGAGCAGATGGAACACTAAGGGGGAAAAAAAGAGAAAGAAAACGACATAAAGCCTTGAGGACAAAGATAAAATGTGAGGAAAAACAGCCCCACAAACCAGCCTGGGATGACATTTATAAGAGTGACAGCAGGAAAAAAAAGAGCAAAAACTCATCATATCTGTCATCATGTTCAGTTCAACTCAAGCTGCAGTCATGGTTTTCGTTGTCTAGTTTTCTCAGCTGCTGCCACTCCTTCTGGGTTCAAAATCCCTTGTGAGCAGGGTAAGAATATTAATGGGACTCTTACTGACTCTGGAAGTTTAGCCAGGGCCAGTGACAAGGGAAGACTTAAACAGACTGACAGTTCACAAGGATGAAAGCCATTTCTGTGACAGATTTAAGTCAACGGATCGTTTAGGAGAAGGTGCTTAAAATGGATCTGAAAAGAGCCTCAGGGGGTCAAAGGGAGGGTCATTTTTTTTTTAAGTGTTGGCAGTTAAGTGGATTAGAACGACTTATTGGATGCTCGGAAAAATAAAAAAATAAAATCCGTAACAGCACTGCAGACAGTAGCGAAAAGGTGCCATAAGGCGAATGAAGAGGCGAACATTGGAGGAGAGGCAACGTGAGACCTTGAGACTTAAAGACAGACCAAATATGGACACAGCTATGTCAATGGTGCCATTTTCTCAAAAAAAAGACAAATCAAAAATGTGGCTGTCTTTATAGAACATATGATCTTTTATATCTTAATTATTTTTTTGACAGCTGCATATGTAGTTGTCAGTCGGAATGATTAAGTTCCCTTCTATGGCGTTACTCTTTTCCCAAAACGAAAAGGACCCATGTGCCTAAACGGACGTCAAATAAGCATAAGCACGATAACAAGATTTCAAGTATGCTTAGTGTTTCATATACTGGGGTGCACGGCTGAAAATATTACCTGTATGTTTACCCTCTCGATGACACAAGAGATGACATGAAGGACTTGCATTTTCGTGTCGCACTCCGTCACCTGCTGCAACAGCTGGAAAAGCAGCCCGAAGATCGACTCAAGGTACTGCACGGGAAGAAAAGAAAGGGTCAAATAACCTTATGAGGACACTGACAACATGAGTAATTACTGTGAATGATTGACTCAACTCTTTTCACTGGTCTGAAACAACATTACGTAGATAGCGAGATATGTACTTACTGGAAGGAACTGCTCTGTCCGGAACTCAAAGTCATCAACAGGTGGTGAGGAGTTAAGGATTAAATTAATGTCAATCACATTTTCTTTGGCATAGCAACGAGTTTTAGACTCAGACAAACTTTAAAAGATCCACGAGGGAAATTACTTGGTCATAGCTTACCTGCATACAAAACACTCTTGAAAAAAAAAACAAACAAAAAAAAATTAAGTGCGAAGAGATAAAAGATAGTGTCAATGACACTGCGCTCATCCGGAACATGTCTTAATTATGAAGGTAATAATGTAGCAAAATGTACGAGCGCGTATGCTTGATTTGAGAACTTGTAGAATGGATTTGAGCACTTGTAGGAAAGAAGTTGAGAATGTGTAGAACAGAAA
>JAPTYR010000031.1:37162655-37173058 GCA_029814505.1 Siphamia roseigaster | reverse complement strand
AGTTATTTTGGTAACAGACAAACAAACAGACAAACCAACGCCAATGAAAACATAACCTCCTTGGCGGAGGTAATAAAGTATTTAAAGGATATTGAGCTTCAGAGTCGTAGCCGTCTCAATCCGTACCTATGGGAGGAATTATTAAATATTAACAGGGAATACTGGTAGTGCTAAGATAAATGCATGGTACATAAAGAGATCCCAATAAATAGGCAAGAGGGCTCCCCAAAACTACAATAAACAAGTTGGAGGAGAATGGGCCTCAGGTTCCAAATAAAATACAAACATTGTGAACGTTCGAAAACATGAATTGCAGTCTTGCATAACCAGATTCGTCTCTACACTACGTTACTGCCATGTCAACATTGGATATGCAGAAGATCTGGCACCTTCCACTATAGTTTTGGAGTGCTGTGAAATCATGCTCGTCATTGCCAAGGACAGGATACAGCAACAGCCATTTGAAAATGGCAATGAATGAGGAAATGTTTCGAAACCATTTCATTTATTCATTCATTCTACGTGATTGGAAAGGAGCAGTATGAAGAAAACTTATAATACATGTCCCTATCTTCAAACATCTGCTCACATCAGATAAGCTGCCGTAACAGCCCTTAAACAGTTTACACGAATAATGAAAATAAAACAAATCCATAAGTGAAATGATTTCACAACATACTTTTATATAGCTACACTATTCTTTCTATACAACCTCTTAAACTGAAAAATATTTGTACTGCTCTTCTCACACATTGCCAAAGAAATCCACATCCTGACACCCACGACAGAAATACACATTTGCTTTACATTATTCCAAACCCTGTGTTGTTTAAAATGAAACCTCCTTCTATGTTTTGCATCCTGTGACACTCAACAATCTCTCCAAATTTGCAGGCAAAAGACTATCTTGGTCTAAACACAACCAACAATGTCCTTAATTCAGCCAACTCATTAAACTTTAACAATCCTGATTTAACAAACAATTGAAATTAACATTGCACGTGATTTTCATTGCACTTTTCTGTAATAGAAACAATGGCTTTGTGATACTCCTATATATGTTGCCCCACACTTCAATAAAATAACTAAATGCTTACAAAAGAAAGCACAGCAGAATTGAGTAGAACACCAATTCTGTCAGGTGGCAGATAAAGCAGTCACCCTTTCTACAGGATCCTGTAAGACAGTTTACACGATACCCTGGAAAACTGAACAGCACATCTATTTGTACATCGGAGTTTCAACATCTTTCTATAATATGATACTGTCTCAGAGTATTAGAACGAGGGACGACTTACAGCTTTCAGTCTGTAAGCAGAACCTCTACCACCCTATTCCCACACTACCTCTCTCCTGTCACTCACGGTGTCACCGTTTGCTTCTCTGCCACACCCACTCAGGATGCAGACCCACCACATGGTCAGACATCTGCGGCAGCAATGTGTATTCATTTTATATTTGACAAAATGACATTACACAAACTATAAGTTAACCAACTGAACAATTTTAGTGCTGGGTCCTTTGAATCCATTCCAACAGATGACCCATAATGCAATTCTCTGCACCTAACATTAATGAGCATATATAATAGCATAGGTATTTCTTGTCCTCAATTCAAGTGTTTTTGTTAGACTTAATAAACTTAAATGATTTAAGGTCATATCTTTCCTCAAATGATGAGATGAACAAACCTTTTTCTTGGAAGGGGAGGGATTATTCCTTTGATTTTAACACACAATCCAAATAATGGGTTGATTGACATAGTTAAGTAATGCACCCAGTTTGACATGAACTCTGAAGAACAAAGTTTGGAACTTCTATTTTGTTTTAGATCAATGACCTAATTTCAGCTATATTTACCTCCCCCTCTGTGCTACTTAGAAGACCTGGCATTTTTTTAATATAATAAAACTTGTTTGGCATAACTCTACGACTTCATTCCTTCATGCTTTCAAATGAATAATGTTGAGTGAATTCTGGGTTATTATGTTGTTTTGAATGACTGCGAATATTTGCAGATTTGCAGTTGTCTTATTAAATATTTCATTTGTAGTTCATAAATCATGCATTCTTTAATTAATTATTAATACTAATACACATTTGTGATGGACTTTCTTAAAACACTTGACCGGTTATCGCTGAAGTTATCTTTTCATGTTTTTAGATTTTCAATGCCAATCAAGTCATTTTAAAAGTAAGATGCCTTTTTGGAAGTTACTTATTTTTCACCACGCTTATATTTCTGGACCTCGATCCAAAGCACAAGCTCTGCAGTATCACACTTCACTAACGGGAGTCTTTCAGAAGTCTGAATTGACTGACCTGTTTAAATAAGCAGCAACCTTGCATAAAAGAATCCACAGCAACTTTTGTACCAGAGGTTTACCTGTCTCTCCCGAGGACGACGATAAGCAAACTTAAAAAGACATTTAGAAATTTAATAACTGTGAATAGTCCCCAATATTTAAGGACCACTGGAAACCAAAGAGATTCAAAGGCTGTGTTATGAGTGTGTCTAAAGGAGGCTACGATGCTGCAATACACACAAACATACCATCGTTTTGTGAAAGAAACGTTCTGTATTTGCCATTATCAACGGGAAGTCCCCTGTGGTGACTCAACTATTAAAGCTGGAGACCTTCATGAAGATATACAGCTATTTTCTTTACATAACTTGGTATGAAATTGAACCATTAGAAAACACTTGACATATTTAAAAAGGATTACATAATTTGCATAATCACTATAAAATGTTTGTACTTCTCTTATTTTTCTAACCCATTCCGAAATCATGCAGACAAGCAATAATGTGAAATATACTGAATGTATGAAGTAACTAAATGTCGAACTGTGGGGACGGTTAAATATAGAGATGTACAAATTTCCTCGCTGTGTCTGCATGATCATAAAGTACTGACTAATGGTTTGGTAATGTTGCATATATTAACATGCAACAAAAGGATTATGTTGATGAATGTAGCCATCAGCTTCCATCAGCATTGGCCTTGTTGGTAATTCAAGCACTAATGAGAGAAACTGCATTTCTATTCCACTGCAAAGCGTTCAAGATAATAGATTGCTTGATGAAGTACTCAGAGGGGTTGCATAAAGACACACACTTATGTCTAACAATGATTCAGGCAAAATAGTTGTTTGACATCATTGTTCAGCCTCTTTCAGGAGGGTCACAAAAAGGCTCAGATTTATAAGTCAGTGCAAATTCAGAAGTGAAAGTTAACGGAGCACTGAATCTAAACGTATCAAGCACCTGGTTAGAATTAAAAATCCCATTATAAAAGTTCTCCAAATGTTAAATAATCTTTACGGTGACACATTAACTGAAAATTGCTCCAGCGATATGAAGATCGACATTTAGTAACCATCCCTTAAAGAAGCTATATGCAGTATTTCTACTTTCAAATATTAAAAAATTACCTAAAATTATAATGACAGTATTCAAAATAAAGAGCAATGAATTTATGCCAATGTATCAGACTGCAGAGGTATGAACTGAATCTAGTCTAGTCAGGTTGACATTTATGTGACCACATAGGGAGTCACTCTGGCGGTGTCCAATGATGGGAAAAAATTCAAGCTAACAGGCCTTTGACCAAAGCATTAGAAAATGATGACAACCGCTGAGAAACAACATTTAATGTTAAATGAGGGGGGGAG
The DNA here is from genome assembly GCA_029814505.1 of Siphamia roseigaster. Classification (NCBI taxonomy): domain Eukaryota; kingdom Metazoa; phylum Chordata; class Actinopteri; order Kurtiformes; family Apogonidae; genus Siphamia; species Siphamia roseigaster. The sequence continues at coordinate 37,169,383 of JAPTYR010000031.1, read as the reverse complement.
TAATAAAAGGTAGAAATACTGTTGTTTTCACCACGGGACACTATGAATGTTTGGGTCTTCTTCCCCCCCCCACCCCATGGGTTATTTGACCCTCCTCAACTCATCCCGCACATAAAGTCACTTTTTTTTTTACCCAACCCAACAGTCCCCGTCAGTAACCTGCTGATCTATGCATCACTATTATTAACCATTAAATAATGTTAAATATAACAGGCTATACATTGCTAAACATTTGAACCTGCTATAGGGAATTTACACATTATATTGAACATATTTTTGTATCTCTGCTCAATTATTGACCTACCTTGTGAAAAAAGGTACATTTTTTGCCCTGCCCCTGATCTGTGCATCATTACTGAGTATAGTGCTAAATAAAAAGAAGTAGTTAGATACTGAAATCACAGCATTTCTGATACACAACAAAGTGTGATTATGAGAGTCATAAAACTATTATGTGTATCTTCTCTTAATGGTCAATTGTTGATCTGTGGTTGAGGCTAAACTGTGACAGTTCTGACCTTGCCTGGATAATTCAGATCTTTAGTGCAGTTATTGACAACACAGACTGAACAGAAAACAAGAGCTGATTTGTGGTTTTACTGTGGCTGTTTTCAGTCTAAAAAACAGAGCTCAGATAACAAAGCTAAAATATAAAATGTCAGATGATGATTGTAAGACACTGTTATTTTACCAGTTGTCAAATTATCCAGTTATAACTTTTAGTTTGAAGAAGAAATATATGATACATCGTGTTGGTGGTTGGTTACGGCTTTGGTTGTCATAACAGCTTCCCCGTGCTGTTGAGACTTTGGAATATCAGTACACCATATTATCTCTTTAATGCTGCAGGAGACAAAATCAGGTGAGAGAAAAAAAAAACAGCAGTTTGAAAATACACTCCTTTTGCAGTTCTCCTCTTTCAATCCCAATCTAAGACTAAAAATAAACACAGCTGACCTCTGGTTGGTTTGTGCCATTATGGAAAATTGAAGCCACTTTACCAACTATCTGTATGAAGACAGAGTAAAGTAGTAAAGTCACATACAGGTCCATTCTGACAGTCTACTAAGCTATGAGTAATTACAGATATCAATCACATAGTGGATGGAGCTCATTTGTCTGAAAGTACCTATAATTAAAAACAAAAATCTGTGCCATGGGGTAGATTTTCTACTCCTTGAAAAACATAAGTAATAGTAAATGCAGAGGTCCCTTGTCCACTCAGACCACTTGATTGCATCTTACTGAAAGATAACTACTGAATGTTTGTCCATGTGCCTGGGTATTGGGTCGCTGAGCCCCGTGCTGTTGACTGCCACCCAATCCACATTTCACCCATCTCCTACGGGTTCCCTCAGTGGGGGGAGAGCCCGCCTCACAGCGTGAGGAGCTCATTCACCAGGGAGGAGCTTGGCGTGGAGCCACTGCTCCTGCACATTAAGAGAGGCCAGCTGAGGTGGCTCAGGCATAGATTTATGATGCTTCCTGGACACCTCCCAACGGAGGTACACTGGACATGTCCCGCTGGGAGGAGGCCCTGGGGGGAAGAACTAGGACACGCTGGAGACACTATGTCTCTCAGCTGTCCTGGGTATACCTTAGGAACCCCTGGAGGAACTACAGGAGGTGACTGGGGAGAGGGAAGTCAGGCCATCCCTGCTTAGACGGTTGCCTCCATGACCCTGCTCCAGACAAGGGGAAGAAAATGGATGGATGTTTACCCATGATGTTTAAAAAAAAACTGCAGTTTTAAATAAATTGAGCCAAGTAAAAAGTATGTTTGGATCATAGTTATACTGTAACAAAAATGAAATAAATCAACAAAGACTATAAATTACAATTAAAGCAGAATGTAACATCAATCTGCATTATCTACAGCTAAAAGGGGCTTATCACTAAAATTCCTTCAAGGTAAGATTAAAAGGTTACAAGGAAAGAATAAAGGTAGTGTTTTATATTTTGCAGTTCAAAATTAATAATGAAAGGACTGTAAATGCTTATTAGAAAGAATTCAATTTTCTATCAAAAATGATGAACTGGTATTAATTTCTTAGGATGAAACTAAAATGTCTTACAGTGCTCATACGTTAATCATGACAAGACTGAGTAGGATTTCATCATGAAGCACTAATCCCCCCTTTTCTTAAGGTTCATTAAATGCCTTCCCACAGTCAAGTAAAAGTGAGCAGAAATGTGACTTGAGCATGGTGCCATTAAATCTGGTTTAGGTACATACTGTAGAAAACTTTGAACACCTCCCACTGAGAATGCAAAAGGCCTGAAAAACTGAAGGAGTTAACTTTGCCTTGATGGTTATTTTTAGCTTTTACTGAGAAACTGTGAGTCAATGTCAGAGAAGAAGGCAGCACTAAGTGGAAAAAAGTGGGAATTTATTGCAGGAAATAGAAATGGAAAACTACAAACATCTGTGATCTGTGACTCAGTTCACAAATGGCACTGATAGATGCAAATAGGATGTGTGCACAGATGTCGGTCCTCGACAAACTGCATCACACTGTGCAGCAATGCCAGACCAATTCACCCATGACTTTTAATATGAAGTTGAGTGTTTGTAGTCTCTGTAGTACAAAGCTAAAATCTCTCAAACACATTTCAAACATTACTTTTTTACTGTTCGCATTTATGACGGTCCTAAAACTCGAAGGATGTTGAGCTCTGAAGTCATCTCCCCATGGAATACTGAGTATTTCCAATAAGAAATTGAACATGGCCATGACTTAATCAGAGTCCCCTCCTCCTGTTAAAAACACAACTTCTATGACAATAAAACAAGGCAGTTACGAGTAAATGGCTGAAATGAAGCACATTCACAGGACAAAAATCCATACGTCTCTTGTGCTGATCACTCTACTTAACTGAAGTGAATGTCAGAGATAAATACAACTGTTATCATGAGTGATTCACTCTGGATTTAACAAGTACCATAGAATAGTAATAAATATATTGATAACCAATTAGACTGATTGACTGAAAGTAGTTTTCTCCATTAGCTTATTAAAAGTTTATGAGCAATAATTCATTCTGTCCAAGAGGCTCTAATTGGCCAAGACCATATTGATCAGGAACTGCAAAAATGATTTGTAATGTGGTCAGTGGTTGTCAGAGTAGAATACTGTGGGGGGAGAACCCTTCGATCTCACTGTAGTGATTTCCTTCATAAACCTTACAGCTAATTACATTATGATTATAGTATAAAACAAGATTCTAAATTATAGATCTAGATTGTGAATATATGACAAAACATTTAATGCGTCCTAAATCTAATTTTGGATCAGTCTATAAATTGGATACGAGCAGATGTGGGTGTATAAGGGGAATGAAAATTGTATTCCCCTCTGTAGGCTCCATTTGGAGAATGATTGTAACAGTAACATAATAATGATCTTTACTGGTTTTATGAACATGTGCCTCATAATTATCAATTAAAATCATGCCGATTAAGCCTTTAGGACATGTTTGCTTGGAGCAGAAGGATACTGTGGGACTTTATGATAATCAGATCAGTGTATAATGTACATGGAGATAGATATAGAGATATATATAGAGAGAGATATATATATAGAGAGAGAGATATATAGAGATATATATAGAGAGAGATATAGAGATATATAGAGAGATAGAGATATAGAGAGAGATAGAGATAGAGAGATAACATATATATGTGTATATAAGTATACATACAAATGTGTGTGTGTAGATGAGAGGCCAGATGGAAAAGCCACTGTAATGAAATGCACAGCAATCTAATATAAGTCAGTAAATTGGTGACCATTACATTTGGAGCCTATGGCAACATCCACAGAATTGTGTAAGTAATGTGCAACACACAACAGTGCTCGCAACACCAGGCAACCAGATAAATCTAGGCACAGCAGGGGAATACAGCCCAAAAATTTAATCGGAATGTTTCCTTCTGTTAATGATGATTGAAGGTATTTTTTTCCAATTACCCAAAAGAGAAGACAAAACATGATTAAAAATAAATAAATTAATTAACTAAACTATAAGCCTTGTCTCAATTTTGCAATTTTCAGAAAGTAGAACTTGGTAAATAAAATATGTTGTCAAATCTTGAGTATAGTTTACACCCCAATCCAAGTTTTTCAATTTTACATCAATCTGTTTGTGGCTGCACCGACATAGATGGCCTCGATATATAGTAATCGAGTACATCACCTTGATTTAATCATCCCCTCCTGGTTCCACATTCTCTCCTGACAGTTTTTAAAGCAATAATTGTCATGTACATCCAATTTTTAAACACTGTTAATGTACAAAAATATCATTAACTCAATTGTTTAAAAATAAATAATGTTCCTGCCTGAATTATTATGATCAAACCAGAAAACAGTAGACACGCCCCGCTGTCACATTTCTATCACTGCCAATCGAAGCTGGACAACTGTTCATGTCCACTGGACTCATTTAACTCAGGAATAAATTAATTATGATTGATGCCAGTGCAACACTTTCACATTGACAATAAATGCCAGGTGTTAGTTGGTATTTTATCTAGTGTGACAGAGCTCGAACACAACACTGACAACTGATCCATCTGTAAACAGTCACTCCTGATCATGCACAGGGGGATTTCAGTTTGGGGGTTTTTTTTTCAGTTGACCCAACCTGAAAACATCAGATATATATCTCTACATTTAATTAAAATATCCAAAATGAAATATGCATCATAAACATGATTAAACAGGACAAGTAATTAATACTGGTCTGCTGAACTTGTGCTTCCCTCAATCACAATGATACTATCAGTGAATGGTGTTTGCGTGGGATCTGCCTTATGCACATTATTATCTTAATTATATCACAATGTTAATTACACTATAATCACATTAGATATGTACTAAAACATCACTAGAGAAAAAACTGATGAAGACACAGCTAAGAGTTCCACAACACACAAAAACAGAAATTATAGAAAGAGATGCTATTAGATGCACAAAGAATCAACAAAGTTATTCATTGTTACGGTGAGATGATCTTGAACTATGTTGTAAATAATAGACTGCTTTTGTCATTCCTTCATTGATGCATGCATAAAAGAAAACATCAATTAAGTGAACGGCTCATGAGATAAGCAATCCAGCAACGGAGAATTGTAATTTAAAATTACCATGATAAATGTCACAAAATAGGAACTAAAAAGGCTGAAAAAGTGTTAATAGGTAAATAAAAGGCTTTGCTTTTCAATCAAAGCTATAAGGATAACCCAGCTTTGTAAAAACTATTAAATATTTTTAAAATAGCATGTCGAGTGTTCAAAAAGCAAAACCTTTTAGAAATCGCTGTGTTTGGCTGTGTTTGTATAAAACTGGCAGCATAATAGCTGCGGTTCCATGCTGTTAGGCAGAGAATTGTGTTTATGGAGCTGACTGTGCACATTCATGGTCCATTTCAGACATCACGACTCCAGTGTTTTCTTAGGAAGTCGGTACTCCAAAGTCATAAGAAGCGGTTTAATGAAGAGAAAACAATGACATTGTGTCTGTAGGTGTCTTACCACTAGGTCTGGATCCTGCATGAGACTGAGGATGACCTCGTAGAGTAAAGGCCGAAGGTCAGATTTGAACTTGACGGAGATCCATTGTCCTATTAACCAGATCACACGTCGGCGAATCAACTTGTACCTGGAGAGAGACAGTTTAGCAGTTCGGTTACAAATTTCCCTTGGTACTCTCAATCCATATTACAATTTAAAAAAATAATAATTGTCTGTAACCTAATTTTTTGCAATATAGAAATATTGCTCATAGGCCCATTAAAAACAACCAGGCTGCTTATTCCAATGGCGCTTTAAACTGCTTATGAAATTTCTTTTATCGGTGTCTTACGTATGGTGAAAACTGCAGTTAATTCTGTGCTTTGAGGGAAAAGAGCTGTATCACTGCCCCTCTGCACACATTTCCAACTCCATGACTATATCTAATTTAACCCACTCTCAGATTCTGAACATTTCTGCATGTTTTCATCTATGCAAACAGATTAGGGCTCCCAGAGTAGCAGAGATAGTGCACTATTACAGACAGCATTGGAAGCCAGAAGATGAAGTCAGTTTGTGCAATAAAAAAGCTAAAAACACAACAAAAGCTGGAAAAAGAAGAACTTCAGGAATAAAATGTAATAAAAAGTACAGGGGTTTCAATGTGTGTATATCTGCATGATGAAACCTGCAACAGGGGAAAAAATTATACCAGTAAATTAGCCTGGTGAACAATCAAAATATATTAGCAGGACTGAGAAATGTACGACATGAATTAAAATGCTCAATGTCACATATCCCAAAAAAGCGCCCGGCATATCAGCAGCTGAGGGTTTTTCAGCAGTTGTAATGGGCTGGCAAGCATCCCCTGGCATCTGCCCTTGTTTGTATCCAACAGAAAAACTGTGCACAAGGCCTAACTTGTCAGAAATGAGAGGATCAAAGAAAATAGGAAATAAGAGATGAGAGGATAAAGGATTGGAAGGAGGGGGTGACAAACGTGTTGGCTCCTTGTCAAAACACCACAGGGACCTCGAAACCAGTCTGGGCCACTAGCCAGAGCATACTAAATAAAAGCATGAGTCAGGACTTGGAGATGACACAAAAACAAAGAGTGCATATGTTCAAGAGTGAAAAAAAAAGGAAACATGAAAATTAAAGGAAAACTACTGTTTTTTTGCAATTAGGGCCTAAATTATGATGAAACCATTCA
>JAPTYR010000031.1:36838055-36850475 GCA_029814505.1 Siphamia roseigaster | reverse complement strand
AGGTTTATCATTTGAATCAGGTGTGTTAGAAGAGGATCTATCTAAAACATGCAGGACAGCAGCCCTCGAGGACCACGATTGGTGACCCCTGCCTTAAAGTGTCAAATTGCATTTACAAATGATTACTGTCTGTAATTTATGCAAGCTTAACATCCTCCAAGGGCTGAAAGATGGTTAATAAAAATAATTTTAAATCTGTTGTTTTTTTGTTTTTTGCATGTTTTTAAACCATTAAATTTTTTTAATACATCTATTTTCATGCTTCTGGTCAGTGTATTCTCCATGTATTTATGTGTCCAGGTCTCTTTAAATGCCAGAAACAAAAGACGAACTGCTTATCTGCTCTGTAGACAATGGCTATATTCTTCCAAGATCAGAGGATTGAACAGATATGAACTTTGTTTTAGGAAGAAAACCTTCCCAGTGTAAAGTTGGTGTTTAAAAGTTCAACTGAAGGCTCTGACTCGGTGCGTTTGTATGTTCAGTGCGTCCATAGGTGTGTTTTTACTGTAGTGCATGTGTGTGTGTGTGTGTGTGCGTTTGTGTGTATGAAAGCTAATGCCTGGCCTTTCTTCCAGGGGATCAATAGGAGCTCTGTTGCCGCGGTTACAGGAGAGATCAGAGACTGGCTCTGTCCCCGCCTCAGCCATCATCCTTCATCATCTGTTATGAGCGCGCACATGCATGCAAGTGTGCGTGCGTGAGTGAATACACAGTGCATGTGTGTGTATGGATGTAGGAGACAGACTATGAGGATGATAAAAGAGACAGAAGAGCGATAAAAATCCAGATGAAAAATCTTTTAAAGCACTGTCACTACTTTAAAGCCTGACAGTTTCTCCTGGTCGGTTTTTCATGGTATTTCAATCTCCTCCATAACTATCTTCACACACTGAGGATAATAAACTAGTCCTTTGGAGAGTACAGTGACCAAGTGAAGGATTCTTGCTGATTTATTCCATTTCAACAGCTTAAGCCCTGGCTATTTCACCACCACTGTATTTTCGTATATTCATTGTAACTGTCTAGAAATACTTTTAAAAAAGGAGCCAAATGGATCTAATGTGATCCGAACTGTAAATGCATGTGCTTTTAAAAGGCTCTTTGGCTCGCTTGCTTGTCTGCAGCGATGCCCTCCACCTGTTTACGCAAAGAATAGAGATTAAGCAACGCTCCGCTGACAGACACATTTTAATCTACACATCACCTCCACTACCTGCTAAATAAACACAAATGTAATTAGTCTCAAAGGGGCTTTATAGTTTCTATTTCATGCATTTAGAGCCCATTTATTTTGAGGGACTTGTTGAATTCCACCAAAAAAGGTACAATTTAAGTACTCTGAAGCATACCATCTCTACCTTTTTACCAACATAGCAAACTAGACTTTGTGTGTGTATGTGTAAATGTACACAGTATCTGTGCCAGGCCTGCCCTTCTGGCCTGCGTAGCCCCAGCAGCTGTTCGCTGTGCGAGGTTACATTCCTGGGGAGAGCCCTGGGGCAGAGCAGCTGCCTGGTGCACCTCTCCTTACCCCCCTCCACTTTTTTTTTTTTTTTTTTTTAAACTCAGTTTCCTCTCGCTGGGCCTCTCTCTCTGACAGCACATGCAATTACACAGTGACATTCCTTCATTTATTACTGAAGCCCCACGCCTCCTTCGCCCCTCCACCTCCACCACCACCATTCCCGACACACATTCACACTACAACTGATACTGTAGTCTGTGTGCACTGCAGCTACCGTGACCAACTTGCATCTTGTTCTCATTTAGACATGTAAAAGTATGAGTGGTTGCACGTGAACAGTTGTCCAGAGCAGCAGTTAGGAAATGCTTGTACATTTTTAGTTTTATTTAGTTTTCCATTTTGGTAAATTAGTCTCATAAGTGCATAAGTTGTCTGATTTTCTGGAAGTCAACATTTGAGGCATGATGAGTTAAATCTTGATTTACAGAAAACTGATATTTACTGAAAAGTGTCAGAATGTCAAAGAATGCTTGGAAGGGAAACTAAGGTTAATGTAACTGTGTTTGCAAATGATCCCATTATACTTTTTATTTCAGTTAAACTACATTAACTTGTGTTAACATTAACAAAACTCTAATCCTGGTGTCATGTCTTTCAACCACACACGTTCTTTTCTGAGGCCAAAATGGTAACCTCATTAGAACCCTGTTTACTTGCAAAACAATAAACACGATTCTGATCGCTACAAACCCAACTAAACACATTAGCATTTAGCACTTGTTTCCTCCTTGTCTGAGCTCCACCCAACTACTTAATCATAATCATTATCTTTGTCCTACCTGTCCTTTTTCCACATTACATGAATTAACCTTGTAAAGGCTTGCAATGGTGGTTTTTGGGATTTTTTTTCCCCATCGCTGACTTCAGAGGATGTTTTTGTTTTTAGTCTCCGGGCCTATGAGACTGCTATCGAGAATAAAAGCTATACAGATAAACTTAAGTTGACTTTTAGTTTTTTTTTGTGTGTGTTTTTTTTCTCACACAAACTCTGGTTTCCTCACGTTATTTTCTTTTTTTTTTTGTTTTCTTTACTCTGCTGTCTCCTCTCCTCTGCTTCACAAGTTGTGGCTGGTGGACTCAGACAGGTCTTCTCAGTATCTCCAGTCACTGGCGGAGTAAACGTAATCTGGAGTCCAACACACAATATGTCCTGTGTGTGCGTGTCTGTGACCGACGGATGGCCTTTGACGCAGACAAAAAAAAAAAAAGGGTGTGCGCGCTCACAAAGTCAGACATATGCTCATGCAGCTACACATATGCACGCACGCACGCAGTCACGCAGCATCACACATCACATGAGGCTCATATGAAAAGGAAGTGGGCCAAAGTCACGCACTCTCTCATATACATGCAAACACATGCTCTGTTTCACAGACGCACTCACACGTGTATTCATAGTCACTCACACTGTTCACAGATCAGTCCCATTGCACGCACACCGGTAGTCAGCCATGTATTTCCTTTCACTGTACTCTATGTGCACAAGCAGAACCTAAATCTGCACATTCATCTTGGTAGAAACGGGCTTCTTATCACTTTTACTGTACACATTTCACTTTCAGTTTGGAGCTACAGCTTGTACTGGAACATATTTGGCACAGATGGCAAAAAAAAATTTAACAGCATGCACTAAATACTTGATTTGGTGGCAGTGATGAACAAATATACAGTGATTGCAGCAACTGATTAATGAGTAAAAAAAAAAAATCGCAACAGAATGAATACAATACACTCAATGCTGCATTTGTTGTAGCACACTGCATTCAGAGTGAAAACACTGCTCACCGCCTTTCAGAAACCCGAACAGTCACTCTCCAATCCAATATTCATCCACTCTAAAAGCTCTCATTAACTTTGAGGTAAACATCTAGGGCCTACAGAGGCCAAACTGTGCTCTGTCTTCTATTTATCCAAGAATTTTAAACAGAACCATCATCAATCTTCTGAAGATGCCGCACAAGGAAAAAAGGGGGGGGGAAAGAGCTGAAAGAAAAGCTGAATGTAATCAGACAAGGATACGGAGAGAGAGAGAAAGAAAAAGGAAAAGAGCACCAAGAGAGCAGAATAAATGACCACATTTATAAGGGGAGATGTAGGTGATTAACCTCTTCTGAATGAAATTACTAACATTAGGACTGGACCATTGCCTTGAGACAGGTGCTGTAGGTGTGCGTATGTTTTTCCGACCATGACTATGTGCATAATGGCTCCACTTATATTTAGAAAACACTCAAGTTTTTTTTTTTTTTTTTTTTTTTACTGGAAATTGCAGATGAGAATCTCCTTTCGTCTGCCAGGAAGTCCAGCTAAAGAGGTCTGAACTTAAAACCTGGACTCAAGGACGAGCAGAGCGTTCTCACTTGTGCAACTATGAGCCCGATTACTAATATTAAACCGAAATCATTCGAACGTACTTTGCAATTTCAGTTTGTAGATGACGATAAATGTTGAGTCATGCATATTTAGATGTCTGGATTCAATACAGCGACCGCTCACGGGGCAAACACCTGAGCTTTATTATATACATTACCGGCCCAACAAAACAAGTCATATAATTAAAACGGAGTTGTAAAAAACTAAATATGTAGCAATTTTTTTCTTTTCAAAATAAGGCACGTGTTAACGACAGAGGTTAGCATGAACAGTTTACAAGCTCTTCAAGATCTGACAGGCAAAAATGGTACAGTGAAGATCATATCCAACATCCAGCTGCAAAGCACAAACAGGGACAAGAAAATACACACACACACCCACAAACATCGTTAATAGTACCATTAAGGATCTTTGTGCAGTACTAAAAACATGAAGCAAATACTTGGGGGATTTAGTCAGTAATGGTGGCTGTAAAGAAAAGAGCTGCTATTATAGCAGAATTTACTACACATTACTAAAGGCTGTGCCATGGGAAGCGAACCGAGAGGAAACCTACTACTTTTTATTACTAGAAGGGATTATAGAGCTTGGATGCTTGACAGATGTGTATGTGCAAACTTGTTGGAGTTTGTGTCTAAACATGTGTGAGATAGTGCGTTGTCTCACCTCAGCGTCTTGATACTGTAGACTGTAGGTTTCCTTCAGCGACTGCATTGCTGTCGCGCTTATTGCCGCCTCTTCTAAAAGAAGCTCCAGAAGCATCACTAACTGGTCCGACGTCAACTGAGGAGACAAAACAGTTTGCGATATAAATAGTGCTGACAAATGCAAACTCATAAAGTATATTAAAGCGCCTCGTTAAATATGCACAAAACTGTCAAACCACCTTGCAATAACCCTGCACACACGGCGAGTATTCATTACACCAGCAACTTCAAACTACTAAACTAGCAGAAGTATCAAGACTAGCAAAATTATGTGTATATTGCATACTGAGCTTCCACTTGCAAACACATTTACATTGACTTTATTATCTACAAGTTTCATTTTCTTTTTTTCGGTGCTGGGGAAGGCTTAATGAAAAAACCACATCAAAATCAGTCAGGTTATTAATGCAGCCTCTCAAATGGCAGAAACAGTAGCTTAATAAAACAGAGCAGAAAGGGTAATTAAATAAATATGGTAAACCGAGGGAGTCTTTTCCAGTTGGGTTATATGAACCAAAAAAGGCAGAAGAAGACAAATTTAGAGAAAATATTAAGCTGCGATACGGGGTGAAACAAAAGTGAAACAAAGTCACAAATGATCATTTTATCTTTATAAGCTGAATGAATAAAAATAGTAAAATCATAGACTGTGTGTAACAATGCCAGACACTGAAGAGCAGAAAAGTACCAAGACATTTCCTGGAAATTGAAAATGCATTAGCGTCGCTTCCTAATAGCGCGTGCACTGATTATGTTGTCCTGAGGTAAACCTAACAGAAACAACCTATTTTCTTCTGATGACTAACATCTTTGGGGAGAAAAGAAACTCAGCTGTGAATTTAGACGATTATTTGGAGGATGAATGTGGGCAGCGATATGAGAGAGCGACTTCCTCCTCCGGGGAGAGCCGTGCCCAGCCTTGCCTGTGTCTCTCCTGGATATACCCAGCACTTTCAGCCACGTTTTCCTTCTAGTCCCAGACTGGGACACAATTAATGGCTGAAGGCCCACAGAGGCTAATGTGAAAATAGGTAAGTGTGTGTGACAGAAGGAAGCAGAGTGGTAGAGAAAGAAGCAGACAAAACACCTTTATTCCATTCACGAGCGGCACGGTACAGGGTTTTTACAGGTTTCTACAAGTTAAATAAACCTTTTTAAAACTACTTACAACAGAATTTGATGCCTATTTTATGGCAATACTGGAATGTATTTAATCCAATGCCTTGATTCTCACCGTTCCAAGTTATTTCTCACCGGGGGCTGCAAAGTTACCGATATCTGGTTCCTAATTTCAATATAAATTGTTGGGTTCGAACTGGTGAAACTGAGTAGAATAACATTACCTTCTTTGCGGTTTCAACATTTCCCAGACACATTTAAACACATTTATGGTATTATATGACAACACAACTTAAGATCTACCACATGAAATGCAGATTTGTAAATTCAAGACCTTCAGGACTTTAAGACCTTACAGGAACCCTGAGGGTAAATGATGTAATTTGTGCAAAATCCAGTGTATATATGAAAATGAAAACGAGCCATTTGTACCGTACATACAAATGGTTAGTGGTCATCAGCTTCCTTAGGACTGCTGGGAAATAACGGCCTAAAACCAGGAAGTATTTGAGCATGTAGCTGCTGGAGCTGCGGGAATAACACCCAGACGAGAGTTGGCAAAAGCTCAAATCAAACACAGCTACTACTAACACTGCTGACACACACACACACACACACACACACACACACACACACACACACACACGCACACACACACTCCTCACCATCTAACTTCATGGAAAATCTGATATCCACTCTATCCCTTCACCGGCTGTCGACTCTGTCCATTCTGTGTCCCTTCTCCCTCCATTTTGTGAAGGCTGAGTGTTTTCTGAAGTGGCGTCTCCATCTCTAAAGGGTCTCTATGGGGCCCACCCATGATCCTTCTCACTCATACTTTGAAAAGTAAGGAGTCTACAGCAATTAAACACGTATTTCTTACTCACTCACTCACATCCCTGACTGTATACATCCCTGTGCACTGACTGTAAGGTCCTGCTGTGCCTGTATGTATTTATGTTGCTATGGAGGTAATCAATACGTCTGCGCCCAGTGTCTCCAAAACAAATTCCTGGTCAATGATGACATGTTGCAAACCAACTTATTGCTCTACTGCCCCCCCACACACACACACACACACCACAGCTACGACTCATCCTTATACTGGAAGATGTTTGTGTGCCACATCAAACATAACATCTCCACGGTATAATCGCAACATCTTCATTTGTTAAGGCTGTAAATCGCAAAAATCTGTCAAATGTGATGTGTCTCCTGCAGAGATTATGATTCTATAGGTTAATTTAACATTTTTATGTTATCACTGCACTTGTATTCATCACATCACTCATAAACACAGTCTTATTCTCAGTGCAAAAAAAAAAAAAAAAAAAATCACATTTCTCCCTATCTGTCCGTGGGAAATTACCAAAATGTTGTGATGCTCGAGTGTAAAATTACTTTCTTAAACACCTACTCTTATGATACAGATGTTAGAATCTTCTTTTTTATTATTATTATTATTATTGCACCTTTTTTTTTATCCAGACAGCTCATTAAGAATTGTATTTACAAAGTCGGCCAGGAGAAAGGCGGTGCCTCTTGAGGACACAAAGTAAATAATAATAATGCAGGTATTAAACTTGAAATACAACTTTATCCACCAATCTTTAGGAATGTGCTAATTCCCTCTGAGAACGTACCCTATAATAAAGGCAGCAGCAAAAGAGTACCTTCTGTTTCTAATAAATTCTGAGGGACATGCCTGTAATACCTGTACTTTGTAACTTCCTGTGCAATTTCTTCATAAGTGATTGTTGCTGAATAAATGCCAGCCATAAATAGCATCAAACATGATTAGGAAAAGCTAATGTAACGCTTATGATTGAAAACGTGTTTCAGAGAGACTTAGCTAAGTGTGTGTTGGTGTGAGAGTATGTGTAGGTGGGTGGGTGGATGGGAGAGAGGAGAGGGGGGAGAAAGAGAGAGAGCAATTACAGGGGAAAAGGTGAACTCCATGGCTGAGTACTCCTTTATTAATGGGTAGAGCCAGAAGAATGGCACACAAACACATTCAAGCAGCCCATACACACACACACACACACACACACACACACACACACACACACACACACACAGTCCATGTCATGACCAGGTCATCGGTAACTCTAACAACAGCCCTTAATAGTACAGTGGTGAAAGCACTTTACCACTGAAGGGGGAAACATATCCCTCTGTATCTCAACAATTCATGAGAAAAAAGCTACACACCACACACACACACACACCACACACACACACACACACACGCCACATGAAAGAAGCATATCATTCCCATACTGTCTGTCAAACTGTCTGTGAGACATTGTATAGAAAACAATACACACACATGCATACACACCGGCCTTCTGGATAAACCAATGCCACAGGCCCGTTTAACCAGCTCTATATTGAGCAAAGCCTTGCAAAGACCTCTGGGAAATATGCAGTTGAAATGTCCTCTTCACACACTGACCTCTAAACCTCTACAGAACAATGACACACACACACACACACACATGGATGCACAGATGCACAAAGATAGCAGCAGTGACTGACAGTTCAATGAGACAAACAGCTCGAGTAAACACAGGATATGATGTCCACCACAAACTATAAATGAGATACGGTATATATAGTTCAGTGTATGTGTTTGACCGTGTTTTTCATCCTGGGGGCGTAAATGTGTTTACACAGTCACTTGTGGGACCTTGGCTCTCTTATGGGGACAAAATTCATGACCTCTTAAGATAGATCATTAAACTTGAGCTTTAAGAGTTGTTTTAAGGTTAGGGGTTAGGGTTACGGTTATACTTTTTTTGGCCAAGTCTCCCGGAAATTAATGTCAATGTTATATCCCTTAAACATGTGGAAACACAATGTGCGTGTGCATGTCATATGGGGGCATTCCCATTCCCATTCCCATGGGAGGGGGAAATTTGAGTGGAATAATGGAGAGAAAGAGTTAATATGAGGAAGCAGCTGCATTTGAGATAGATGGAAAAATAGGGAAATTTGATTTGGACTGCACATACTTAGGCCTGTCAACACATACAGGCAGGCAGTGAAGAGACGATATAATTCATGATAAAATAAAGGCTCAAGCTGAGGCATCAGTTTGTGCTTTTGTTTTGCAGTCAAACCTTTTGTAACCTCTGCATATTTTTGGGCTGGTATGTAAAATCCAAACCGCAGAATACAGACACAAACGAATTGAACCTGATCTGACCTTGATACCAGTGGATAAAGGAGGGTCTGTTCTGAAGGTCTAGCTGTTAAAGGATTAGTGTGTAACATCCTTCTATTATCTACACGTTACAAAATAGTATTAATTGACTTTTTGTTAAGAGTATCATCACCTGTAACTATACGTCATACCTATCTTTAACTTTGAATGAGCCCTTTCTCTTCTTCAGAGCCCACCATGACACACTATCACATTTCTACGCAAGTTCGCTACAGTCAAACCAAAGAGCAGCTCCAGAAAGGGTGTTTAACATCTTTCCAAGGAAGTGCCATCCGCCATAGGCTCTGTTTGATTAGTTACAATCTGCTAGCCCACTGCTGGATGTTACCAAATCCCGCACACTGGTCCTTCAAAACATATGGCTGAAGAGCATTAAAAGCAGAGCTGAAGTCAATAAAAAGCATCTGAGCATAAGCTCTACTGTCAGCTCGAGACGTTCTAAAACCCAGTGCGTAACAGCAGTAATGGCATTATCTGTAATCAGTTCCTGTCTATAAGCAAACTGTAATGGGTCCAATTTGCTCGTGTATTGTTTTTGTGTGTGTGTGTCAGTGCAAATGTGGGACTACGGGACTGAGGTAAGCAACATCAGCCATGGTACTGATGTTATAGAGTATCCTAATACAGTGCAAATTGAATCAAACCTCTAGCTTTTTGTCTGGTATATACATGCACAAACATCAACAGAAAGCATAGATACCAAGCTTTTCTTTTTATTGTGATACCCCTTATAATGACTATGGGTCAAGTGTTTGATTGCAAGTATTTTTTCGGAATCTCTATTAACACCACTGCACCTCTGAGGAGAATAATTATTTTAAAAAAAACAACAACACCTGTAAATCTTGAATCTTTCTTTTCTGTCTCTCTCTTACAATCCATCATTTTTTCACTATTTCTATGGCAACGGCATTTAGTACCACTCTCTGAACTGTACCGTACAAAACGAGCTTGTGTCCTTTTTCAAGAGCGATTCCTTTATGAAAAGACAAAACAAATCCTAACGTTTCCATTTTACGCTACGTTACAATGTGTTGCAATGTGCTGTTACACCTTTTCACCCGTGCTGAATGACTTCATGCTCTCGCCTCCTTTATATACCTTCGCTTTTACTAACTGCAAAATGAGAAACTGCCAATTTCCAATATTTAAAAATAGTTAACAGTACTAAAGAGAGAGAGAGAGAGAAAAAAAAAACTGAGAAAATAATATAAATGACAGGCAGAGAAAGAGGTAAAATAGATTAAAAGACACCAAAGTGCACATGTTGAAAAGTCACAGATTGGATGAATTGACCATAAAATCTATATTATGACTGTAAAGAACATAAGAAAACCTCTTTGTATGCCCTTGGCACCTTTAAAGGGAATACAGAGGTGTTGCTAATGCTTTCTTTTCCTCCCTTACCTCCCCTTTCTTCCTTCTCTCACTCCTCTCCTCTGTACCACTGGGGACGGTGTGGTGCTTGTTCAGTCACACTGCATTATGGGGGTTGGAAACATTGAATAACTGTGACATTATAAAACCAAACTGTGATTTCTGAGAGGCCATTGAATCGTCTGTATTAGCGTGTGTGTGTGTGTGTGTGTGTGTGTGTGTGTGTGTGTGTGTGTGTTTAATGACATGCACCCGCTCGGCTGCATTTTATTTCTGTCTGACCACAGGCTCGTAAAAACACATTCTGGCACCAGCAGCTAAAGGCCTCAGCCCACGCCTCAGGTACTAAGGTTTCACTCTTTCTTCCCCTCAAACCCCTCCTTTTCTCTCTCGCTCCGTCTCTGTCTCCACAACTGTCTGCTTCCCGTCTCCATACCAACTCCTTTTCACTCCTGCTTTCACTGGTCCAGGCTGTGTGTCTGGCTCCTCCAATTAAATGCCCCTCCTCGGACCTTTTATCTCTTTCTGTTGGTCTTTATTTCGCTCTTGATTTAAGGGTCTAAACATTCATACGCTCTAACTGCGGCGGCGGGCTTGGGTCTCGAGTGCGAACGGTACGCCGAGCAGCTGTTAAGATTCTCTCAACAGCCGTGACAGCATGAAGAGCA
This sequence comes from Siphamia roseigaster, assembly GCA_029814505.1. NCBI lineage: Eukaryota > Metazoa > Chordata > Actinopteri > Kurtiformes > Apogonidae > Siphamia > Siphamia roseigaster. Next base: position 36,839,477 of record JAPTYR010000031.1, on the reverse strand, counting down.
TCACAAATAGTTACACTTTTAATTAGACTGGAACTGTTCTTTACAGCTGCACAGAATTCGAATGTTCAACAAAACAGGGCAGATGGTCAGGAATAAGCGAAAGAGAAAAAAAATAAATAAAAATTATGTAAGGAAGCTGCGGAGTGTCAAAGCCCGGCAAGTGCTCGTTCACAGAGATCTGTGATTCCTACACTGTGACACATCTTCTCAAATGGTAACAATAACAGGTGTTCCGATTGAAAAGATAAGTAGAACAATTATACATACATGAGAGAAGTAGATCAACTTTCCCAGATGTCTTTTTTTTTATCATCACATCAAATAGTCACGTTACCACATACTCTAAGTAGTAGAAGAATGTGTGGGAGAGTTTAGTAAACAGCAGAAATAAGCTAGCCTATAAATATAAAACCTATAAATATGACAAAGTGGCAACAGAAAGATAAAGTCTTATACTGTGGATATATGATAGTGCAATCTTGTGGCTAAAAAAACCCCCATAAAAACCCCTGATGACATCATAGGTTGTGTAACCCAATTTTCAGGTAATGGATCGGACTCGTACATTGACGTGTCCACAACAGAGGCAGATAGGAAAGATGCTGAAAGGTTATCCGTGAATCACATGTTACCCTTTCAACTCGCGAAATGGAGCTCGCCATCATCTCTTCAAATGATGTTAGACCTGTTACAGCAGCAGGAAGGTGATGATCTCTCAGATAAGGCTGGTCACAGACTGATGACCTCAGAGATGACCTACAGCAACAACTGTCAATCCCGCAATCTAATCGTTAACTACATTCATTTGTCAGTTTCCGATTTGAAAGCTGCTTTGAGCAACTACGGCATCTTACGCACAGTGGGATGAGCGTGTGCGTTGGCTTGTGTTTGTGTGAGTGGATTGGCCTGTTGCAATCAGTCTTGGGGTACAGCGATGAGCCTAATCAGGAATCAAACATATAGAGAGCTTTTGAGAAAGCCCGACACAGTAGGATGAGGAAAAGAGATAAAAGAGACGCGCAGGCAGAAAGCTTTTCGAGTTTTGACCTTGCAATCATGACGGCTGTTGGAATCACTTGTCTCATCAATGCGTCTCCTGACAAACACATGCACTGACAACAGGCAAAGGGTCAGGGATGTTCACATGCAAAAGTTTCAGTATAATGAGCAACAAGTATTCACAGAACATACACTATCCTGCCAATCAATGGGACCGATATTAAAAACGAGCAAGTCTGTCTGTTTGGTTTAAGCTGTGGTAGTCATATGTATGTAATGTATGGGGCGGCCATGGCTCAGTTGGTAGAGTGGGTCGTCCGATAACCGAAGGGTTGGCGGTTCGAATTGGGCAAGACACTTCACCCTCCTTGCCTCCAGTGCCGCTCACACTGGTGTATGGATGATTGGTGGTGGTCAGAGGGG
>JAPTYR010000031.1:36826129-36837284 GCA_029814505.1 Siphamia roseigaster | reverse complement strand
TGGGGAATAGCAAAGCTTGGCGGAGGTCTGCGCTCTCCGAGTGCTTTTCTAGTTATTATTATTATTATTATTATTATATGTATGAATGCATAGGACAGCTACAGTATTATCACCTAAATGCATCCTTTATGTGCTGCTCTCAGACGATACCCGTGTGTGTTTGATCAGCTGTGGGTTGTTAGAATGGGTAGCCTCCGGTAGCTGCTCTTTTTTCATCCCTATCCTCCTCCTTGGCCTTTGAGTTTACAGGCTCCGGCCAATAAGAAAGCAGCGTGGGTTCACAGCGGGGTTGTGAGTCAGGGGTTGAGCTGAAAAAGCATGCACAGTGGGCCCTGCTCAGGGGAATGACTCGTCACTCTAAAAGGGGAATCATCCAGGCAAACATACATCCACGAAGGAACACACTTTCCTTCAAGTACACGAGTGTGGCCGCTTTGAAACATACGACAGGCGTGTATTCAGATAGCTTTCCTTCAGTACTCCCAACACATTGTTCTTTCTTTGTGCAGCCGCAGAGGGCGTGTTATGTTCATTATGTAAAACTATGTTCGTGCAATTTGGCATTGTTCATAAAGGCAATTAACATGTTTTCTCTCCTACTCATCAGCGCTCTGACTCATGCTCATTCACACATACACACACCTCCAAAACAGGGGAAGTTTAATTAATCTCTGGCACACTATGCTTTGACACAAAACACAAATCTAACTGTCTCCAGTGGATGCCTCTCTTGCATCTCTCTCTGTTCCTCCTCCTCCCACATTTCATTGTTCCATTCCTGTTGGAGACACAAGCGACTCCTCTAACACATAGTTTAAACTTACAATGGGCTTGTTTTCTATGTTGTCACCTTTGTTGTCCTTAATATTGGAATGGTGAGATGCCCGACAGTGCATTCCTCGTCACCTCTAGTGTTGTTGTCTCACCGAAGAACATACAAGTCAGGACTTCTCTCTTATTGTGTCTGCAGCAAATTTCTTATCCACCTGCCAGCTTCACCGGAAGACCAGCCAGCCAACCAGTAGGGGTCTCAACTAAGAATTGGACCTGTGTCAATTCTCAGTAGCAGCTGATGAATGTTTTGCCCTTGCTCCACCCTAATGCCAATGGAAGAGAGAAGCCTTTGAAACAGAAGAGAAACAAAGGGTCTGCTGTTGATGTGTGTGAGAGAAAAGCATGTCGTATTCACACTACAGTGACACATCCAAACAGCTGGAAGTTGACGTAAACAATGGAAAGCAATGAGAAATGGATTGATAGAAAATCCAAAAAGAGGAATTTTATAATTAAGAATTGACAAATACATATACAATCATTTGAATGGTACCATAACGGATTACTATTAAGGTATACATGACACATTAAGTGTTTATAAGTGAATAGTGTTGAATCGACTCGCTGGAGGAGCCAAAGTCATAAATAAAAAAAGACAGAATTTATGCAGATTTCTCCTGTCTGTCCAAATCAAAAGACTACATATAAATACACCTGTTTACATGCCCTACCATGTAGCAGGACCAATAGGCACAAGAACTCTTATTCCTGCTGCTGCTATTAGGCTCCTGAATAACAACTAATGTGTGATGTGTCTTTTTGTATTGCATCTATCATTGGTTTTTGATGTTTTTGACAACTTGCAGTTCAGGTAATAATAAAGTATCTTGAATATTAACCTGATGTGGTTTCACACAGTTATGGAGAAGTGAATCCACTTCCCCAATTATCCATATTGAAACACTGAGCAGAGCAGTAGAATCATATCCAGATGGCGTATGACTCAATCTGATCGATGATCAGTAATTACAGCTTTCAGCCACATAACTACCCTCTCTACTTCTGAAAAAAGTACATTTTCTACAGCTTAAAAAGACATGAAATAATAGACACTAAAGTCTAAAGTGTGTCGTTCACGACCAGCAGAATTGCAATGAGATGAAAGGTCACTGTGGATGATTTGCCTAGTGATACAAAAAAAAAAAATCCCCGATGAAGCCCTGCAATGAACTGAACTGAACTAACAGTTATCATGTATTCATCATACTCTGAAACAGTACTTTATTACTATAAATGTAACTTATACATATTCTGAAAGTTTGCAAAATTGGAAGAAGCTTTCAAATATGTAAAGAAAATTCTGTGCCATATGGATTTTCACCTGACCAAAACTTAATGTGATTTTAGTAACTCCTTTTTTCAATAAATTGACATGTACTGCCTGGCCAAAAAAAAAAGACACACATGGAGTATTTCACTGCACCACCTTCGGTTTTGATTATAGAAGACTTACACTGGATTTAACTAAGCAAATAGTTCTGTAGTTCTGGGCAAGTACTGCAGTGATTAATAATTTTTCAGCTGTAACACATTATTTAATCTAACTGTTGCAGTAAGTGTCCTCTAATGTCTAGAAGATTGGACACCACCGGGATTGATCAGGATCATCAGGTTTGTGACAGAATACTTCAGGGAGCATGAGACATCATTTTCACACATGAATTATCCTCCAAAAAGTCCAGACTCTAATTTGAGATGATGAAGAGCGATCTGATTCTCCATCATCAATAATCACAAATTAATGCAACTAGGGATTGGAAAAAATATGATGAACCTTATTGTGACACTACATAAGCATTATGTGCATGTGGCAAAAAAGATGTCAAAGTAAATGTCTCCTGTAACCCAAAGGTGGTGCAGTGAAATTTGCATGTTTGACTATTTTTTTTAGCCGGGCAGTGTAGTTCCTGTGCATCTTCTTGGATAACCGATGCTCTACTTCTTTGACTGTTCAGGTGTAATGTAGCCCATATCATTAGAATCAAGTCTTTTATTTTTCCGTTTGTGGAAATGGGTTGATGTTTTATGGAAACAACTACTTGTAGCTTAAGTCATGTGTTAAGTGAATGTATTTTAGCAGACATTATTTTGTTATTTAGGTACTGGGGATGAGAGGGTTCACTCTTTTATTAGTATTCATGGTCCCTATAATTTACTAGGAAAATAATCTGAAGTTTCACCAGTAGCATTTAGAACTTTATTTCATAGTTATAATCCCGAAACATGGAGCGTTGGTGATGTAATGGTTTTGTGTGCACCGCTGCTGCCACATCCACCGCGTAATATATTTTATGTTAATGCGATAACTTCTGAACGGGTTGATGGATTTGCCCCAAATGCGGTGTACTAATGCTCTGGGATAGGTACATAAACTTATTAGATTTTGGAGGTCAAGACTTTCAAGATGGCCGACTTTCAAGATGGCCAACTTTTGGTTTGGCCCATAACTTTTGAACGGGTGGACGGATTGCCACCAAATTCGGTGTGCTCATGCTCTAGGACAAGCACATGAACTCATTACCTTTGGAGGCTAACACTTTCAAGATGGCTGAGTTTGTATTTGGTCCATAACTTCTGGATGGGTGGACGGAAGTGGTGGTGACTGGAAGCATCGCGTTTTGGGGATATACCTCTGGCAGTTGGAGGCGACTGCATAGGCCTAGTTTGTAGATAAAAGTGTTTCTCAGTTAATTCATAAAACTGATCAATAATTGAAGTAATAAAACGAGCCAACTAGCCGTCGGAAGCAATAGCTAAAGATATATCCCCGAACACCCCCAGTCCTCAACCAGACAGCTATGATGTCATGACGTGAGGCATCCCCAGGTCATTTGCTATTAATTTGACGTTAATCGGACAAATAGTTCCAGAGATATCGGCAAAAGAGTGTTTAGTGATTTCCAACTTTTGAGCAGCCAATCTAGAAATGGTAAATCATCCAAAACTAAATCAGTTCTTCCTCTCCATTATTACAATCCATACGCAAAAGATGAAACTTGTAAACCAAATATTTTTCAAGTTGTTGCATTAACACTTCCAGTATCCGGAGCTGGCGGCGGCGGTCGGACCCAAAACATAATATCCCCAAAATTCCGTTCGGGAATATAATTAGTTATTGTAATAACCACATCTGCCTTAGGTGCAGTCCTCTACCAACAGATTCTCATTCATCATCTTTTATCTTCAACACAACATTTGGATTCCATTCAGTCAAACCACTGTATAGATATGCTGCTGGTTTTGGTCTCAGAAGTATCTCGTGTTTTATTGGAAAGTTGTCATGATGGCCTGTCAGCCTGTCTGCTTCAGTGGATTATACAGTACTCCTGCCTTCCTGCCTGGAACCTTATTCTGTGGGGGAAACACTAACGTCTCAATTTGAAATCATCATTTTGGAATTTAGCTGAAGCCTGATACTCATCACAGGCGTATAGTGACAGAGTCAGCTCAGTTATCTCACAGATACTCAACTGCACTTTCACTCCATACACAAGGTGCGGAAGTATGAAATGTGACTACAGCTGAAAATAGCAGAGCACCCAGGTTTAATTTCCTCATGTCATTTGTTCTGGACCGATCCTGCGAGGGTGAGAGCAGCCCAGGGGTCCCGGTTAAATATTATCTCTGAGGAAAAAAACAGATGAAAAAACAGCAGTGGCTACCGGCCACACTGCAGTTTCCTTTAAGAGGTCATAGATAAATATTATCAGTGGTGGGTTCTGCTTTTGATTAGAATAATTAGTGGGGTTAACAGGACGCAGAGACACACTGACATGCAGACAAAAGCGCACACAAAGGGAAGGGTCACGAAACTCTGCTCGCTCATAGAAATGAACGCAGGCCATTTTACCATGCCATTTTGAAGTGGGTTAGCTTTCTAAATGTCAGCACAACACACACACGCACACAAGCTGATGAGGTTTGTCCATTCACGCTGCGTTTTAGCTGGATGACAACAATTATAGGGGGAAAAACACAAACATGCACCGGTGATGACCTCAAATGTGGAGCGATAGCATCGACTGCAGTTCAGATACACTGAGAAAAAGAGGGAGACTTATTAAAAAAAAAAAAAAAAAACAGATGAGACATGATGGGATGGCTCTGGCAGGCAGAGTTGAACATGAGGAGGGAGTGGCAACAGGAGACAAGATGGGAAGAAGAGACAGCACTAAGAGGCTAACGTAGCCAGAGCCATCAAAGAAAAGGTCATGTTCAGGAAGAGACTCCGTGGATTCGGAGGCAAAGTCACTGTGTGCCTTTCTGCTCGCGTATGCGCTCTTTTAATGCGTCTGAGACCCGTACAGTCACATATCTTTGCTGGTCTTTCTGTTTGTGTGTGTGCGGTAGCGTTCATATGTGTGTTGTCTCCTGTATGAACTCTGGCTGGCTGGGTTAACACAGTCTGAGCTGAAAGAGGTATGTGGGATGGACTAAACCCAGATATCTGCTGCACAGACTAACAGACACACGCACACACTGCTGTGGAGTCATGCATAGCCGCAAAGAGCCAGACGCAGACACACAGCAACAGGAAGAAAAAGGCGGTAGATATTAGAGAATGACAGAAGACACCACAGAAACAGAAGACAGATAGAGACACCAGTGGAAAAAACAGATGGAAAGAAATTCAAACTTGTTGTTTACATTACATTAAAACCAGTTTCTCCCCCAGGAAGACAATCTTGCTGTCATTTTTTTTTTTTTTCCTGGGACTAAGCTACATTCAGCCTAGTAACACATGATATCCCAGACAGGGGAAGAGGGCCGAGGTTGGAGCAGGAGCTGTTGCCCGCAGAATAGTTTTTGGCAACAACTGAACACTTTTTACATGTGTCTGTCTGACTGTATTAATACTAGATTACATGGGATTTTGGAAAGATTAAGGCAGTTATTATATGTTGTCATCTCCTGGCAATCCACAGGCGATGACAATGCAACGTCTTTGTGTAATACGATCTGTTTATCATTATTACCACTCAATGTTTAAGGGAACGTGATTCCTAATGGGAGAAAAAGGAATCAATATTTCTTAATAGTTTAATTTCTCTTCCCAGTATACATTCATGCTAATGGGATACTCCGGGGTAATATTTTTTTCCCCTTGTTTGTTCAATTTCATTACTACTTTATCACCGTTAATAATTGAGAAAATAATATGCAAGGCAATCATCATTAGCTGCAGCTCGGCTATTTCACGGTCACATTTTCAGAGAAGCTGTTATATATGAATTTATTTTATATATATATGAGAGAAAGGCACCATGAGCCAGACTGCCTGTGCAACAACAAATCCGCTAGACTCTTAACTTATTGGTTTCATATGCAGGGATTTCTATCATCCTTGGCGTCTATGGGCCTGGTAGCATACAGCTGATTTTACTTTGTGTGCATATATGTGTGTGTATTTTCTCTGTGTGTGTGTGTGAGTTTTTGACAAGGCTAATTGCGTCAGGGCTGTCTGAGGGCCCTGTCGGCTCCCCAGTCATTACCAGGAAAGACAGATGTTTTAGCACTCAGCGCGGCGCATTCGTATGCACACACACACACACACACACACACAGACACACAAGCACAAACATTACGTACTGTACCTATGAAAGCTATGAGGTGACGCCTAAATCAGGTTTTATGTGAAAAGCATTGATTCATTTCCCACTGCTAAAAAGCCTGCTCTGTTTTACAACCTTGGCCAATATTGAACATGACTCTACACTAAATATCTGGTTAAAGTGTCACTGGATTTTTACACCATGACCTCTTTGGTAGGGCGCGATTTTATAGCCGAGCATTATATGTCCGAATTTACGTTTAAGCCGAACAATGTTCATTTGTGTGCTTGTTTTCAGCGTATTGTGGCAGGCATATTCAGTAAGGGTGTGTTCTTGCTTTCTCCCTCTGTCCCTGATGTGTTTTCCATGTGTGCTGGAAAGACAAACACAGCTGCACTTTAATGACACTCAAATGCTTCTGGGATTCGCTGTGCATGTGTATACGTGTACGTGCAGATGTTTGTGTAAGGGTGTGCGTCTTCTTCTCCAGCACTTCACCGAAAAGTCTGTTAAGAGCTCCTCCCGCTCTGTCTGCCCTCCGTAGAAATCCCTTTTGGAACTCTACGCCTCACCTTGTGCACGCGCGCACATGCATGCGTACATTCCTCAGAGAAAGTCCTGACTCTCAACAACTCTACCTGCCATGAAAGGGTGATATCTTCACGCACCGCCTCTTTAAAAAGGTACACCCCCTGCTCCAAACAAACACACATATACACACACAACAAACATGAGAGTACACACATAGACTGCAGGGAGTCCCCGGACAAGATGAGACAGGCTGTGAGCTTCAAATGACCCCGAAAACAGAACTGCTGCTGAGTGATAAATGAGACAAATACACGCTGGCACTCTCCCTCTCACTTTCTTTCTTTCCTGCTCTCCCTCATTAACACAACACAAATGGAGCCATCTCCTCTCTCTTCTCTCCACCCATCTCGCCACATAAATCTTTCCATCACCGACACTTGCTCTGCTGATAAATTTTAATTCTCTCCCATCTCGTTCTTTTCGCGAGGCTTTTACCAGCCAATCGGAAGGAGAAAAGTTGGTGCTCTCGATCTGAAGCCACCACAGAAAATGATCATAAAGCCTGATTCTATTGGATTTTTATCTCGGATATGTTATAATGGGATTAAAATGGACCTGAGAGCTGCAGGAGAAGCATGTAACGTCCTTATATGAACCACAGCGCACTCCGTCGTGTATAATGTTACAGCGACGGCTCGGATTTTACTTTCAGTCAGTTTACACAGTAATATCCACTCATATTATGTTGTGCATTTTATAGCTTTAACTCTGGAGTGTAGTAGAAGTGAAGTACGGCCTACTACGGCAGTAAAGCACCCAGCTGTGCATCTGTCTGATTAATTGTCCGTTTGTGTTTTTGTCCAGTTTTCTGGATTACGACTGTCGCCAAACAACGAGAAAAACTGCGCTCGAGTGGACTAAGAAGTTTCATTGGCGTTTAACGCTAGATCAACAGCCTATCGATGGGAAGCCAGTGTGAGACGGAGTGAATCAAACAGCAGCTGTTTGCCACACTGATCCCCTTGATTCACGCGCAATCTTTTCCTCCATGTCAGCGTTTTGTTTTGTTGTTTTTATATTGCAGAAAATGACAAAGCCACTGAGATACCTTTATTGATCCGTTGTTTTACTCCAGCCCTGTTGTTTCTTTAGATGTCCTGGACTCCACTCTCCCTCATGCACTCTATCTCTCACATTCTATTGAGCGTACGAGTCGAGCCTTTTATTCGATATACTCGGAGGAATGTGGGAATCAATTTTCTTTTAGTAATGTGTGTGTTTTCTTGCCCATACTATCCGCCTGTCTATGAATGTCAGTGTCATGTGTATAATGAAGTAGATGTGGTGTGACTCTCAGTTGCTGTCTTTTTTTTTTTTCCTTCACCACCTGCTGTCTTTTCAGAGCAATTTCACAAGGGTTTTTTTTCCCTTCAGTGTTTGTATTGGGGACTAAAGTGTAGTCACCTTTTCATCTCTCCATTCCTTTGTTTATTTTCAGCTGCATATTAGCACCTGGTTTACAGTGGTTTACAGCAGACTGAGTGAGGACAGCAACACTTGCAGAAGTAGCGCGAGCAACAGCAGCCTTCTCCAAACTCCAATACGAGTCTGACATTCTAATGAAATACATTATCTCCACTTGTAGTCCATAATTCTGTCCTTACATTCACTATGCAAAGGTTAGGTGCCATATTGAGTTGAAAAGTAGGCTTTAAAACTGCACCCTTAAGCTAATTTACCATGACATTTTTTTATGATGTGCACATTGCTGCACCAATCCCACTTTTTATTTGGCAATCCATTCTCACAAACACCTCAGCCTTAAGATTCACAGCAAAAAGCTTTCATACGCTTTCATCATTGGAACAAAACACAACTGTGAGAACTGAGTTAGACACATGAATGTGAAACACTATTACGTAACCAAATTCTAACCTCATCAATATATACCTGTGATGATTATAGTTTAGTAATTATCCATAGTGGCATTAAAAATGTGAAAATTATTCTTCAGATTATTCTGTGTATGCGTCGGTTGGAAATTCTGGTTTTATTTATCCACGTCCACAAAGCCAGTTCACTGGTCTAATGAAGGAGAATATACACATGCGCGTGCACACACACACACACAAGCACACACTTCTTCCGACCATTTCCCATCCTGATGTGATGAAGTCTGGCCGGAAACAGCCATTTCCCTGAATGTTCCCATCTCTCCTCCGGCACACTCCCTCATCCCTGATTCATGGCCAATAAATCATGGTGAGAGAGAGAGAGAGAGAGAGAGAGAGAGAGAGGGAGGAAGACAGAGCGAGTAACAGAAAGAGTAAGACAAGGAGTAAGAGAGTAAAGTAAAGGATAAACCAGGAGAGCGATGAGAAAAGAAAAACCAGATGTGTTGTGTGTCCTCACAAGCACAGGGGTGGAGTTTAAAAGGATGACGTCTTTTCCAAGTAAACAGCAATGCATAAAAACCTTAAACGGATATGCTTCATTTCATGGGCACTGGTCAAACTCAAAACAAACAGACAGGAAGAGGTAGACTAGGGAGAAAAACAAACAAGTCTGTTGGGTAAATTGCTTGCGTTTTCTCGCTGCAACCAGTAACTTATCACATCTGCACGCAAGACATTAAAGTCTACGCTGACAAAACATGGAGCCAAGTTACATTCACTTTAGCTGTACATTTCTCTTTCCAGCTTCACAAATCAACAATCTCCCACTCCTCGGCTGCATTTACAGTAATCAAAGTGCCAACCAGCACACACTGAAACAATTTCCACATGCCGCCCCCCCCGCTTTCTGTACTTACAGAAGCATAAGACAGCAAGTAAATGTATGCCACCTGCAAACCCCACCCAGCAGAAGTGACTTTGATCAATGCCTACCCTCCCACAGGAGCTCAACTCATCACCACCTCCCCAGTTGAACCATCAACATTGCACCTCAGCAAAGCATGAGGGATTTCAATCCCCACCAAACAACAGTGTGCTTCTCAGCGGGTTTACATTATCTCCTAAAATAGAAGTTGGTGCGTGTGCCTTAGAGGAAAAACATGTGTTAAGAGTACATGTTAAGCTTTGGGTTTGATGGCAGAAGTGCTAAATGTTAGAGTTACTAACACAGAAACCTATCAAAGAAGATGATAGTGGTCCAAAACTGACAATTTTCATTTATGACTAGTAGTTATTATTGTAGAGATGCTTCCTGACCTCACAAATCTTTAGTGAATTGAAACCCGTCATTTTCTGCAGATAACACTTCGCAGTTTGAGGACAGTTTGGAGACAAGCTGTTCCTCTAAATCTGTTGTTGTTGACACTTTTCAGCCAGCTAGTGGTACACGCTTGCACAGTAACCTGTTCCATCAATGAGGGTGGTGCAGATTGCAATGTAGGTGTAAATGAGGTGACAGTGACTCATAGTCCACCTATTTGGCTGCATCTGTGAAGTTATGCCACACAGAAAGATGTCCCAGTTCTGAAATACATTAAACTCACTCTGCACAATCTGTTCAGAGATTCAGTCTGTGCAATCATATGCTGCTTTTTTATCCTGCAATTAGTAGAACTGGTATAAAGTCTAGATGCCAAAAGTGAAAATACAATTAGAATTATATTGCGGGTGATTCAAATTTATGATCGCTATGTCAACCGAGGTAATTCTGATTCAGTTTCTGGAAATAATTCTCTGTAGACAAAGTTTCAGAGTGGGGAGAGATGTAAAGTAAAAATAGTTTGGTGCAAAATAATTGCAGCAGGAATGATAAGAATGCAGGATTACACCATTTCCTGGATTTGTTTATCCAGAGGAAGAGCTATGTAAACACTTTCTATATACAGAACCTTATCGCATCTGCACCAAAGCCGCTAGGATGTGTCATTCTGCATCAAGTATAATATTTTCTAATGCAGATACATAAGACTATGCTACATTTTTGGTTGCAGATGTGTACTTTGGCAACATTAGCTACTATAAATTACCTGGTATAAGTACCGGCCTAATTGTAGGCATTTAGTGTGTCAAATTTATTATATTTCCACCTAAAATTGGATCATTTTAGCCTCAGACATGTTTACATACCTATTTATCAAGCCCGTCTGATATCAAAATTAAGGATATAATGCATTAAACACGATCTGTTTTTAGTCGCATGCAGTGTGACTCTATAAGCCGCTATGTCGGTCCGTCGGTCGGAAACCGTTTTGCTTTTGGGGAGGCTGTAGCCCAAACTGTAAG
>JAPTYR010000031.1:36798676-36809781 GCA_029814505.1 Siphamia roseigaster | reverse complement strand
ATAAAGGACATGACGACATCAAAATAAACCATAAGCCATGTCAAATAAAGGCAAAAATAATATTGAATAATGTGTACATTAACAGATACAGAAACATATGTATATAAATATTTATGGAGTTTTAAAAAATAATATAATACAAAAATACATGTTTATTTTATTTCCTCCCTTTGAATCCCTCTGTGAACACAGACACACTCCCACCATCACACTGTGTGTGATTAATAGACATGAACACTTCATTTATACATACTCATTCACTTAAAACGTAACCTTTAATATTTATATTAAAATCTACCCCTTGATTCTTTTAAGTTGAAAATTCACTAATCAGTTGCTTTCCAAAATCAGTATTGTCTTGTGTATGGGTCTTTCTAGGTACACTGCCCTGTGTGTACGTATGCCCTTGCTGTTCAAGGTTGTGTCATTAACCAGAAGTTTGACTTTTCTGACCCGGCCATCAGCTCCTGGGAAGATTTCTACCACCTTGGCAAGCTTCCATTGACTCCGAGGTGCCAGGTCATCTTGGAGCAACACAATGTCATTGAGTTTTGCATTTCGTCTGTTCTTATACCATTTTATCCTCTGTTGCAGGTTCATGAGATACTCTTTTTTCCATCTGGTCCAGAACTCGTTTGCCAGAAATTGAACTCTTTTCCATCTTTTTCTCAGGTATAGGTCATCCTTTCGGAACTCACCAGGATGTGGAGAAATGATGGTCGATTTCATAGTAAGTATGTGGTTAGGTGTTAATGGTTCTGGTCCGAGTGGATCATTGAGGTTATCAACTGCTAGAGGCCTGCTGTTCACTATTGCCATTGCTTCATACATGAACGTCCTCAATGAAGCACTGTCCAGCCTCCTAGCAGAGTGGTCCAGAAGGGATGTCAGAACGTTTCTTACGCTACGGATCTGCCTCTCCCAGACTCCACCCATGTGGCTTGAAGAGGGTGGGTTCATCACAAAGTTGCAGCCCAATTTCTTCACGCTTTCAGGCTCAAGGTTCTTCATCAGCTCTGCGAACTCGTTCTTTGCGCCAAAAAAGTTGGTGCCTTGATCACTGAAAAGCTTTGTCACATTACCACGAATTGCAATCAAGCACCTCAGTGCATTGATGAAAGCATCTGAGCTCAGGTCATCTAAAACTTCAAGGTGCACTGCTCGTGAGCACATGCATGTAAACAAAAGTCCATATCTCATCTGTAAATGATGGATGAGACTTCTGAGCTACATCCTATAATCCAAAACCCATTGGAACGAATTGCATTCAGGGTCATTCAACGACCTTGATGGCGTACCCTTTCATGAAAGTGTCTTACAAGTAGACGAGACACATGATGGCCTTTTGGAAGGATGGCTGGGTGCTTCACATGAGGATGAAGTGCTGCTTCTGTGAGTCTCCCCCCCACTCTCAAGACACCATGAGCATCAATAAATGGACTTAACTTATCCAATCTAGTTGCTCGTTTTGTCTGAATCTCTTTGCTTTGGTTCAGGGACTTCATCTCATCACGGAAGGCTTCTTCTTGTACCCTCCGAATGATGTACATCTCCGCATCTTCTCTCTCCTCAAGACTTGTAGAGTCCCCTGAGCTTTTCGTTTGACCCTTGGCACTCCTTGCACAGCATTTGAGTCTTGCTATAGCCTGCACAGCTCTTCTCCAGTCAGAGAACTTCTCCAATCGTTCCAAGAGAGACTTCTGCTCACTGGTTTTAGTTGTGCAAACTTGTGCTCTTTTGACCTCTGGATCTTCCTCGAACTCTCCCACCATAATCTCCTCCCTCTCTGGAAGTTCCTTTTGCCATAGGAAGGTGGTTCCTGAGAACCAGTTGGATTCCACAAGCTCTTTGGCAGTGAGCCCACGAGACGCATGGTCAGCTGGGTTGTGCTCAGTCGCAACGTATCTCCACTGACTAGGTTGTTTGCTTGACTTTATCTGCTGGACCCTGTTGGCCACAAATACATGGAACCGTCTTGCTTCATTGTTGATGTAGCCAAGGGCGACCTTGGAGTCAGTCCAATAGTATTCGCTGATTCCATCCAGTTCCAACTCTTTCTTCAGCAAATTGCCAATCTTGGAAGACACAACTGCAGCAGAGAGCTCTAGCCTTGGAATTGTTGTCACCTTTGTAGGAGCAACCCTGGCCTTTCCCATGACCAGACTGCAGTGCACTTCACCTGAAACAGACACGGCTCTAAAGTATGAGCATACGCCGTAGCCTGTCAGGCTAGCGTCAGAAAAATTGTGTAATTCATACTGGTGGGCCTCTTGAAAGGCAGATGACATATAGCAGCGAGGGATCTTTATGGTGGACAGGTTTGGGAGATCTCGAAGCCAGGCTTCCCAATGCGGCCTGAGGTCATCAGGGAGGGGTGCCACAAACCCCAGTGGGTCAAAAATTGAAGCAACCGTGGACAAAATCCCTCTTCTTGTGAAGGGATTCTGTTTCACTGTCACACGGAATTGGAATGTGTCAGAGACAATGCACCACTGTATTCCCAGCGCACGTTCAATCCTTGGCTCACTTAATGCCAGGTCAAAGTCAGCTACACCTTCTGCACGCTCAGTCTTTGGAATCGTGGCAACCACATTCTTGTTGTTTGAGATGAACTTGTGCAAGCGTAACTTCCCAGAACTGCAGAGGTCCCTGGCCTCTTTCACCAACTTGATGGCCTCTGCTTCCGTCTTCACACTCGCCAACCCATCATCTACGTAAAAGTTGTGCTGAACAAAGCTCACTGCAGCCGGACTAAACTTGTCTTGACCTTGAGCGGCCAGATGCTTCAGACCAAAGTTTGCGCATCCTGGAGAGGAGGCAGCTCCGAACAGGTGAACTCTCATTCAGAACACAGCAGGTGGACTTTCCAATTCACCTTCTTCCCACCACAAGAAACGGAGGTAGTCTTGGTCCTTTTCTGCGACATGAAACTGATGAAACATGCGCTCCACGTCACACATAAAGGCTACTTGGCCCTTCCGGAACCAGCACAGGACACCCACAAGAGTGTTTGTGAGGTCTGGGCCTGTCAGGTAAGTGCCTTGGAATTTTGCAGAACAATCAAATACTACTCTGATCTTTCCAGGCTTTTGGGGGTGATAGACCCCATGATGAGGAATATGCCAGGCTGGCTGACTGCAGAGCTCTTGTTTAGGAACCTTCACTGCATCGCCTCTTGCAATGATATCACTCATAAAAGTCAGGTAATCCTTGTAATAACGCTTGTCTTTCTTAAAGCCCTTCTTAAGACAATTAAGTCTGTGTTCTGCACATACTTTATTATCTGGCAATGTTGGCCTTTTCCCTTTGAACGGCAGTGGCATCTCATAATGTCCATCTTGCTTTTGTTTAATGCCTTCCTTCAAGATTTTTAAAAACATCACATCTTCTTGGGACATGGGATCTTCCTCACCGGGCCTCTCCGCAAAGTCAGCCCCAAAGATTTTCACCATGTCCGCTGGACTAAGAATTTTCTTTACTTTGCTCTGCTGCACATACTGGACCTCTGCCTTGAGTTTGGGATTGGGCTGGGTAATGGGTAACACCTTTTTAGTGATGATGCAATGGCTAATGCCGATTTCATCTTCCAGCTCCATGGCAAGGTTATTGTAGCCAACGATACTCCAACCTAGAATTGATTTCTGTGCAAATGGTTGGCCTTCTTCTCCACTCACCACGTCCCTGGGCAGCAAGACCTGCGGGCAATTGTAACCAATTAGTAGGCCAACTTCACAGTCAAGGAGAGGTGGCATTTCATCCGCCAGTTGTTGGAGGTGGGGCCAGTTTCTTGCGGTTACACAGGTAGGTATGTGGGATCGATTGGCAGGTATGTGTTCTCTGGTGTATGTGACAGGGAGTTTAACTCTTTCCTTGGACATCATGCCTCTGATTTGGAGACCTTGCAACTTCTGAGTGGAAACTACTTTTGTTTTGGATGTTATGGTGGAAATTCTTAAACTGACTGGTTCTTGGTTTATATTCAATCCATTTGCTATGTCCCGTAAAATGAAGGTTGTGTCGCTTTGAGTGTCCAATAATGCATACACTAGGATCTCCTTGTTTGGATCAGCTTGTGAGGAGATGAATACTGGAACGATGGATGATGTGTGAGTGCCCCTTTGGTCTTGAATTACCCTAAGGGAAGTTGCGGCGGGTGTACCTTGCTGTATACCTGGTGGAGTTGGCCTTCCATCTACAGCTTGTGAGACCTTTGGCTGCTCTTGGGCTTTCTGCTCACGATCAGCATGCAAGCAGGTTGGATGGCGCTTGCCACACTTGTCACAGACACATCTAGTATTGCAGTTCTTGGAACTGTGGCCAGGATTGAGGCATCCAAAACACAACTTCTCAGTCTGTACAAACTTAACCCTTTCTTGTACGGGTTTCTCCATAATCTTACGGCACTTAAGAAGACTATGGCCATAACGTTTACAAAATGCACAAGTGATGTTGGGCCTTTCAGTAGAGCTAGTTGTAAAGGTCTTAGCAGTGGAACTGCGATTTCTTTGGAACTTATGGTTGGGATCGTGTTGTTTGGATTGATCATGGTCAATGGGCTTTATTGCTTGAAGTGAGGTAATGGGATTACAGGCAATTCTCGCTTCTTTGTTTAAAAACTGAACAAAAAACTTAAAATCAGGGAATGTCTTATGCTGTTCTTGGAACGTGGTGACATATCTGTTCCAGCGCGAGCTCAGCCACTCTGGCAACTTAGCTACCATACGCTGATTTTCCACACAGTCATTCAAAGCCAATAAGCCCTGCACATGTGGCATGGCTGTCTCCACACTGGTTAGGAAGTCCACGAATTCTCGAAGATCCCTGCTGTCCTTCGTGGAAATCTTGTGCCAGGCCTGTATCTTGTCACGATAAGCTTTGCCAATCATGAATGAATTTCCAAAGCGGTCTTCCAATATTTCCCAAGCCGCAT
The DNA here is from genome assembly GCA_029814505.1 of Siphamia roseigaster. NCBI lineage: Eukaryota > Metazoa > Chordata > Actinopteri > Kurtiformes > Apogonidae > Siphamia > Siphamia roseigaster. Next base: position 36,804,851 of record JAPTYR010000031.1, on the reverse strand, counting down.
AGTAAGCGCTTTCATTGCCGACTAGATAATACCCTTCAATGGCCTTCTTCGCAGGGCCTCCAACATACTTGCGAAGGAAGAATAACTTTTCTTGAACAGGTAGGTTTTTACAATCAATCAGGATTCTAAAGGACAGCTTCCAGTCAGTGTACTGAAGTGGGTCGCCATAGAAGACAGAAGGCTCTGGAATGGGAAGCCTATTTGCAGTTATTGCCTCAGCCAGGGTTTTCATGAGATCATTGGATGAGTTAAGAGAAGATGTAGTTACTGGACATATACTGAGTTCACCAGTAGGTGTCTGCTGAGAAGCAAGAGGTAAGTTGTGTAAAGAGCCTACGCTCTGAGGCTTTGGCTTAAGGGTGGCTGTGTGTGAGGCGTAATGCTGAGTGGGAGAGGTTGGCAAGCTTAATGGAGAAACATTGACATCTAGATGTCCAAGAGCAGCAGGCGCTTCATCGTCACCCCCATGGATGATATCGCTGTAAACTTTCAGCTTCGCTTGTGCTGCATTGTGTTCTTTCAAACTTTGCAAGCGCTCCACTTCCTTTTCCTTCTCTTGGATTTTACTTTTCCGTGCAGCGCTTTCCGACACAAACTGAGCTCTTTTTCTTGCCTTTTCTGCCTCCATTTCCTTCTCTTCCACTTCTCTTTCTGCAGTCTCTCTTTTTTCCTCTGCCTCAAGAGCTCTTATTTCGTCCTCAACTTGATGTTGAGTCTTCATTATTTTCAACACCTCTTGTGTGGCCGCTACTTCCGCAGCTGCTTGTTGCCTTTTCACTGACGATCTGCAGGAGGCTTTTCCGGTTGTTTTGGAATTACACATTGAGGATGCAGAGGTAATGCTAGATTCGGTAGGATCAAAAACAGAATTCGATTCAGGCCAAGGAATGTCATCAGGGTCACCTTGGGCAGTCAGAAAGCATTCAACCTTTTCGTTGGCCGTCTGAGTAATTGCGCAACACAAGTCAATTTTCCTCCTTACTTCCATGGTCGGTGTTATGAGTGACCTTAACTTTTCATAAGTATTGCTTATGTCTGACTGTGTAGCATATACAGCGGTTAAAATTTCTTTAATAAATTCTTTATCATCTTTCTTTTTGAGAGACCTTTTTAGACCATTCATATGGTATTTCCATCGCGTATACATTCTTCCAAATGACTTTTCCAACTGCTCAATTTTGGCCTCTTGCAAAGCTTTTCCTTTTTCAGAAAGAGTGCGTGTGCGGCCACTTCGCCTTAACTCTGGTTCAGCTTCACCTTCAGGTTGAGGTAGGCCTTGCTTAGCCCCCTCACGGTGTTCAGCTTCAGCCTGCACTGTACTATCATGTGCAGATTTGGGACTTGTATTAACACCTTCAGGAATATGTGTATTCTCATGTGTGTCTGACATGTTAGACTAAATTGTTAAAAGTAGCCTAAACAAAAATAGTATTTAGCAGTACTTGGAAATTGAAAATAAAGATTAAATATAAAGAATTAAAGCTTTCAAATTAGGCTCACTTCAACTTTCAAACCCAGACATAAATTCAATATTTAAAAATACACATTGACATCCCTTAAGCACTTTGGGCATATGCAGACAATCAACTTTCAACCTTCAATGTCCACAGGCAATGAAGAGCTTTTTTAGTGAAAGTTCAAGCAAAGCTCATGTGTCATTCTTTCCTTTTTTTTGTTACTTTTAATGTCCTTAATGTCTTTGAAATGTCCACAGTAGCGGTGAAAATGGAAAAATGGAGTCAGTGTTTTTACCTTAGAGCAGAACAACCAGGCACCACTTTAAAGTCCAAGGAGTCCGTTGGAATCGTGCCTCTCCAAAATGCACGAATGCGAGCCGCTTGCTCGCGCAGTAGTCTTATCAGCGCCGTGGAAACAGTTCAGACGAAAAAATCCACCTTCCAGCGAAACGACAGTCTCTTGCTTGTAGACCCAGAAACGCATGTGTAGCCGCTTGTCTTGTCCCCGTCTTCGCCGAAGCGTAAGTGTTCTACTATGCCAGCTCCAGTCAACAGGCAAAGTCGGGTTCCGATTACTGGTGTTTATTGTGCAAATCATTCATCTCAACAAGAACGGAGAACAGTAAACAACCGTAGAACTGAAACAAAAAAAACAAAACACAAACAAGGCTAAATCACATATTCTACACACAACAAACTGAAACTTGAATAAACTCAAAATGACAAAAGACAAGACACGTACCACTTTTCCCGCTGTTGACAGAGCATGGATGTTTGAATCTTGAACCTTGAAGCTTTATCACCCTTAACCTGGCGAAACCTTGGAGCTCTCAACTCACACGCCAACTTCAGACTGGCGTGAAGTGACAGCTTTTATACCTTAAACCATGCGGTCTTACAAACAGGAAGTGGTAAAACGGAAGTAACATAAAGGACATGACGACATCAAAATAAACCATAAGCCATGTCAAATAAAGGCAAAAATAATATTGAATAATGTGTACATTAACAGATACATATGTATATAAATATTTATGGAGTTTTAAAAAATAATATCATACAAAAATACATGTTTATTTTATTTCCTCCCTTTGAATCCCTCTGTGAACACAGACACACAGTATTTGTTATTTTTTTGGGGTATTTTTAGTTAAATGTTTTGGGGGTTTTCTTGTGCGTTCGTCCGTCCGTTTCTTTGTCAGCAACTTTACACAAAAACTACTGGACTAAGTTCCATGATATTTTCAGGAAAAGTGTGAGGTGATCCAGAAGAGATCCCATTACATTTTGATGAATGTAGTTCAAAGGTCAAGGTCACCAGAAATGTGACCACAAATCAGATAAAGTGTTTACGAGTGGTGAGGTTTGTTCGGCCTGGAACCACGTGTTTTGGACATTAAATGTTTTATTCTACGTATTTCAAACACAAAGTTCTGGGTGACGGTCGATTTATAAAGTTCCAGAGTTATTACAAAGGTTCAATGTGTGCTACACTTGTAACACTGCACTCAACAAGTCGGTAGTAGAGTTCTTTTTTTTCCTTTATTTTTTCTTTCTTTCTTTTTTACTTGTCTTGTCCAGCATCCTAACAGCAGAATGTTCGTCTGGCTGCCTTTTGGTGTTGAACAAATTTTCTCTGCCAAGAGAAACTTCATAAAATATATGAGGCTTCCCTTGATATTCCACATACAATATCGAGTTCCTTTTTTCCAACACAAACAACCTTCCTCTTGAAACTTCTTGCTCCGTGTCCAAATGTACTTTCCCGTTGGCACTTGCTTATGAAATATTCGAACAAATTCACGTTGCACATTCACATTTGGCTGAGTTTGGGCGTGCTTCCATACACAAAACGCCTTTTCTTTTGCAGTAAACGGCATGTTTATGTCTGTGAAAGTAGAACAGTAAAAGTGATTACACGGTTTGGAGCAAAAAGGGCAAATGAATTTTAAACAATTGAGCGATGAAACGTTCTACCATGTGACCACGTGTAATGTCTATGATTTATAATGTATATAATATATAATGTCTAAGTATGTCTTATGTATGTGCTTGCATCGTCTGTGTATGAACTGTAACTTCTGAATTCTCTGATGATGGAGCCGCCTGGAATTTGGCAGTAGCTAGCCTGGTTTTTGGAGGACCGCGCATCGTAATTTTGTTTGCTTTGACATGCTGAATGTTTTGTTCTGCTGTGATATGGCAATTTAAAAAAAATATATATTATTATTTTTCTCCCACTTTGTTCCATTTGTGTCTTGCTTTTTTCATGTTGCTTGTTATTTTGTTGTTGATTTTTGTTCATCACTTTGGCTGTTTTTGTTCATTTCGTTGCTTAAACGCAATCTAATCTAAAAATAGAGGTATGTGTGCTGGTTCTAAAAGCTCCAAATGTATAATGTCTGTGCTAGCTAATGCTATTTATGTACTGGGTTATATGCTATGGGCCCACACACCACGGGCAATCCACTCAAAAACATTTTAATAGACGTTAAGAGCTTGAGAGAAGGTTTAACGCTTGTTCATTATCGCCCGCTTTGATGGAAATATACACAAGTGTCAAACTCCGTGTACCCCGAATAAAATTCTCTCGCATATTTCCCTTAAGGTAACTTAGTTTAGCCTCAAACAGATGAGATATATTTGTAACGTTCCCGGAATTCTCCTTTAATTCTATAGTGATTTGAGGTGCAGAAAAACCACCTAAATCTCAACAAAGCAAGGGTACAATGCCAGCAACACCATCTCCAGGGACTGAATTGGTTCTTCCACTGGTGAAGACATTGCCAAGCTGCCACACTTTGCCAGAGGCAGCCTAGAAATCAAACTGCAGATTTATAGTAGCACGCTATAGTGTTTATATGACCTCAGAGTGCTGCGCTGTGACTTTACTGCCCATGACTCATTGAGCGAACGTATAACATGTAACACCTCCACAGGAAAGAGCTCTCAGTCTAGATGCACAAAAGATGCATGGTCCAGGTTACACTTACCCTGTCACAGACACACAAATCACGCCTTCAACCTCCACAAACACACATAAAGCAAATAAAAGCCAAACAAACGCAGCGCTAACATAGGATGCTGTGCAATGATGGTTGCAGTTAGCCAGTATTGATCTGGCTGAGCAGATTAACTCAGTGTGCCAATAGGAAGGCCTTGAAGGATCACCCTCCTGCCAAGTCGATACGCCAGGCGCCTGGCCCACCAGTCAATACACCCTTCATCACCAGCTAGCGCTCTTCCACAGAACCTCTTCATGACAGACTCTGACACACACACAGACAAAAGAGGAAGATGAAGAAGGAGACACACTGATATTCGCAAATGGAAATGTAGTGCTACAAGTTAGTCAAATATTTGATGTATTTGTCAAGACGCAGTGAGGATAAGATCAGGAACAGAGGGGGGTGAAGTAGAGCAGAGTTAAAGACAAGATGAAGAGGAGGAGGAGGTGTGGGAGAAATTGAGGACAGGAGATAGACAGGAATGTTTGGTTTGCTTAGTGGACTGGAGAGAGGAAGTCATCAGCTTCCTGGAATTTCTAAATTCAACTGGACACTCTTGCAAGGACTTTCATCATGCATATAAGGGTGTTCCTGTGCTAATCTAGTACAAATGTTAAAGGGGGGGGTTACAATATCAATGACCTTATTTAGGGTAATCCATTAAAAAGGTGAAACATCTCTGACTCTGAACCATAAAATGCATTGAAATGAAGTTGTCCTACAGATCGAAAAGTCAATAGGAATGATCCTGCCAGTGTTTAATTCACCTGTTGCCCTTGTATCATAGCAACATTTACTTATTTTCTATCTCTGCATTTCCTTCTTTTTCTTTTTTTCCGGCTTGCTCTGTCCAGTCTCCTGCCTGTAGTGCCCGTGTCTGTCTGTTACTGCTGATAAGATGAAATAGACTCTTTTAAGATGGCAGGACGTGCTGTATCCCTGGGAAATTAAATGTGTGTGTGTGCGCGTGCGTGTGTGTGTGTGTTTATTTCTTGTTCTCCTATCCTCGCATGGACTTTAACCTGAATGCACATGCCCCCATGAGGACCTGTGTCAACGTGAAGACAAAGAACAAGGGCCACGAAATTAAGATTTGGTTTTAGGGTTTCTTTAAACAGAATTAGGTTAAAGAAGTAATAGTTACAGTCATGGAAATGGATATTATATGGATTATTTGTCCACATGGGGACTGTGAAACAAATTGGCAGGTGCGTGAAAGAGAAACACAATTAGAATAAGGAGGAGGGACCAAGGCAAATGACAAAAACAATGACAGTACGTGCATTTCCAGAGGAGAAAAAAAAAGTGGCGGTTCTGTGCGTCAGTTGATCCATCACTGCCGTGTTATACAAAGGAACTCCACCCATTCCACTGTCCAGACTAGGGATGTATGGATGTGTAAATCCCTGTCTTTCACTGTCTCTCTTTGTCAGAGATGATTTACTAGAGCTTTAAGAGGAATTGCTACTCGCTGCCTTGGAGAATCACACAATAGCTCAATGTATTTCAGAATAAATGGTGCTCTTATCTGACTTGTAGGCCATGTGTGAGAGGGAGGGTGTTTGTCTGTGCGTGTGCGTGTGTGTGTGTGTGTGTGTGTGTGTGTGTGTGTGTGTGTGTGTGTGTGTGTGTGTGTAGCTATGTGTACACCTGGGTGTGTCTGAGATTGAGAGACAGAGAGAGAGAAACCAGGAGGAAATCAGGAGCTAT
>JAPTYR010000031.1:36747558-36760243 GCA_029814505.1 Siphamia roseigaster | reverse complement strand
TATCAACACAGTAAAATGTACATTCTATTTTAAGTTATCAACTACAAAAACAACTGCCATGAGGTGATTTTTTTTTTTAATCTTAATGTGAAGGTCTTCATGAGAATCACCCAATAAGGCAATATTTCTCAATTGAATTAATGGAAAATGTCCTCTATCATCGTATGTATCATTACCTGGATGTGAGAGTTTAATGAAGAGACATGTCTACAATACATTGCAGAAGTTTTTTTTAATTTGAGTAAATACCCAATTCATTATCAAAGAAAATATTTAATGTAAAGGTTCTCACTCATAATTACTCAGGACACATCTGAGATAATAAAGTACTGAGGTGCTTTAACACCTGCCTATATTCACGATCACTAATCAGCCACGTTTCCACAGGTGGTCTCTCCAAGTGTCAGAAAACACAGCTTACGTGAGTCCTCGTCCTGAAGAGGCACAGCCTGCTCCTCCCCGCTCATCAAAACCACACACTCACTGGGGGCCCGTACTGTTGCCTGCCATGTTGACATGGCAACAGGCGGCTCCTGGCAGGGGAAGAGGGCTCTGTTGTTGATGGGAGAACCGGCAGTGTAAACACACACCCTGGAAGGGTAAACAATGGTAAACTATAAACACCCTCAGTTTACTGCTGAAAGGATCCACCATATGCACACATACACAAAGAAGCAGCACATAAACAAATCAGAATGTCATAGCCTGAGGCCTGTTTATGCGAATTAATGAATCTGCCATATTCTAAATGGCACTCTTAAAGTATTGCGCAGTAATTCAAGTGGAATGATAGGAGCTGATGTGTTTCCAGTTGGCACAAATGTCAACGTTGCCAAAAAGCGTCCATTTCATGTTGTGATTATGATGTATTTTCCTTTACAAACCTGTTGTCCTGATCTTTGGTCCACCTCACAGAGCCCCCTGTTGGTCTTGTTTCATAGAAAATCCTGAGGACACGAGGGAACTCCTGAGAGGTCCCCGCCCCTCTCTTTGTCACCTGCAGACTCCAGCGGTCAGTCTGAAATGGCAGGGAGTTACCGTCCTGAGTACTCGCAGCTCTGCTACACTGTGAATAACATTGGTGCTGCTGCCGCCATTGATTGGAAGGCATGGAGATGAGGTTTTGAATGAGAGATGCTTGCGGGGTCAATGAGGCGAACCCTGCTGTCTCCGATGGATGCTCCACTGAAAGGCAAGACATGGCTGACACAGAGCCAACATCAACTTCTTCAACTTTTGACACATCGAGGTCACAGCAGTCCAGTACTAATATGAAATCACTACCACTAGTAGTTTCCCACAAGGGGGGAGACCGGACATTTTTAGATTCACCTGCAGCCTGAAATTCACCTTTACATCCTTCCCTGTGTCCTGCTGTGGACTCCAAATCACTCTTAGCACCGCTGGTTCCTCCTTCACCACCAAGCTTACCATCATCAACAGTTATGTCCACATCCTGAGTCTGTCTGTCACTCCCAGCCACAGCACCAGAGCTGGTCTCTTCCTCAGACCCAGTTTTGCCTCCAGAACAAGGCTCTAGGAACAACACAGCACAGCCAGTGATGACTTTCCTGTCAAAATCAATAGACAGATCCAACACATAGTGTCTGACAAGTATGTGGTTTGTATTGGCACAAAGAGGAAGGTCATCAGAATCAGGATTTAGGTTTTCATCCAGCTCCATGTCATACACCTACAGGGCAAGACCAAAGAGGCGTTTTAGTTAGTCATCCTTTCATTACAGTACAGATTTTAACTAATACAGTTTTTCAACAAAGCAGTTAGTAGATGTCTCAGTCATTTGGCTCAAGTACTTCAGTCAGTGAATTAAGTGTTCTGCCATTGTACAATAATGAAGCCAATGCTTTCTGGATGTGTAAACACAACTCAAACTCAAATTCAGCAGACTCCTTCTGGTCACACACTCAACAAATGTTTCTCCACAGGAATAAATATTCTTCTATTTCTTTTGTATCTGTGTTTAGGACAATGAAATACCACAGTCAAATGTAGGAAATTGTGTAGTGTTTGTAGGTTCTCATGTTAAAGGTCTGAGATGTTTTTTGTCACAATACTTTTATTTGTTGAGTGATTCAAGCAGCTTGGCAACAGTGAAGTACAATTACCATTTACAGCAGGAAATACTTAATGGTTGCTCAGTGCAACTGTAAAATTATGAGCATATAAAAACACAGGCTTTCCACAGTAAGAAAAAAAAAAAGAAACAAAACACCAACTCTTATTAGGTGACTAATAGAAAAGAAATCTGCAAATGTTTTGATAACTGATTATGTGGAGCCACTTCTGAAGCAAAAAAACCCAAAAACTTTCCAATGCCATTATGGGCATTTGGGTCTGTTCTGTGTTCAACATCAGTAAACTGTATATCTTTGTGAAAATGACATTTAATAGGGGTAATAATGCATTCCACAAAATTAAATACAGATTAAATATACACTTTTATCAAGCTACTTATTTTTGTAAGTCAGTTTTTGAAAGTACAGGTAAAGTTTAACGTTTATAACTTTGTGTGCATAGCAGCAAAGGGGAGCCTTTTATCACGGTTTAACTCTTTAACGCTGGATATTTGTTCCTTAAAAAGGAGTGGAGGCTGACAACATATGAGAGTTTGGAAACAACTTTAACTGCTAGTTCGTTCTCTGTATTCCGAGCACAACGGTCAGAAATGTAGCAGAGACATCCCCAGACATTAACACATCCACCCTGACGAGCGGAGCGTTTAATTACAGGTCTGAACAGTCGTTTACATACCCCTCAGCAACACTCCACGCTGGTTGTGGATGAAAAACCTAACCTAGCATCCGTCATGCCCGGGTCGCGCTTTGATGACGTCACAACAACGCGACAAGAGTTTGTAGTTCTGCATTGGGATTTTCCTGCTTTTTACTTGGGTTGTAATTTTTAAACTTCCATAAATTATCAAATTTTGATTAAATGGAACATATTTAAATATGATAATGTAAAAGAAAAAAAAATAAAATTAACTATAACGACTACAGTGACATGAAATTAAATGCTTTCTTTATATAATAGTAGAAGCAGTAATTTATTCAGTCTTTAATTTCTGTAAACGAACAAAAAAGAGAAAAAAAACAACATATACATTGTTCCATATACAATACCACTGAAAGGGTTTAGGCTGAAGTTAAACTTATTGCCAAACCCTATTAACACCATATAATGTTTCCACTAGAAATCAATAAAACATACAATCAGAAATTTAAATGGAATCATTACTAAATATACAACAGAAGAGAATGCATGTTATTTTAATTTGGGTAAATCATGTCCTTATAACTACCGATACTGATCCTTGTCTTTTGAACAAGTCATTTCTTTATATTTTTTAGTTATACTCATTTTAAGAATTTTAAATGTTTTAATGCATCTTCCAGTACTTCCACTACTTACTACTACTAACAACAACAATAATAAATCACTACACGTATTTATGACAACTGTGCATATATTAATTTTTATTCAGCTGCTTTTTGAGCATTGTATGCATGACATGTTAAAATTCCACATTTAATAAAACACAACAGATATGGACATACAAAAAAGTGATGAAAGAACATGAACTGATTTTCCAGTGGTTGAATTCCACCAATACATAATCCAAAACAAACATTCTGCATGTCTCAAAAATAGGCACACATTTTTACTAAAAACTCACAAATGATACCCAAGTTGCATAACTTTTCCATTGTCTTAAACCATTTCAAAATTATAATTCATTCAATAACTCATTTATGCACCTGGAAAGACATGGACAAGAAGTGAGTATTTATATACAAAAATGCATGCCAACTTTTTAAACACTAGCACTCTCACTTACATACAGTATGATTTGCAACATAACAGACAAAATGAGCCGTTTGTTAAATGTCAAATTTCTCTTTTGGAATGTATCTGACATGTGGAGTAAACATAATTCACAATGCTGAGCACAAACTATGCCGGCCAACTGATAAACTATTGCATTTCTGGTTAAGTATCTTTGTCCCCAAGTAAGTAAAGAATTCATTTTGGCACTGTGTGTGTTGTAGAAAGTGGGCTATTTACAAACTGTTAAGTACTATGAAATACAAGAACATTTTGATCATTACGGTGCACAAAGTCTCACCTAGTGGATTTTCTCTTCTAACATTATTGCTATTATTCATTTAAAAATTAAAGTTAAATCCAAAATAGTTTCTCAAACCTTTGTAAACAGCTAATGGAAGATATTTTATCTCATTTGTACAAAAAAGTGGATTCAGAGATAAGTTTGTGTATAGATTTTTGTCCTGCAAGATGACATCAGTCAACTCTAACAAAAGCTACATGGTCACATGCTGTTGTGTTTAATATGAAAAAGAAAGACAAAACCTGACAGAGGAATCTGTATCTATTTTTTCCAAGTGCAAACACCCATCTATCCTTTTGCTGGACTAACTGGCATATATCATGCAGAAATGCCCAACGTGGAATTTTAGAGGCACACAGCATAACAGAATCATCACTGAATACAAAGTGACTTCAGTACGGCACCAAAATATTTGACGCTATACACGGTTTGAATAAACACGTTCATTTACACATACACACAGGACACTTAGCATTATTGGCACGCATACAGGCCCTGGGCCAGCAAGGACCTCAGAGAGAACTCTAACTTGCCTCTTTACCAACCCAGAGGAAATGATTTGCAGCACTTTTAGGACTTACTGTTATCTAAAAAGGAAAATCAACAGAGCAAAAAAGCATCTGAAGATTTAACAGTGGAATTCTCAATAAGCTACACTTTCCTTGCCAAATTCCTCCTTTTGGCTCCTGTAACAAGTAACCATGAAATCCTAAAAATGGACATACAGCATACAATAAAAACACTGCTCGATTGTGAAGAAAGTGATTGCGAATCCTCCAAGTATGAGGGTATCACTAGCAGCTCCTTTCCTCCTTCGTCTCCTCTTTTCATCTTATCGCCGCTCTTCCTCTCGCAGGTTTGTGACAGCCTCCCCTTCCTCTTCATAGCACTTCCTTAGACAAGCCATGGCAACTCACGAGTTTTCTTCCTGAGCTCTGCGGAAACTCAGGCGTTTGAAGGAATCCCTTTGTGAAGAAGAGGACAGTGAATCAGAGAAGAAGAGAAGAAGATGGCAACAACAGAAAGTGAGTCATAAGGAGTGGGGAGAGGAGGACGGACAGGTGGGGACAGGAGTAAAACAGTAAAGGTTTCCAAGAACAAGACTGCCAATTTGCTCTTTTAATTACTCTTGATCTGTGAACTGAAAAGGTCTTTCTATTACAATGTGAGCAGAGAATATAACTTTTAACATCTGCAGTCATTTCCTCATTTTAATCACCCACTTATTTACAAAAACTTGCATTGTGTAACTTTTATTTCATTTTGTTAAGACTAGTTTGTAGTTTAGAAAAAGCTATGAACTGATGCTTCGTGTTTATCATGCCGGGATAGAAAAGTATCTCGTGAAAAAAAAAAAAAAAAAACAGTCTTTATTAATTCCTGAGAGCAGTTTGGCATCAGCACTGTTTCATCTCAGTTTGTGTACTATGGCTCTGGTTCAGCCGTCAATATTTGTAGAGGTGACACGGACAAAGTAAATGGATCTCTGCTCAATTCCATTTGTTCTCACTTTTCTTTGGGTACAGCAATCATACGCAGTGATGAAAAGATCAATGATAGGTGTTTTTTCACCTGGGTCACTCTTGTCAAAGCCGTATTGGCTGTTACTTCGGTGGGTTTGTTTACCTGTTTTCCAGACGAGGCCTGATGATGGGTTTATACAGCTCAGGAATCTTCCTCTCCAACATGGGCCTCAGGCTTTCTCTAAGGCGGTTGTAGTTCTTCTTTAGCTCTTGCTGGTACTCCTTCTGGTCTGAGGTGATTAGGTGCTTATTCTTCTCCACTGCCTCCCCACACCTATAGGACAGCAAAGTGGAATCAGTCCAGGAAGAGGTTTTTTTCCTTCTTCTTCTTCTTCTTCTTCTTCCCATTTTCAAAGAATGAGATAAAGCTGTAGCCACAAGAATACACTCTTCGGCTTTCATAATGCAATGCCACATTCTCAAATATGATCAGGCTCAACAATGGATCTTTGTCATCCAATCTAGCTGTAATCCATCCTCTATCCTCCAGCTTCTCCCCTCATGGTAACTATGTCCCGTAACGACTTTGACTTAATTGGACTCTTGCATGCCAGAATTTTAAATGAGTTAACAATGCACTTGACTGTAAGGAACTCCTCCATGCCTATTAGATTTTCCCAGGAATCTTCTGCTTGAATGTGTGCTAAAATGTAAATGACCCACAAGCCCATTTCAAAAACCAGTCAGTGGAAGAAGAGAGGTTAAAAAAAAAAAAAAAAAAATCTATCCTCCGGTCTTATGTACTTTCAAAGAAAAAGCTCATTGGTAGGGAGAACAGGACTAGCTCTGAGCGGAACTCAGACCAGAAAGCAAGTATGGGGTCTACTCACAGTTTTCTGACTTGACATATGGAATGGCCAAAGTAAAAGACCAGTGTGCAGGAAATCACAGAGACGGGGATGATTGCAAACACATGTCTGAGTTTATCTCTTAGCCTTTAATGAGGGTAATATGGAAACTGCAATGTCGAGTAACAGTATACAGTAAATAAAGAGGGTATTGAGTATTAAAGACAGCCGACTAGGGTAAAAGGATTTTCTCAAACATAAAAAAAAAGGTCTGGTGTTATCTTGTGGAATATCTAGCAGCTTGGTTTGATTTTTTTTTTTTTAATGTAATTTTTTTCTCTCATATGTTCCTCCCATTTTTAATGATACTTTTGTTGAAAAAACAAAACAAAAACAACTTTTAATATCCCTCAACGAAGTATAGTGCAAGATTCTGCTGAAAGTTGCTGCCGTGTGATTTAGATTAGACTGTATTTGTGTAAAACATGTTACATACATATTTAGATTACTTTTATATTAAGTACTCAGATATTACAACGACACAAGGCACAAAGCCATTGGACCTTGAAAAAGTAGATGAAGGGGACCTATATTCAAGAGGCTTCTGCTCCATGTCAAGATGCACCTGCAGAATGACTTCAGTGCAGATGTGTCAATGCATTCTTCAGATCACGTGATTATGTTATTGAATGGACGGACAGACAGACGGCAAAATGATTACAAGACCCCTTTGGCCAGAAGTTGGCAGAGGAGTAAAAACATCATCATCAATCTTTAAAAAGTATTGCAAAAATTTTATAGCGAGAAGCTAGACTGAAGCGCTCAAATACAAAAAATCAGGATACATCTGGAACTACTGCACTCCATTTTCTTTAGCTCAGTGCTGATCATGTTAATTACGCAATATCAAACGGCTTTAGTTAGTGGTGGCCATGGCTCAGGAGGCAGAGCGGATAATCCAATAACTGAAGGGTTGGCGGTTTGAATCCTGCTCCGTCCTATTCATGTGCTGTTGTGTCCTTGGGCAAGACACTTCACCCTCCTTACCTCCAGTGCTGCTACTCACACTGGTGTATGGATGCATATGGAAGTGTGGTGGTGGTCAGAGGGGCCGTAGGCGATAAATGGCAGCCACGCTTCTGTCAGTCTGCCCCAGGGCAACTGTGGCTACATATGTAGTTTACCACCACCAGACTGACAGTGAATGAATAATGGAACCACTGTACACACTTTTAGTAAGCATTCATAGAAAAGCACAATATAAATGTAATACATTATTATTATTATTATTATTATTATTATTATTATTATTATTATTATTATTATTAAGTATGGTTAAAAAAAAGAGGCAAAGAAAAAAAACAGACATGTGGACTTGCATTTATGATATTTTCCACAGTTTACGAATAAAAATAGGAGGACTTGGATAAATGTAATGTGTGTTCAAAACGTATATGAAAACACTTTACCATCTCCTGACAATTTTTTTGCGAGACATTGGTTGTTGCTCAGTGATTAAGCCAAAAAGTCGAGTTCACTGTTTCAACAAACATATGTCAATGTCACACACAGATCTGCCACTCAACCTTTTCAGCGTAGGGTGACTAAACACTTAAAAAAAAACAAAAAAAAAGCCTTTTTTTTGTTTTTTTAAAAGAGTACTGCTGTCAAGCTTATTGGCACACAAAGGGTCCAGTGCCAGCTTGCCTGGATTTAGGATAGAAAACAAACCTTACTGAAATTACAGTAAATATTTGTCAACCTGCTTGTAGCAATCAAGGCAGCTGGAATGTGACATGTGGGTTAGAAAATGAAAACCACCTTTTGGAGGCAAACAGTAAATGCCCATGAGATGAAAGCATACACAGGCACACACACGCAAGCACACAAATACACACAAATACACACAAATACACAATTTAAGAAATCAGCAGAGTCTCAGAAACACTCCTGTGGGTAGGATTTTAAATCAGCTTCTGAATATTCAAAATATAATACATTCTTGGTAGCAATAAACCTCAAAGCAGTTTGGTGATATTATGAGGAAAATATTTACCACCATCATATGGGAAATGAAAAATGGGTTCTATTAATTCACATTCTTCCACTCTTCCACATGCACTTGGTTTTCTTCACTATTCACTGCACATTAGTAGCAATCATCACTTCCATCCGTACATCTTTACTGACACTAGACTAGAACGGCAGGATATCAGTCTCCCATCAGTAACAGATTTCTTTAGTGGTGCTTTAAACTCCTACATAAACATTAGAAAGTGTATTAACACAGCAGCCCAGAGAAAACTTTCAGCTCTTTGAGTCTCTAAAAAGATTAGCAAATTGTATACTCCGCTATCTCTGAGGAACTGTTTCAGCGATAGTTATAATAAAAGAGAAGCATAGCGACTGAACTACTTTATACTTGTGGTTCACTCTGGAAGTTCTCATTTCTTTTGTATTTTTGGGCTACTTTCCCTCATTTTCGCCTGGCTTTGTTGTTGTGCGTGTCACTAGGTGGTGCTTCTTTGATCATACCTTACCTCATTATAAACTCTTTGAAACACAAGCGCAGTTTATTGTGGTGACGGAACAGCTTCGGGTCTGCTGGGATCTCATTCAGGAAGACCTGGGCCACCTCCAACGGGCCCTACGACAGGGGAGGAGAGAAGAGGAAAGGGACGAAAACAAAGAGACGGGATTTGAGACACAAAGAAAGAGAAAGCAATAAGGGAAGGAAGGAAAGAGAGAGAGGAAGTGGTTGGACAAAAGAGGAAAGAAAATGTCCTTCATTTAGACAGGGGAAATGAGTTGCTAACTGAATGGCTAATGTAACTAAGGGCCAACATGTTGAACCAGAACATGAGGAAGACATCAGATCCAAAAAAAAAGAGTCATGATTAGCCTCCAGCATGGCTAATGTCACCAAGATCCCTGCCTACACCCGCCATTTGGCTTCCATTTGCCCAGTATGAGATCTTGTTATCCTAAGTTATATTCATCATAAAACCACAGCACGCTCGCACAATGCATGCCTCACGACAGACACTGTTAAACAGCTCTGATTAGCATCATAAACGCATTGGGCCTGGGCCTCAGAGCTTGGTCTGAGCTGTGGACCCACACACACAGAAACACAGCCTCCTGTGCTGATTACAGCCAAGAGTTATATGTTTACGGAGCTGCTGAGCATTAGTGTTATGTATACAACCATCAGGTCGAAGCGAGGGACCTGTCAGATTAGACGTCGGAAGATAAAGCAAAGGGGGACGGAACAGAGACGCCGTAGCTAGCTTCATCATTACTCTAACATTCACCATGCTGGCAGGACCTGGAAGCTATCAGATCAAAGAGACCTCCGGTTCAGCATGCCGTGCAGCAGAGACATGAAAGGAAGAAGGGCCATGGATTGACGTTTTAACTAAATCAGTGGAAAAGCGAAGGAAGGATTAGGGTTATGGACGGGGTGTGAGCTTTGAAGTGTGATCACTGTCATGTCTCTTACCTGCAATCTGTTAATACAATGAAAACTGTACATGTGATCAAAATAAATAGGGTTGAATTATTCTGGTTTATTTCCCCCCCCACACGTTAAGGAGGACCATCCAGGAACAGAAAGAGCAATCTTTTTTTTTTTCCTAGAACAGCCCATGTTTGGTCAGATTATTGATGATTTCAACTTCACTCTGGATAGTTGGTGTATGTATGCTAGAGGTCTGCAACCCTGGTCCTGCAGAGACACTATCCTGCATGGTTCAGGTGTTTCCCGTCTTCCAGCACATCTGAAGGTAGTTATCAGTCGTCTGCAGAGCTGCCACGATTAGTCGACTAATCACGATTATGTCGACTATTAAAATCGTCGACGACTAATTTAATAGTCGATGCATCGTTTTTTGTTTAATCTTTATTTTTCTCTCAAAACCGCGGCGACACATTCACTCCCGCTTCTGCCTTTCTGTCCTTGACACACATGCGCAGTAGTGGTCATCATGGTCAGCCGTGGTGTCACCGGAGGTTATACCTGACGGGCTCCGGTATTATGGCTACCCGGAGCTCAAAAGTGTGGGAGCATTTTAGGAAAACAAAAGAGACAAGTGTTCAATGCAATATCTGCAAGACAGAACTTTCCTTCCACGACAGCACAACTACGATGCACAAGCATCTGAAAAGGAAGCACGATGTGTTTGTGACGGCGATGAAAAGGGACTGTTGCCGTAAGCTAACTGGCTAATTAGCTGCCAATATTAATGTAAATAGCTGTAAACATTAACATTAGTGATGATGATTTGATTCATTAGCCGCCCTTAGCACATATATTTCCTGAAGTGTTTGTTGCTACAAGTATATTTCATTAAAGTTTGATTAACTATCATCTTACTTGTCTTTATTTTTAGTTAGCATATCCCTTATACAATTCAAGATGAAAACTAATAATGGTTATATAAGAGCAGCTTCATGTTGGTGCGATAAGCAAAATGTTTTACATTCGATTTATGTGCGATCCGATTAGTCGACTAATCGAAAAAAATCATCGGTGATTAGTCGACTATCAAAATAATCATTTGTGGCAGCCCTAGCCACAACTGTAAGTCTCTCTCTCCACTTGTTTTTCCATTATAGTCCATTTTTGTTTTGTTTTTTTAGGTATTGACCAAGGTACACCTGACCTCTTGGGACAACAATAGGTCCAAATCTAAACATACACAATGCAGAATTGAAAGACAAGCATTTTGGTTTTCATTGGAAGTCTGTAATATGAATACTTCACCTTTATTGTGACCTGTAAAACAAAAATAAAATCCTATTGAAGTATGAAGTTGAAATGTAATATCATGAAATTGGGTAAATGTACACATCACTTTTAATTGATCTGCTATCTGTACGCATTAAAAACTTGCCACATGTATGTTCACGTCACATCAAATGGGTTAGAGGTTACGGATATGTAAACTGGAGATCTCGGTGTAACTTGATAATAAAATGGTGTTGAAGACCATGTAAAACGATGAAAATGTGTATGTACAGCACACCAAATGTCATAAGGACTGGCATTCATGTGCTCAGCTTCAAAGTTGTAGAAAAAGTGAGTATATAATGGAGATCCAAGCAAATGTCTAATCTTCACAACTAAATGAATTAAACAAATTCTTCCCTAAAAAACACCGCAATCATACACTTGACTGAAAATGAGAACAAATACTTTTTGCTCATTGACAATACAAACCAGGCAGTATTTTTCCGTTATAAATCATTACATGTCTGTGGTACCCCGCATTATGTAACACAGGCTGTAGCCGCAATTTACATTAATTAATACAGAGGCTCATAAAAAGCGACAAGATGAGGGTGGGGAAAAAAAAAGAATCAATGGCGTGATGTAATGCTGGTGGCGATTTAGTATTGATTTGATATTCAACACAGTCTTCCAAACTAATGCAGCACCTTTGAAAGACAGTAGAGAAAGAGAAAAGTGAGGGGTGGTAGGAAATGGCTTGGCTGTTGGAAGGCAGAGGAAAAGCTGGAGTACATGTAGTGCCCTTTTATGATGGTCTAGTGGAGTTCACTGTGTTTTCACCTGTTGCAGTTAATTGCAGGAACAGAACTTCTGGCAACAGCACTGTGAAGAAATACCTTTTTTCTGCTGAAAACAGAGGCTTTTTCTCAAATTTGTAGGTTTGATTTGTTGTGGTGCCAGGTCTGGCTTTAATTAAAAGCAAACTGTAAAACACTGACCTTTTATATAGAGGTGTCTCAAAAATACATGTTCAACACACTTTTATTAGTCTTTGGTTCATTTTTTTTTAGGGCTATGTAATGATTAACATTTTAATCAAATTAATCACAGGATGGCTGTTGATTAATTTAGATTAATCATGATGAAGTATCTGTTTTTAATCTATATTAATTGGGTTTGATTTTTTATGAGCAACAAAAGGGAAAAAGGGAATAAATATGCACTTTATGCATTTGTTCCAGGCTGGACAACACATTAGCCTAGTGCTAACTGAATGCTAACTGACTAATGTATGCTTCGTGTTAATGTGATATTTTAAGCTGCAAGTGTTTTGGTAAAAAGAAAATTCTGTCAAAAGATTTTATGATAGTCGGCTGTTCCGTCTTTGGAGTTTTGGGGGGGATTTTTGGTCCTCAAATTTCCCACAAAATACACAAAAATACACTAAGAAACACAAAAAATGTGGAGAAATATTTATACAAAATATGCTAAA
>JAPTYR010000031.1:36544807-36562801 GCA_029814505.1 Siphamia roseigaster | reverse complement strand
CGTGTGTGTGTATCCATGTGTGTGTATCCATATGTGTGTATCCATGTGTGTGTGTGTATGTATGTGTATCCATATGTGTGTATCCATGTGTGTGTGTGTGTCCAGGCATCCTGACCCCGTGTCTGTAAACCCATCCCCGCCCCAGCAGAGCGCAGTGTCAGGCTGTGCCCTGGAGGAGCCACCGCAGCTCCTCTGTCAATAACCGGCATCCTCTGCGGCCCCACGGGCACCGGGTATTCAGGCTTTAGAAGCAGAAACGAACAGAGGCTACTCACTAAACTGCCACTTCCTGTGGGTTCAGTCTTGACGGTGGGGCCGCTGGTGAACGTGGATATGGATGGCAGCAGAGTCCCACCTAATGCCATGTCGACGTCATTTGGAGGCTGCCTGGAATTAAAGAGAAAAAATCAAAAAGAGCGTAAATCCTTCCTGAAGCGCCGGTACAGTCCAACAGAAGGGGCTCCAAGTTTGACACACGTCCGAACCTCATCAATGAAAACACGGACGTGGAGTCCCTGCCGATCGGTCCGTGATCGGAATGTCAGTGTTTCAATGTTCCGTTCGGTGGAAGTTGGACCCTAACCCTCCGCGTGCTCCCGTGGTTTTCCAAACATGATGAACAGCTGATCCACGGTCAGTCCGGGCAAATGTGGAACAGGTCTGAGGGGGAAGAAGCGGGTCTGAGGGGACACAGGGTGGGGAATCCCTGTTAGCATGCACGGACCGGCAGGCTGGAGTGAGAGCACCGCCTCAGAGGAATCCCTTAAATCCACAGTCCCGGATCACAGGACACGCCCCGCGTTACCAGGCAACGGGGAAAACAGAGAGAGAGAGAGAGGGAGAGAGAGCTTTGTTTGTACTCACTTAGCAACACTACAATATTTAACTCCTTGTGTCAAATGTGGGCGAAAAGCGCATCTTTACACGCACGACATGTACACGGAAATAAGAGCGGCTGGGTTTCATGCTGTGGGTTTAGGAGTTTCACCTGCTGTTCCGGACTTTAACTGGACCCGGACCCGAACCTGGGTCTGGACCCGAACCTGAGTCTGCGGTCAAACCGGGCTAGCTAAGCGGCTAGTGGTCTGTGGGTTAGCTAGGCGGCTAGTGGTCTGTGGGTTAGCTAGGCGGCTATAGTTAGCCCTGAGGGAATAAAACAGACTTTTACTTCCATTTAAGTTCCATAAACTAACCTGTGTGAGGGTAGTTTTCTTTGAACAGTCCTGAGGGTTTGTTCCGGTGTGTCTTATCCCTGTGCAGAAGGGTTTACCCTGGTCACGACAGCATCATTTAGACTTTTACTGTCATTATTGTCATTTATCATGGGGATGTTTTCTTTTTCTCCCAGTGGTGGAAACAGACTTTCATAGATAAAATATATAATTATGATATTAAAAGGTCAAAACTGTGAGAGAAAAAGTCACAATAATGAAATGAGAAGTCATAATAATGAGATAAAAATAGTCATAATAATGAGATAAAAAGTCATAATTATGAAATGAGAAGTCATAGTAATGAGATTTTAAAAAATTCCTAATTATGAAATGAGAAGTTATAGTAATGAGACAAAATGTCATAATAATGAGATAAAAAGTCATAATTATGGAATGAGAAGTCATAATAATGAGATAAAATGTCATAATAATGAGATAAATAAGTCATAATTATGAAATGAGAAGTCATAATAATGAGACAAAATGTCATAATAATGAGATAAAAAGTCATAATAACTCAGATAGCAAAAACTCATTGAATCAATGTTGATATATAATCAGGCTTTTTGTTGAATCAACATTGACGTCAGATGTTAAAATAAAATTGAAAGCGCTCGTTATGATCAACGTTTTTTTAAAAAAAAACAACATTTTTTGCCAGCACAATTTGACGTATACATCCCAAAAGTTCGTAAGCAGTTGTTGATCTGAAGAAAACTCTTTGGATAATGGGAATTCCTAGCCCGGCAGGAAGTTTTAAATTGATGAGCGCATGCGTTATTGGCCAATGGGAAGACACCGACTGGTGGACGACGCAGACTGTGACCCGGGCCCTAGGCGGTCTGCGGGTTAGCTAGGCGGCTATTAGTTAGCCCTGAGGCTCTGAACCAGACAGGAAGAATAAAACCGACTTTTAGCTACATTTAAGCTACATAAGCTAACCTGTATGAAGTGTCGTTTTCTTTGAACAGTCCTGGGGGTTTGTTCCGGTTTGTCTTAACCCTGCACAGAATGGTTTACCCTGGTCACAACAGCATCATTTCGACTTTTTCTCTCATTATTATGATTTACCATGGGGATATTTCCCCCCCCAGTGGTGGAAACGGGCTTCCATATATAAAAGATATAATTATGATATTTTTAAAAATCCAAACTGTGAGATAAAAAGTCACAGTTATGACATAAAAAGTCACAACAGTGTGATATATAGTCATGATAATGAGATAAAAGTCATACTTCTGCTCCCAGAGCCTGGGGAAACCGTTGTGGGATCCGAACCTCGGCCCAACACCGGCCCCAGGCGGTCTGTGGGTTAGCTAGGCAGCTATTAGTTAGCCCTGAGGCTCTGAACCAGACACGGAGAACAAAACAGACTTCTTTTTTTTTTTAAGATTTGTTTTTATTGACAGAAGCTCTTACCAGATGTTCATGGTGCACAGTTCGCATCTACAGTTTGTTCCCAAAGGTTAAGTCACATTTACAAAGGAAACATTCGTAAATACATGACCTGACAGACACACCATAAAAGGATGATGTTTGATCATCCAAAGAGAAAATGAGAAAAAGAACTTTTCCCTTCCCACCCTCCTCCCTTGTGTGGTTCTTTCCTTTCATTTATTTACCTACCCAGTCTATAAACAGCGTTTCTACATCCATCCATCTGTACATCTTCATATGTATGTATACCAGTCAACATATTACTGACAATAATTACATCAGCAAGGAAGTTAGACAAGACAAATATACAGAGTGCTAATTTGAAGCCGGTTAAAAACTGTGAGATAAAAAGTCACAGTTGTGAAATAAAAAGTCTAATAATGAGGTAAACGTCACGATAATGAGATAAAAATCACGATAATGAGATAAAAATCATAATTCTGCTCCCATAGTCAGAGGAAACCATTGTGGGATCCGTATCCTGGTACAACCCCAGCACCAAGCAGCTGCGGGTTCGCTAGGCAGCTATTGGTTTGCGGGCTAGCTCGGCAGCTATTGGTCTGTGGGTTAGCTAGGCAGCTATTGGTCTGCGGGTTAGCTTGGCAGCTATTGGTTTGCGGGTTAGCTAGGCAGCTATTGGTCTGTGGGTTAGCTAAGCAGCTATTGGTTTGCGGGTTAGCTAGGCAGTTATTGGTTTGCGGGTTAGCTAGGCAGCTATTGGTCTGTGGGTTAGCTAGGCAGCTATTGGTTTGCGGGTTAGCTAGGCAGCTATTGGTTTGCGGGTTAGCTAGGCAGCAATTGGTCTGTGGGTTAGCTAGGCAGCTATTGGTTTGCGGGTTAGCTAGTCAGCTATTGGTTTGCGGGTTAGCTAGGCAGCAATTGGTCTGTGGATTAGCTAGGCAGCTATTGGTCTGCAGGTTAGCTAAGCAGCTATTGGTTTGCGGGTTAGCTAGGCAGCTATTGGTCTGCAGGTTAGCTAGGCAGCTATTGGTCTGCAGGTTAGCTAGATGATGCGATGAAAAATAATATTTTAATTAAATTCGGGCGGGTTGCGGTTGATAGGCCTACTAATAGCCAAGGCTTCTTCAATAGATCTAAAAACTAATTGGTGGATGGTGGGCAGGTTTGGTTTTGAAAATTGGTGAAAAAATGTTTGTGCAAATGGATAGCGGGCGGGTAGAGATTTTAAGAAGCGGTTGTGGATGAAAATATACATCATCCGAGCATCTCCACTAGGTGGCTAGTGGTCTGCAGGTTAGCTAAGCAGCTATTCGTCTGCAGGTAGGGCTGCCAACTGTTCCTTGAAAAACAAAATCATCCCGTGTTCAGAAACAAATGTATGCGTCCTGTATTGAGCTTACATGGGACAAGGTAATCAAACAATAACAACAATAATAATGATGATAATAATAATAAAAAAATCACTTTACACATAGCAAAATTTTGAGTTTACATGTTTAAAATTTTCAATCTACATGTTTAAACTGTTAAATGTACATGTTTAAAATGTTCAATCTACATGTTTAAACTGTTAAATGTACATGTTTAAAATGTTCAATCTACATGTTTAAACTGTTAAATCTACACGTTTAAAATGTTCAATTTACATGTTTAAAATTTTCAATCTACATGTTTAAAATGTTCAATCTACATGTTTAAACAGTTAAACCTACATGTTTAAAATGTTAAATTTACATGTTTAAAATGTTAAATCTACATGTTTAAAATTTTCAAGCTTCATGTTTAAAATGTTCAATCTACGTGTTTAAACTGTTAAACCTACATGTTTAAAATGTTAAATGTACATGTTTAAAATGTTAAATCTACATGTTTAAACTGTTAAACCTACATGTTTAAAATGTTAAATGTACATGTTTAAAATGTTCAATTTACATGTTTAAAATGTTAAATCTACATGTTTAAAATGTTCAATTTACATGTTTAAAATTTTCAATCTTCATGTTTAAAATGTTCAATCTACATGTTTAAACTGTTAAATCTACAAGGTTCAAATGTTCAATTTACATTTGTTAAAAATTTCAATTTAGATTTGTTAAAATGTTAAATCTCCATGTTTAAACTGTTAAATCTACATGGTTCAAATGTTGAATCTACAT
Source organism: Siphamia roseigaster (assembly GCA_029814505.1). Classification (NCBI taxonomy): domain Eukaryota; kingdom Metazoa; phylum Chordata; class Actinopteri; order Kurtiformes; family Apogonidae; genus Siphamia; species Siphamia roseigaster. The sequence goes on along the minus strand of JAPTYR010000031.1, from coordinate 36,558,033 downwards.
GTTTAGTATATTAAATCTACATGTTTAAAATGTTAAATCTACATGTTTAAAATGTTAAATCTACATGTTTAAACTGTTAAATCTATATGTTTAAAGTGTTAAATCTATATGTTTAAAGTGTTAAATCTATATGTTTAAAATGTTAAATCTACATGTTTAAACTGTTAAATCTACATGTTTAAAATGTTAAATCTACATGTTTAAACTGTTAAATCTACATGTTTAAAATGTTAAATCTATATGTTTAAAGTGTTAAATCTATATGTTACTCGGTAAATATGTTTGCAGTTTGTTGTGTTTCTTTACAGCATTTTTCTGGCAACCACAGCTGCCAGGTTTTTTTTGTTTTGTTTTGTTTTTTTGTTTTGTTTTACAGTGTACATCCATATAAATAACAGGCAGCGCAGTAACAAACATAAAAATGTGGTTTCTTACATTTTTACATCATATTCCTTCCAACTCTTCTCCATTTGCTTCTTAAGTTCCTGTAGAAGGGAGGAGAGTCAGTTTAACAGTTCATTGTGCCTGGACATTGTATTAATAAATACAGTATAAACACTAAAAAAAAAAAAAAAAGTCCTTTCCACTGTAAAAAAGCGTGGGTTTATAAAAAGAGTGAGCAAGTTTTAATGAACAGTGGAACGGCCACATGAACGTTGATGTAAACAAAGCCAGACACAGTCATACAGACAGTCTGGTGCAGCAGTATTTAACAGTAACATAATGTTCTTATGTTATTTCTAATATCTGAGTAAGAGCAGACAGTTGATTTGTGACGACAGGCTCCTGGGGTTGGGTTAACTAGTCTAGCTAAGTGGCTGAACAGGATTTCTACACAGTCAGGGAGGGCAGTGACAGGAGCTTACAGAAGCTTTAGCCTGTTATTACTCACTCGTCTGCTGCCATGACAAATGAAAAGGCAAAATACAAGGCAAGGCCGGCAGATTCAGCACTGAAACATAGCTCTGTCTTACAGTCTAATCTGCATAAACACTTTTATCTTATCCAGTATCTCAACAGGCTCAGCAGTGTCTACATCGCTGACAGACAGACTGCATTATCTGCTCAACCCATAAAGACCTAGTGTTACTTCTGGGGCAATTCACAAATGATTTTTTCTCCGTTTTGCTTTTCTTATGTGATTTTTCACCATTCATTGTAATATTATCTCCTTTAGCTCGTGTTTTTCCAGGAAGTAACGTCACTTTTTCTGCAGTTTTCTCCGTTTTTGATATAAAAATCCTCAACTTTAATCTCGAGCTTTTGTGAATACAGGATCAGTGAATTAAATCCAGGGAAATATTTTATTTATACTGATAAAATGCAAAGTGAATGAACAAATGAAAATACAGAGGACACTGTTGTAAATAAATGGTGATAAATCACTGAAGAAAAGTTAGATATAGAGAAAATTCATTTGGGAACTGCCACAGAAGTATCGTTGGATCTTAATGGGTTAAAGCTGCTATTCTTTCACCTTAAATACAGGAAGTTTGATAATCCAATATCTGATTAATTTCACCATTCTACATGAAACGTCATCTACTCACAAACAGATATTTTAAAATCTCACTTCTAGAATATGGTGCCTACATTATGAGCCATTGTTTTCCTGAGTCACTCTTACTATTTCATCCATTAAAACAAAACAGAAGAGAATAATTATGTAAAATGAAACTGTAAAGAGACCATAAGTATGTGCACATCCGTACCAAACCATTTAAATTAACAGAACAAAATGTACAACAAATAAAAAGAGATAAAAAAAAAAGGGTGACATGTTGATAAAAAGCAGCCCAGCCTCATTTTACCTAAATCCTGAGTTTCTTTTTGGTTTCTGGTCAGCATCACCATGACTACTGACCTCTCTACCTCATGGTCTTTCCCCCTTCTGGCTGTAAACACCCTTCACTTCCATCATTTATCTAGCACACTTCTATCAGCTAATCTACACATCCGCTGGAAGGCCTCCTTTCTATACACAAACTTGAAATTTTCATTGTGACTCTTAAGAAGCTAGAGAGGTGACCCTGAATATCAGTTCACAGCTCCGACATACCGACTGGTAAAGAATTTAAGACAAAGCCACAGCTCTTTGTTGAACCTAGAGAAGTTTTTTTAGATTTATTGCTGCCGATTTTTCTCTGTTCTTTTCAACAAAACGACCAATGTTTACAGTACACGTCTCTATGAAGAACAACTAAATTCCAAGCATCTCATTTACAGCCGGGTTTTTCATGCAAACAGTAGGGTGATTAAATTCTAAAATGATGAAAAATTTGCATGCCGTCAGAGGTTACGACACGTAAAATGCAAAGGCGTCAGCGCTCTGTGAATGTCATTGGTATATCGTTGTCTCAATTAACGCCAAGACTGCATTTATGCTATACACTGCTGCATATTTAAAGATTATGGATTATGCAGAGAATCAAAGGTTGTGGATTACAGAGGGGATCTAGATTCATTAGCATTGGGACACTCGTATCGCATATGGAAATCTCATATGATAACAGGCGACTGGGAGTTGTGTTTTCCAAAGATTTGAGATAAGGACAGCCTCCTGAGAGTCAGGCAAGCTGCTGCTGCTTCTTCTTCTTCTTCTTCATACTCTTCCTCTGCTGCTACAGTCAAATTCTGGGCAACTCAAGAACTTGTTTTTGTTTTGGCCGCTCACACCAAGTCATCGCACTGCATATGCTGCCCTGGCAAGCTTTAAGGCATGCTTTAATTAGCCTCAGCTACAGCACATAAATACACAAACACTTAAAAATACTATAAATCTACTGGATGTGCACACTCTCATGGATAAAGCCTCATTTTTTTTCTCCTTTTTTGTTTTTTTTAAACAAAGTGTTGGTTGGAGAAAACAAGACAAATAGAGAAAGGAAGTGGAAAGAGAAAAAGTGCGTGTGAAAATGAGAGAGAGAGAGAGAGAGAGAGAGCTAGACTTTCCCTCTCTCCTTGTATCAATGATAGTGTTATAATGGGTCCATTAAAATAGCCCTGGTTCCTTTACCTCCTCCTCTATATTTAACTGTCCGCTATCCCGTGGGAGCGAGGAGGTATATGCTATCATATTACACTACGCTACATTACACACATTCATTATGTGCTGAGTAGACACCTCTGGCTCCCAGGAGCACCCATAAGTGGCCATATTATTCTAAATCGCTGGTTTCACACCCCAAGAGTGAGGATGGAGGCGGCGAGGGGAGGAAGCGGGGAAGGTGACGGGAAGTAGCATGTGAGGGAAGGGAGAGGCTGACTCAGGGAAAAAAAAAAAAAAAAGGTTTGGGACATGGGTTAGAGGCAAGTAGGGGACATGTAGAGGTCGCGAGCCCAACCTTGAAACCACACGGCCCCTCCATAAAAAGCCAACCGTGTAGTTTTGGTTCTGCAAGCACATTATTTCAATTCCTGACGCCTCCTAACCGGTTAACTGCAGGAGATGTGTGAACAGTGCATTTGCCTTATCTGTCGCCCTTTTGTCCGACATTATAGTTCGAGCCTTGAACACATCGCATCCCATTCATTTGCTAATCACTTTGACAGTTAGTGTTTTTCAGTGTTGGACTATGAGAGGCCCAGCTTTGTAGAAACATAACAAACATCTTCCCCACGCTGCCCTGTCCCTGTTGGCCCTGCATGTGTGTGTGTGTGTGTGTGTGTGTTTCCTCCTCATTACAGCCACACTAATTACACTCTCATTAATGTAATTAATATTCACTGATCCAGCTCCCACTAGTCACAACATCAAAACACAGCAGCACAGACTGATTAACACACATACACATGTACACATTATCCACAGATTAATACACACAGGGGCTTAATATAGAGAGATCACATGGACAACACACAGTAAAGCCTACAAATGACACACAGATACAGTTTATGTAGTTTTAAGTACGATAAAATCTTATGATCTAGTAAAACGCTGAGGCCATCCATGAGTTTCTGGTCACTGACATTTGAAATCTGAGTGGAAAGTGGGTGAAAGCAATTTGGGAAAGTAATGTAAAGTCTAATGAAAGCTGGCTGACTACAATTACTCTTCGCTTTAGTGAACCGGCCATATTTTTTTAAGCTGATCACCAAACCCACTCATAAATGCAAACTTTACTTTGTCTCAATCAATTCAGAAGTCGATTAAAAGTCATTTACAAGATCGGACACGCAAGCGCACGCACTGAAAGAGACTTACCGCATAGCTCTCAGTGCAATTTTGTACGCCAGTTCAGCGTCGTGAGGTAGGAGAGAGGTGAAGAGATAGCGGGCAAAGGTGTGCATGGGAACACTCTCTCTGTGGACAATCTCTCCCAGACCAGAGTATGGACCAGCTGCACAGAAGTACAAAAGGAGGGCTCAGTTTTAGTGATGAACACCAATAAAACAATAATAATGTAATAACAACAGTATAAGTAAATTACAGTTTGTGCAATATATAACATATGTTAGGAAAATATCACGTACTAAGCACTTTTTCTTTTTCCACTTGAAGCTACATATGAGTTTCATCACCAAATTTTCATCAAATCTGTAAAACCTGAGTCACAGCCTAAGTATCACAAAGAGGGAAGTGATTCAGGTGAGTAATCACAGACAGACTTTTGGATTTGCAATACTTAGGTCATGACTTGGATTTTACAGATTTGATGAAAAGTTGGTGACGAAAGCCATATGCAGCTTTAATAGCTGAGTCATAATGTACTTTGAAAAATCATTCATTTTCAGTGAAAATCTTTATGCTTCTTGACAAATGCTTCAGTGCCTGTTGTCTGATCTTCTACAGCGGTCATAGTGTGCAATATTAACCACCATTAGATAAGAAATATAACTGTCTATGTTTATCAAACAACCAGCTCTCAGTATAAGACAAACCTCATGGATGTTACGTATTGTACTTTTAAATTTCAGCGTATGTACAGTTGAAACAGAAAAAAGGAATGACTATATATTTGACTTTGATTTTTTTTTTTTACATACTGTAGCATAAAATTAAGTGTCTGCTTATATACTGCCCCCCCCACCCCACACCAAGCCAGGAACAACCAGAGCCACGTGGCATTAAAACAAACTGTGACGTCAAAAACCATATGGTCGTGTGTGTGAGCTTGGCCTCATGCTCTCTTTCTTTTCCCTCCCCCTCTTTCCTGCACTTCCCCTCGTCTCTGGTGGGTTATTTTAAACCCCAACAGGCTCCTAAGCCACAGACCACATCACACAGTGGCGCGGCTGCAGCCTCCAGGGGCCCACAGAGGCCTCGGAGCCTGGCGCTCTATTAGTAACGGAGCCAAAGGTGGGTGGTCGCGCCAGGGCAGAGGCACGGCTGGGGTTTGGGTGGGGTCTGGAGTTGAGCCTGACTGGGCCGGGCCCTCCAGGATGTGACACCCCCTCCCTCTTCCTACCTCTTTTTCCCATAACCAAACCCCAGTCGTTGCATTCTGTAAATGTACACACTGTTGTGTGTGCACGCATGTGTGTGCTGACACAATACCCCTGGTGTTACTGTGTAAAGAGCTCATTTTGGTCTGGCCCAAGGCAACTCAGCCTCTATTTGTGCCACAAAATGAAAGGATAATAAATAGTGAGACAGAGTCCAATGTGTTTTTTCCTGTTTAAGCAAGAAAGTGTAAGCTTTTGGACTGTGGGAGGAAAAGTAGAGGGAGAGAAAAGGACTGCATAGGGTGGGTATGTATTTGTACACATGTGTGCGCATCTTACAGTGAAATAAGGGAGATTAAGAATGAAATATCATCATCTTCCTCACCTTCTAGTAGAAAGACAGCTTGTTTACGGAAGATTTTGACCAGGGAGTCGTCCAGTTCCACTTCTTGCAGCTTGGCCAATAGCTGCTCTTCATTGCGACACACCTTCTCTTGAGCGTACAGCCCATCGGGCATCACCCGCTGCTGACCCAAACCTATCAGAGCCGTCTCCACTGCCAGTGCCACGTACGATTCACCATCTCCTAGCAATCGCTGTACGGGCATTCGCTGGAGATCAGCACGGCTTACTACACTCGAGCAGTCTATGAAGAAGAGACAGATTGGCAAAACAAAAGAGGTGGAAGCGGGTTAAATGGGAATGCAATGGTTTAAAGTGGTGCCCTGTGTTTTTGTTATTCTCTGAGGTTTGGGCACCAGATGAGCTTGTCTCCTAAAGAAAACCGGTATGTCAATCACACAGCAGAGGTCTGGACACAGTGACCATCCAAAGTAGAGATTAATGCCACTGGAGTATTCTTTTGTTCGAGGTTTAAGGCAAATTCTGTGAAAAGACGAAGCGATGAGGGATGAAGAGTTATAGTAGCTTGGGGTGGAGAATTTAAAAACCAAAAGAAGGAATAATAACATAAGAGAAAGAGACTGATGGTGAATTTGTATATAAACTATGAGTCCTTTCATCGCCATTCTATTTTACATCTAAAAAATTAAATATCTGAAACGCTTGATTTATGGATCTTATCAAAGAGGCAGAGATGTTTAAATGGAGCATTTTATCAAGTCAGTACAATGACACCATTGGTAATACACAGGACATGGAATAAAAACTGTATAAAATATGTAAATATTATGATGTTTGTTAAATAATTAGCAATCTTTCACAGTTTACACATGACTAAAATCTTAGTAGTGTCTTCAGTTCAGCAGCACATGAATAGGATACGTTATTCTACAACTGTATTATAAAAGTAAGGAGGAATCTACAAAAGATTTGTGTCGGCTCAGGATTTACTGGTTCATACGTGTCCATAGAGCAAGAGTTATATTAACTGTACAATTTGTGTTATTACCTGAGAGGTCTAAGCAGATATTGGATCCCTCCTCCCCTGCCCGCCCTGACTCAGTCAACGTACTGAACAAGGTGCCGATGGGATCCAGGGGGTGTCCCACCCAGCCCTCCATGTTGGTAATGGAAGTATGGCCTTTATGGAGCAGCTCTGAGACAAAGAAATGCTTGTTATTTTAACACAAAGTCCTGCAAACACATTTTAAAGCATATATATATATTGTGAAAGGACATTTTGTGATTTGCAGAGAAGCTTCAGCAAATAAAGGAAGAAGGAAAAAGCATTTGAAGACCCAGACGTTACAAAGACCGATGCCTTTTGAACAAGTTTCACCTTTCTTATGTCGACGAAAGTGTTCTAGTTGCCTCTGCTGTTGCCGTCGTAACGTGTTGACCACAGCGATGGCCAATCTAAGGGCTTCCCTTGGGTAGCCGTGTGAACGCAGCGCATCTACCCTCGCACAGGCCGTGGGTACATGTTCTGAAAGAAAAGGCCAGTTTAATGTATTCTTTCAGTGAATGCTGCACATTTTCAATGCACCCTGCAGTATATAAATAACTTATCTGTGTTTCACTTATACACATGCACACTCACCGTGCCACAAAGGCCAGCCACGTGAGTCAAAAAGGGAACCCTCCTGGTTGTCATGGTAACAGTAGTTGGCATAGAGGTCACTGGCAATAATGTGTTGCAGATGACGGTCCTGCCAGTGCAGGTCACAAGCCTCGATGGCCCGTGTGAATACAGTCCTGTGGGGTCGCATCTCTGCAGAAAAAGAAGACATGTCGAAGTTACTGATGTGGTTCATTCTGTAACTAAAGCTGTGAAACTCATAAGGAAGAAACATTTATAAACAGATTTGTTGCAATTAAACATGAAAGACCAAGAGATTCAGGATTTTAGTGTGAGTATGAGCCAAGATCCAAAAACAACTGGATACGATATTTCCCAAAATGCCTCCTTTTTCCTAGGTGTAGCAAGGCTGAAACTTTCTTCAATCAGAATATGTGACAGAACTGCGTTAATAAGATTAGTTTTTTCTCCTTCGTCAATCAAATTTGACTTCAATCAAGGGACTGTTGCTTTACTTTTTTCTGTGGCACAAAATCAGAGTTTAACAGTTAGTTTGCAGTATACATGGTCATTTGGTTGTTTTTGTTTTGACAGCTCAAACATTTTAATACCTATTAATGACATGTTAATATTTGTGCATTAGCATAATTATTGAAAACAAACATAACCATCATCTCGAATATTGGCAGTCTGTTTGGGCCTCCCACTGCAGAAGATCTGCCAGAGTGTTTTAAATCAAAAGGAGACTGTATTTTTGTCTAAACTAAGCAAAGGATTTGTGTGTGAATGTGCTACATGGAAGAATAACCTCTAACAGACTGACTTCTTGGTTGACAGTTTTTAGGCAGAATGGAAAACATGCTCAATGGTGTTTTGGGATGATCCTTCCTTGTTGTGTGCCGTAAAGCGACAGTTACATGTGACGCGGCTCATCTGTACCGTTGGGAGAAATCATTTAATATGAATACGTTATTGACAGATATACAAAACTTGTCAATCTCTGACCTTGGTTGCCATGAGCACCCTGAGGCAGTGAGTGGGTGAGGTTGGGCAGCTCGTTGCCGTGGTTACCATCCTCCCAGGGGCAGACGTCCACACTGTTCCATCTGCGCAGCTGGCGCAGCCATGATGACTTTTGCTCCGGCTTACAGTGAGGATTCAGTACGATACACATCCACAGGGCACCTGGACGCACACAACACAAACACACACACACACACGCACACTTTAGTTTCCTGCCCTACTTCCCAGTGTGTCATGATGACGTAAGCCGTGAGTCACACAATGCAGGTAGGTTTGTCCTTTGAGATTTTTAAACATCCTAAATACAGTTATCTTGCAACACTGAGAGCTGGAGGCAGTTGGTAGACGTGGTGCATTTATAACACTGTTCCTTTTTCTTTCTGTGCACATTTTGTATGCTGCCGCCATCTTGCACTAGAATACAAGACTCTATGAAAACAGAGAACTTAACTAGTCCCGAGGCAATGCTGACTGCACACACATCATTTTGGAGTAAATTGGAACAAACAGAATATGAAAAGTGGTTAAGTCTCTTGGGATGCAAGCACATTCAGGGATTTTACTCTCAAGACTGCTGGAGATATGTACACTCCACTGTGTGTGTGTGTGTGTGTGTGTGTGTGTGTGTGTGTGTGTGTGTGTGTGTGTGTGTGTGTGTGTGTGTTATTGTATTGTGAGCATACATGCATGTAAAGGCAAAGAGAGTTTGAGAGAAAGGACGAAGACAAGGACAGAGACAGAACATGAAGAAAGAAAAAGAATACAAAAGGTACAGAACAGAGGCAGAGCAGGGAAAAAAAGGGAAATAGAAAATGAAATGGGAGCAGAGATGATTTGGATGAGGAGACATGGGTGAGGACAAGTGAATGAGGCATGGCTTTGTGTCTGGAAGAGAGGACTAGCTGCAGCTCAGAAGAGAGAAAGACAAAAGAGGGGGAGAGAAAGAGAGAGAGAGAGAGAGAGCGGCGCCGAGAGGCAGCATTCACCACACATCAGGGGGAGTGATAAGGACTTGGGAAGAAGGGTTTGAAGTGTGGACTTCAAAGAGACCGTACACACACTTCCAAAAATACGTGGGATCGAAACAGATGAGATCACTGTGCTGTCCTCACAAAGTGCAGAACAAGACCAAAGGGAAAAGCGAACATCATCATCAACAACGGCAGCGGCAACTTCAGCCAAGACATTAGAGGAAAACAACAAAGGCAGCAAAGACAACACGACTGCTGTCCTGGTGACGGGCTTGTTGGTTTAGTGGGTTGCAGGAAAGTGTTTTGCTGTAGGTACAGTGTGTCTGTCGAGGGAAGTACACACTGAATCAAACCAAATGACTGCGTGGCGGGCAACGTTCTGTCACAGCAACTAAATATATAATATGACGTGTTTGAAAACATTACACGGGTCATAATATTTGGGGTTTTGATGAGGCGCGATGTGCAGTTCGTAATGCACAAAGACGCTCTTGCTGAGCTGCCGAGTCAACAATCAGAGTGAGAGCGGGTGAGGAAGTGATGAGTATGTGTATGAAGGTGTGTGTGTGTGTGTGTGTGTGTCTGGGAAACAAAGGACAAATAAACAAACAGGAAAGAAAATGTGTGCCTTTGTGTCAATGTCTGGGTTCGATCACCCAGCTTGCTAAATCTGTTCGTGCCGGCGCATACAGGGAAACTCTGTCTGTGTGTGTGTGCGTACGTTTGTAGGGCAGCATGTCTGTGTGGTGTATGTGTGTGCGTGGTGTCTTTTTCCTCCTCACCTAGCTCGTCCCAGAGCTGTCTGTACTTGTCGGTCATGGTGGTGCCCTGCTGTCTCCACAGCGCCAGTCGAGGGTCGGCCATGAACTGTTCTGTGATCAGTGTTAACATCCTCGCTCCATTGGAGTCACGCATCTTCAGCATCTCCCTCACCTACAGGGGAAGAGAGGATGAGACAGTTATGTACACACACATGTCAGGTGGACACAAACATACACACACAAAATAGAATAAAACTCGCCCTGTGTTTTATCACACACAGCATTATAGAATACACAACAAGGTAAATGATGGACACACACACACACGAACACACACCTAAATAAAATCAAATCCTGTCAAAACACTGATTTTGTTTTGTTGTACATTTTTACAACCATTGCTGAGACCCAGCAATGCATCTTTGTCCTCTGCAGTGGACAAGACTGAAGAAATAAAAACAACAAATCTTGTCCACTGCAAAAGGACATGCCATACAAATTTAAAAAATGCATCTAGAAAACCTGTTGCATTGTGCCGTTTCCAAAAAAGGCAATTATTCAACATAAAAAAGACAAAACTTGTACTTTCCTCAAGTCTCAGAAGGATATAGCTCTTCTACATCTGGATAACAAGCTTTCTTCTCATTATGTACCTGATACATGTCTATAGAAAATCATCAACCGTTGCGACTCCACTCTTATTTTACAGACAAATTAAGCTGCTAGAAATCTAATGATGCACCTGAAAAACATAATAGTCACTCAAACAGTCACACAGTTATCTAATGTTGTCATTTTTCTTGTAAAATGTTACTCTAGGGCCAGGTTTCTATACAGCACGAACATAACTATGCTCTTAAATGCAAATTATTACTACTAAAAATCCACAAATTTCTCTGTGTTTATGTTGCATTGGTTTAAAGACAGACTGAAAAACATTGTGAGGAACGTTTCTTTAACCATTTGACATGCTGATGCCATTTTTGTTATATTGTCCAGACTCCCGTTAGAAAAGAAACGCCTGAATTGAAGGTGTCGAAATACTTTTCTCCATATACTGTATGACTTAAACAATTATCTAACGAGTCTAATGATGTGTCTTTAGTCCAAGATACAGAATGTTTACCAAGACACCACCACAGATGTACGTACACATATAGAATGTGTGTGCGTGCGTGTGCGTATGAGTGACTTTAGGAAGCTGAGAGTTGATGTTCGCGCTAGTGCCATTGTGTGCATGGCTGTCGACGTGGGTGTGTGAGCGTGCACAAGTGTTTGCAAATGTATATGTGGGCGTGTGTGCTGAAAAGGATACTGTTAGAGCAGGCATCAAAGAGCACGAAGGCGAGAGACACAGTAAAAGCCGAACACGACGGCTACTAATGGCCTTTGCTTACAGACTTTACATTGCATGCAACACATTAATGTTGGCCTGGCTCTGCCTCTGTAATAGTAGGCAACACAGAGAACAACACATCCCCCATGTTTGTCTAATAGTGGGCACAGAGTACTATTCAGTGCAAGCTTTCTGTGTTTCGACACCTCTCTTCTTCTCATTTTATCTTATGCTGTCTCTTCCTTCCTCATGCAATTAGCTCTAGCTAAGAGCACCTTTAAAGTATGAGCCAAAATTTGTACATTGTTTTGTCTAGGATTACTTTGAACAAAGATGGCCTCCTTTTGTAAGAGCACTGAAGGAAAAAAACAAGAGCACCGGAGAGGAAGAGTATATTTATTAACAGGAGCCAGAGGAAATGATTGGGTAAACCCGTAAAGGGAGCAAGTGAAACCTCAGACAGAGTGAAGTGTGTTCATGTGGGTTTGGAGATCAGGTCCGGTATGTGTTGTATGCACATTGTTATGTTCTGTATGTGGCTGGGTGAGCGCCGTTTGCTGGCTCCTGACCTTGCTGAATAGCAGGTTGAGCTGCTTGCCCGAGCCGTGGTAACCTCCCTGGGAGAGGAAGAGCTTAACTTGCTCCTGAACCTGCTCCTCATCCAGATGCCAGCAGTTCTCGTCATCCACACTGGCTCCTGCTGTGGGGTCTGGAGCCCCTGTGCACACAGAAACACATACAGGTCGTGTTAGCATCAAATCTCCGCATTATCCCCATCATTTGGCTGGTAAATACTACTAATTCACCCCCACAGGATAATGCGCAGAATCAAATTTTATACGTGGTATTCGTAAAACAAACCTGAATTATACTGCCGTGACAAAACCTATATTATTAATATGAATTTCAAGTATCTATCCTTGTCTGTTTTATATGCACTAGATTTTATCCTTCTTTCCTAAGGGTATCAAAGTAAAAGCACAAGGACATTACATTTCATGGTAGGCAGTAACTGAATGAAATGCATTCATTAACTCGAGAAGTGATTTAGCAAATACAGGGGATTTTTTTTTTATGGCTGATGGAGACTGATAACTAATATTTGGCATATACGTGGGGTTTTAGTAAAAAATGATGTCAAAATATAGCATGAAAACAAACTTCTGCACCAAACTAAGATGAAATGCTTTTGTGCTAATGTTTAATTACAAGAGAAATATTAAACTTCATCTTAAAACTAAAATGAATGGCGCTACCAGCGATATTTCTTTTTAATGGTAAGGAAATGAAATAAAGAAATGAATAAAATAGATCCCAGAAGGTTAAAAAGCAAATTACAAATGAATAAAAAAGAACAAAATCTTTTATTAAAATGTCTGGATTTAAGAGTTAAGAGACCCAATTCAGATAGAGAGAGAGAGCGGTGGCTACAACAGAGCTAAAGCAGCACTTTCTACTGTATTTTAGTGTATAAAGAAAGAATACTCAAAGGCAAAAATGGGAGGATACCTAAAATGTAGTCGCATTCTTTACTCAAGGACACAGTCAAGCTATTGATCATGAAAACTCTTAACGCGGTATAAAACAGTCCATTCTTACGGTGTACTTTTATATTTGTGGTCCTTCTTAAAGCCTCCCTCACACCCTTTCTTCATCCTTTCACTGGCTTCACTTCCCCTTTACTGTTAAAGGTCAACTTCTGTGGTTATTTCATTAATATTGCTGTGTTCACTATTGTAATTGAATGCATTATTCGTTGGTTCTGTTTA
>JAPTYR010000031.1:36517343-36529538 GCA_029814505.1 Siphamia roseigaster | reverse complement strand
ACAAGTGAATTAGCAAGAAATACAGAGTAAAAAAAAACTGAAAGAAGAAAGAAAGCAGGCTTATGGGCAAAACAGAGAGACCAGAGACAGAGAGGGGGTTTTGAGGCTTTTCAGTGCCGAAGTGGGATGGAGGGGGTGGTTGGAGGAAACCGCTGAGAGTCAGGCAGAGCTGGAGCTGAGGCTCAAAGGCAGGGCCAGGGCTGAGCTGAGGCTGCTGAGAGAGGAGCCAGGGCTAGAGGCCAGAGGCGGGAGAGGGAAGAGGGGGCTGGGAATAGGAGGAGGCTGTGGCAGAGCTGGGGCCAGGGCCAGAGCCAGGGGCCCCAGCTTTAGATTTAGTCAGCTGTTCCCCTGGCCAGCAGCTGGAAGGGACGGAGGGAGAGAGAGAGAGGGAGGGGAGGATGCAGGGGAAGGCGGTGTTAGGGAGCATTTCAACGGGGGAAAAATGGAAAGCGAGAAGAGATGGAGAGACGGAGGAAAGAAAAAAAACATAGCTTGGCGATAAAGGAGAAAAAGAGATTTTTTTGGAGAGGGGGGTGGCGGTGGTGGTGGTGAAGGAGGTTTGGAAAGAGGACAGTGGAAAAGCCATTAGATTCCTATGAGGGAGAAAACAGCGCTGAGAGCAGACAGACTGACAGAAGGTGGTTAAGGCTCACTGGCTTTGCAACCACTCTTCCCTTCCTCTCTTGCCGCTCCTCCCGTTCCCTCATTCCCTTTCTCCTCCCTTTCCACCTCTTGGTCCATCTCTCCATCCTCCTCCTCCTCTCCTTCCGTCACTGCTGTGCTATTCTCTGGCTAACTCCTTCTCGACCAGTTGTGCTTCGGCAACAGCCCTGCTATTCATTACGCACGACCTGCAGGCATGACCCTAAACACACACTGAGATCCCAAACAGGTGCCCCGCACACATACACAGCAGCAGCAGCAGCGAAGGGATCACACATGACTGAAGGAGGGGAGGTATGGAGGAAGGAAGGCAGTGTGGATAGAAGGGCTGAGGCAAGAAGAGAGAGGGCTCTGTGCAACAGAAACAACAAGGAAAGAGGGATGGAAAGAAGAGGAGATTAGAAGAAGGGGTGAACAAAAAAACTATGTAATTAAAGGAGAGCGCGTACACACTTTGTTTCCATAAAAGTGGTGAAATGAGATTTGGAGTAGGGGAGCGAGGGGTAAGGGTTTGCCATGGGGCAAGCAGCCGCTGCTAGCAAAGCACTTTATGGCCTATTATATTCCATTCAGATGGACCAGGCGTCTGGGATAAAAGCATTTAGTCTGTGTGTTAGTGAGTGACTCAGCACTTGGAGCCTTTGCGGGTGGACCCCCTCATAACTACACAATGCATATCAATGAAGTGGCCCACTTTCTGCATATGGATCACTCACTCCCACACCTCTGCCTCTTCTTTACCCTCCTCCTCACCCACCTACGTCACCCTTTCACTTCTCGACCTCTCACACCGTCTTGTGGAAATGCTCTTCCCTCTTCTGTTTGTTCTCTTTTTAACAGGACTGAAGTGATTCCACCTGCTCCGTCATATAAAAGATCCAATCAAGGCTGCATTGAGAAGTAGAAACTGCTCTTTTGTGTGCTCGTTTTTTTATTGGACTTTTCATCTTTTAAATTACAAGATAGGTCTTTGCGTGGTTGGAGTAGGTGACCCCATCTCTTCCTCTCATCTTGTGCGGAGATGGAAGACCCTCTTCCCCCACTCCACCTTTCCCCGCCACTCGTTCTCTCTATTGCATTCTCTCCATCATTCTCGTGTCTCTCTGCGGCTCTCCCTCCACCCTTTTTTCTCCTCGTTCTACCTCTGTGCCTCTCCATCCCCTTCCCTCCTTCCCTTGGTGGTGGTTAATGGCACAGGGATCCAGCGTGGAATATAGATCAGTGCAAGATGGATGGGGCACCAGGAGCTCCGGCCAGTCCCGTAGGTCCCAGACCAAAGATTAACTAAATATTAGCTGACAGGAAGAGATAGAGGCAGGGACACAGCTGCAGCTGCTAGTGCCACTGCCGGCAGAACAAACGACAGAGACTGTTTTTAACCCCCTTTGCTCTGGGGAGAGAGAGACACACATGCGATAAACACACAAAAGATGCAAAAATACACACAACACATTGGGTATACATACTGTGGCACACACGTACACACATGCTATCAGAAGCACCCTGGGAGAAGAAGTCCACTAATCACATTCTCTCCTCCCCCTCTTGGCCCTGCCAAGGCGGATGGTGAGGGGGGAAAAAAGGAATAAATCTTTATTAGGCGATGTGTCCCTGCTTTATCGATCTCTTCGCTCCTTGCCTCCCCCTCCTCCCTCGCCACCACCACTCTTTCTCTCCCCTCCTTTTGTTATTTTAGGCGTGTGTCTGCCATCCGGTCCAATTGAGTCAGGCTGTACATCAGAGAGGACCATTACCCATGTCTCCCTGGGCTGGCCTGTCACTGGCTGTGAGGGGGGTAGGAGGTGAGGTGATGTAGCCACCCAGGAGGGACAGATAGCCAGCGAGCAGCTAGCCAGCCAGTGAAGCCTGGTTGGCAGACAGAAAGGCAGCCAGATATTGTGGGCAAAGATGCAAATGGCAGTAACACGCAGTGGCAGATATCCTTGACAATGCCACGCAACAACAATGAAAGGGTTCCACTTCACCGAAATTCAGGTTCTGTGTGGCTCTACAAACAGAGCGTAGCACTGGCACCGGTGGGTTTATGATGGTGAAGTAGTTCCCACTTCCCCACTGATGAGAAAAAGTGATTGCAGCTTTTTTCCCCCCCAAAAAAACATGTACTTCAGAGGGTCAACACTGTTAATGAAAATTAAAGCTAAAACCAGCATCTAAACAATCTTTATTATTATTATTATTATTGAAACAAAAATAAAAACATCTGATGAAGAGTATAACACACATTAAATCCCAACGGATGATTGTGTTTTCATATTCTTCCAGTATTAATGGTTTATGGTGATCAGTAATAAACTTATTTTGTGTAAAATGAGACAGATTGTTTTTGTGAGTCAAATGTAGGGTATTACTGTCTACCCTTCAGCTTCTACAAATCAAGATTTCCTCCATAAGACCTAAACAACTAACATTCAAACTAAACAAGAAGTTGCCAATTATTCTTATGAGAGTTTACATAACTACTAAAATGATATCAGAACCAAACCGAAAGAAACTGCATAAAAATAAAAACCAACAAGTGGTGCCAGGAACAACAAACCCCACCCCTCACACGTATTGTAGCTAATTTTGGCATCAGTCCAGCTGATGTCATCCTCTTTATACATGTGCTGATGTCAGCTTAGACATAGACAGCATCGACAAATTTTGTCCATCACAAGTAAATGGAAATCTTTTTTTTTTAAAAATTCATAAAAAATGTGAACTTTGACCCACTTCTCCTAAAATGTAATCACATCTATTCTGGGTCACTGGCAACCTATAAACCCAAGTTGGTGTGAATTCATCAAATAGTTTTGCTGCTAAAGTGTTAACAATCAAACAAACTGAACCAAAAACAGTACCCCTTGCCTCCCCTCCGGGGGATGGAGTAATAACGGTTTATCTCAACTATGGTAGGCCATTTCATACACTCCCAGTCAACCCTAGTTGTGCACCTTTATTTTGGAGAAGCACTCATTTTACTCAACTAAAATTTCTCAAGTAAGTAATTTTGGTAAAAACGAGTCCTCCGTACCTGAAAGACATCAGAGTAGTGATCGTTTAAAAAGTTTAGACAAAGATACAACAGCAAATAGGCCAAGTCCTGTCCCTCTCCTAATTCCAGACAGCGGTAAACAGAGAGCTTCTAAATGTAGAAACAGCGATAGCCCCTGAGGTCTGCATGCAGTCTGCTAGCACCGAGTACAGCACAGGGAGTGGGAGCTAGCTAGCCTGCTAGCCTTCCTCTGGGAGTTTAGACACAGGAAGCACTATGGAAACATGCTGTATCTAGATAGGCACAGTGTAAATAAGATATGAGTTTCTATTGCCCGGCTTGGGAAATGAAACTGGAAAATTGAGAAGGGGAGAAAGAGAGACCATAAGAGCCTATAAACACAAGGAAGGAATGCATGAAAGAAGGGGGGAGGATAAAATGATAAAGAGTTAAAGAGCAAGTACGATGACAACAAGAAGGTGAAGGACAGGAATGAGGTGAGAAAAGCCAGCACAGAAATAAACAAAAATGGAAAAGATGTCACTCTTTAAGAAGGGAAATGTAATTTCATCATCAGGACACAGCCTTCTCCCTGAATCTCTTATTCTCCGCCTTTGTCTCTTTCATGCCTTGAGAGCCTTTCTGGCTCTATCCAACACTGCCCTACCACTGAGCAGTGAATGCATCTCTCACATGCCACACCGCCACAGCATTGTTGGACTATGCACCGCCAGAGGCACCTCACACTCTCAGGACCTCCTCCTTCACATACCTCACCCTGCACTCAAGCGTGCCGGGCAAGAATGGGGTAAATATCACCCCTTTAATCATGCTCAGATTCCAGTTTGTTTCAAAACAGAACACTAAAATGGTATCTCCCTGATTGTTTTTGGAAACAAGGAGTTAGGTACTGGAACATTCAAAAGCCGCATGCACGCATTCAGTCTTTCCTTTGATTGGGCAGAGTTTATTGGAAAACAATAATGCGAGAAGAGGCTTTTCTTTCAAGTAAAGCAAAGGGCCAGTGAAGGAACAGTCCGACCAGACTGACCTGTGCTTTAGTAAATCCCCTGGGGTCAAATGAGGGGGTCAAAATTAGGCCAAGTCAATGCTGGGGGTGGGAGCATTTGATGAGTGAACACCTCTGTTGAAGTGGGTGTGTGCGCATCAGGGGTCAGTAGCAGGTAAACCCTCATCCTCATGTTGTTGTTTATTCTAAGGCGCCTAGTGACTGGCGCCCCAGCATTGTGAGTGAGTGTGTGTGTGTGTGTGCTGGAGTTGAAATAAGATAGGGTGGGAATGATGACAGACAGGAATGTCATCCACCCTCTTATCATTATCGTGCCTCACCTTTATTCAACCTGACACACAGAGCCACACATGATGTTCATCAGGCCATTAGCACGCAGTTATATACACACACATGATTGTATTCAGAAAGACTGGGCCAGCTTTATCCAGCACTGTGTAACTATTTAACACATGTTTTCTTCAAGGAAACAACCTCCAAGGATATAAGCCTACCCTGAAACTAACAATTACTAACAAGTGACAAAAGAAAGGTAAAACCTGAGGAGTGGTCCCTTTCAGAAGGACAATACATCAATCTGTAATGCATGAAAGATCCCTGAATGCATGGATGAGTGCGAAAACCACTGCCAGTCATATGATGTGGCAGATCTCAGTCCACCTGAACAGATTTGGAAAATGTTGGGCCAAGTTAGACAAAGCCCTCTACCATCATCATAAAAGCCTCAGTTAAGGGAATACGTTTTGGTTGAGTGGTGTCCATCCCTCCAGTATAGTTCACAGTCATGCTTCCCTTTCATTTATTTACCTATTTGAAGTTGTTACTAAAATAATGCTTCATCCCTGACACTATGGTAATATTCATACCAATAAATCATACTGAATTATCTTATAGAATCAAGCCCAAGAGTCAAGCTTACTAAGAGACTTTATGCACCCTTAGGACAGTCAATTGTAAACTGACAAACCAACAGCAATGTACTGCTACCACTTTTCAGCTTAAAAAAAAACAAACAAAAAAAAGTATTTGCAGGCTACTGCTGACCTATATTCATTACTAAAAACTGTGCTTCTCTTCAATGTAATTCATGAGGATTTCCATCAGCTTAGGTCTGTAGTGGTTAGAAAAACACATGCAAAAAGTGTAGCTTTGCCTTTACAAGGCTTTTAGGGTGAATCAGTTGTTGATCAAAGTACATACATGAGGTCTCTTCTCTGGCAGCAGTGAAAGCATGGGCTGCCTTGAACACATATTTTTTTACTTATATGTAGTAAATACACACACTGTATACATACAGTACATTGAACCTCCCACTGCAGTAAGCAGTCTTGGACTGCTTTGTGCTTATTTCAGCAGCCCATTGGTGCAAAGAGGAATTCATTAAAGAGAAAAAAAAAGTGAGAGGGAGCATCACATAGGAGAACGCTGAGTGCTGCATTCCCCTGTTGTTATTATTGCCAAATCGAAGAGAGAAGGGCGGCTGGTAATAAAAGTCATTAAATGAAATAGAAAAAACGGCTTTTAATAGGGCCTTGTCATTGTGGATTTAGTAGCCTTTCTATCGCCTGCTCCCTCCGCTCCATTCCTTTTGCTCTCAGAGAGGAGAGAGGCAGGAGCTTGTGGAAGCAGGACTGGATTCCTAGACAGAGTCAGCCAGCCGAGGAGCTGTGCTGACGCACACCCAGCAGCCACAGTCTGGGACAGGAGACAAGTCAAGCTGGAATGGGGACTGGAGCAGACGCTACAGAACTCATACTGGAACTTTATTACTTTAGCTGGTTTATTTTAACAAGGGCAACACACACTGTTCCTCTATATTGTGCGTCTCTGAAAACATGCCAGTAGTAGTGTGCAGGGCAATTTGGAAGGATGGTTTTTGGGCAACTTGGTCATAGGTCTGGGAGTGTGGCAGACACAAGGCAACTAGGGGTTTGGAACAGAGAAGGGTGATTTAAGAGGGGCAGGGAGGAAACAGCTATGTCTGGGACCAGGACTGGGAGAGGCGGGAAAGCTGGCTGAGTCAGGTGAAAGGACTGGAAATAAGGTTGACAGATGTTAGTCTTAGCTTGCGATGACATTTTGGATAATCTCTGCTACAGTCTTAGACTTGTGATAAGTAGAACAAGATACTGGAAGTAATCTGTCTTCTGGAGTTGGTTTTAGTGTGGAGTCAGGATTGTGAAACACATTTGGACTTCTGGGAGCATGACAGAGCAAAATGAAGTGCTACTAGTCATCTATACCTTATTAGTAGGTACAGCACAAGTGTTAGACAAGCAGGCACATCTACACACACACACGAACACACACACACTCTCTAACGTGTTTCCATTACACGACAGCTGAAATGTATCCTATCTTCTTTCCATTCAACCAACATAATGGGACAAAGACATGGAATCTGCTTCTCTTTGCCTCTCAGACACACCAACAGAAACAGAGAGCACTCTCCCTAAACACTCAGTGTCTCTTCACATGGATGTGGTTGCTGCCCCTGTCTCTTTCTCCCTCCTGGACAGCCAGATGTTTACACTAGCTCTGGGCTCAGCCATGTTTCCATGACGATACAAGCTCGGGGTTTGTCACATGGCCAGGCCTAGACCTAAGGCCCCAGATCCAGGATCACAGCGCATTTAACACCCTCACCTTAGAGCCTAATCCATGACATCTGATCATTTTACTCTGCCCTTTACTTTCACGCATTCCTCCATAAGAACTGTTTCCCATCTTACTATTTAAAGTCATTGGGAAGGTTATTCCACAAGCCTGTTTGTGTCGGCATCTTTTCAATCATAAGCTGAAAGCTCACTTTATAACACTGCAGTTTCACATATACAGCATATTCAGCAGCATATTGTCTTTCTCTGTCTGTGGCGGTGGGCATGTGGGCCCACTCTCAATGGGCATTGTAAAAAGATAAAGCAACTCACTCTAACCTAACAGGAAAATAAAACCAGATCCACCCTCATGAAAAGAAACAGCCCACACACAAACAGAAAGAATAAACCCTCACCCACCAAAACCCAACTCAGCCTGATAGCGTCTCACAGACGGCATGCTCGTGCAAGATTTATGGTTCACATCTTAAATTCTGCACCTTCGTGGACAAAATGCTTGAAATGTTGAGGTCAGTCCTCAAAAAGCTCTTTGAAAGGCCTTGTGAATTCATAGCTTAAAAAAAAAAAAAAAAAAAAAAAAAAAAAACAGTAAAAAATGTGTATTTGTTTATGAAGGTATAAAGGTACATTCTTTTACAAATATGCTCACTTCTCGAATCTTAAGTGCCATTTCAAGACGGTGTCTGACATTCTTCTTTGTCACACAAACAATAAACTGCAAGTATGTGAAAATATGATTTTTTTTTTTGTCCAAACATACATCTGTTTTATTGGTGCACATTTTGTCTGTCATTTCAGTTGTGCCTGAATGCTCAACACGGATATGACTTACAGTCAAAGAAGCATTAAGTTATTGATGCATGGACCTGCAGCTCCTCTATTCGTATACCTGCATTTGAGGAGCTGAATTTATATAGTTTAAGAGCGGGATCGGGACCAACTGTGTCATAAGACGGAACAGGTTAAGAATTAAGGAACCACCAGGCTGGTTGTTATTTCACCAATTTACTGACATCATGATAAAAAGAGGCTGAGAGAGAGTACATGACGCAGAAACCTAATTAAGATTCTCCAGAGCGTGAACAAATTAACCTGAGTTATGAGCATGCAGAAGCACAAGACAGACACACACACACACACAAATGCATGCACACACACCGATTTGTCTCTAAAATAGGTGGAGCAGAGGAGGATGACCTTCACACTCAAACAGGCATGACTGCCATGGACATTCAGTGATATTTTAGGCAGGGAAAAGCAAAATATTATAGGCTATCGAGTCCAACAACACCACCATGGAAAACGCACCAAAATAGGCTTCAGCTTTCATTATGGTCACATAAAAAGTGTCCTTCCCATCACTCAGATTTGGGGCAGCAGGATGATAAAATGACATGTAGCTCATGCGAAAAAACATTTGCCTAACAAGGAGAGTTGGATAAATAGGCTGTAGCATGTAGCCTTCGCTAATGACATTGCACAGAGCGACATATGCCAGGCATCAGTATGTCACTCCTTAGGGACACGGGCCTTACGGTAACAGGATAGTAAGAGTGAGGTGGTGGTGTTTGTGTGTGTGTGTGTGTGTGTGGTGGTGGGGGTTACGTTTTTTTACCTCCTGGCACAAAGCCCTGGAGGCAGACAGAGGGGGTGGGAGTGGAAGCGTCAAAGGGAGGAGGAGCATGACAGGAGCTGTCAAAAATGAATGAGAGAAGAGGGGATGAACTTGACCCAGACTGGAGGACTCAAGACAGGAAGGAGGGTAATGAAGTGCAAACATGCTTTGTCATGCCATGTTAGAGCCATAGGATTAGAATTCTATAATTAGAGGACGGGGCACCATAATACTAGCCTTCCTTTCAGCGTGATGAGCTGCCGAGTCTAAATTACACAAGGGGCCTGGAGAACAGATGCTGAGATCAGAACAGGCAGCTCTGGAAGTTTTCTGTACCGGTAAATGATGCTCAGTTATGGCACTGCAAAAGTCTGACTGACAGGCTGGAAAACATTGAAACTTGGGACACCAATGAGACTTGCTGAGCTTTCTGTGATCTGCTCACGACAATAGGAGACAGGGAGCATTCATTATGGGACCGTTCTCTATAGTGACATGCATATTTCCTTTTAATCGTTTCCAGTTTTAATGTATTATTACTTACTGAACCTCTTCATGGCAGGCTGAGGTTAGGCATTTGTTCCACTACCTGTTCACCGGCTAGCAAATTCATCACCAATTCAACAGCAGAGAGTGCAAAAGGGCTGAAGCTGGGCTGTTATAATGGCCCTGTAACAGTGAAGCGGCCGACTGCGAGATAACACTTGCATTTGTATATGAATATTTATCTGAAAGGCTGGCATTGGAACAGATGAGCCCGCATGGGAGAATGAACAACCCATCCATCTCACTCTCCCACCTTCTCTGCACTTCATTCTTTACTTTTATACATCCCTTTCTCTTGCAATCACCATTTCAATGCCTTTCGCCTTTTTTTTTTTTTTGCATTTTCCACCCACTTTTTCCCTCCAGGCTTCCCCTCTTCTTCTTGATATCACCCGATCTATTGCTCTTCCCCTTAAACGCCATCCCCTATCCATTCCCTCTGCAGTACTGATGTATGGAAAGAAACGGAGGCAAAAAGGAAAAAGCGTGTGATTAATGTCTTTGAGAAAAAGATAAATAATCACAGGAGACTGGGGGCTGGTAGTTGGCCTTAGGGGAGTAAATATGGAGAGTTTTATAGCTGCTCACTTGGGAGAGAGGGAGGTGGAGGAGATGAGAGGGGGAGGAGAGGAATACAGCGACAGAAGATCCATTCAAGTATATTAGCTCCCCCCCCCCATACACAATAACCTCCACATCTATTCTATTGCTCTACTGTCTTTCATCATCAACACTGAATCCCATCCCTCTGACAGCACACACACACAAAGCTCCACAAAGCCATGCACGCACATATAAACCCACACAACCACCCTGCACTTTTTTTTTTCCAGGCCAGACCCTGTATATGTGTTTGATGGGGCAATGTGGTGTGTGATGTGGCTGACAGCCCCCTCCCATGCTGCCCTGCTTTTAAGCCCTCATCCTCCAGTGGCTGCCTGTCCCCTGGAGTAGATTGCATCTTTTATTTATCATTTTCTCTTCCTTGGCTTTATTTTCCCCAGAAAAAAAAAAATTCTGGGGCGAAAATTGCAATCAGCATAACATGCCCTCCTCCTGCTGTGTACTCGCCTGTCATCCTCCACTCTCTGTGAGCATGCAGGATGAGACTGACAGCCCGTGCAGACGAAGACACACACACATGCACACACAGTTATACGCATGCACAATCCCCCTCTGTGTTTATCAAACCCCCCCTCCACACGCACACACTGACACACATACTCTTTTTTTCCTCTCTCTCTCTTTCACACACAAAAACACACGCATGGCCTCAGAAAATGACCTCGTTCCTGTCTTTGCTACTATTTCGGACTGCTTTCTAAACACACACACACAAATATACACACATATCTCCTCCTCAGTCTTTTTATTTCCCTTGGAGCTGAGTGTTTGCTTCCTAAAGCCCCAAAAGAGTGAGCACATAAATGAGTCTAATGCTTGGGAATCTGGTAAACAGGCCAGAGAGGGAGGGAGAGCTGCCTGCCTGTCTGCCTGCTCCATGGCTACTATTGTGCACTGCACATTCTCTGAGCCCACAAGAGCTGAAGCCATCTCCACACAGATTCTTTGGAGAAATAGTAAGCCAAGAAGTGAGAAAGGGAGAGGGAGCAAGTGAGAGAGAGAGAGACTGAGCAAGGAAGGGAGGAGGAAGGAGAAGATCATGCATAAAATCTTGTTTGCAGAATGCATTAAGATTCAGATGAACTGGGGAGGGTAATGGGATTAGAATCCTGAACCGTTTCCAAGGGTGGGGAGTCGGATTGACAGCTGAGTCTATTGCACTGACGAATGCAGTGAAATATTGTGGCAAAGGCAGTCAGCCAGGCAGGCAGGGGGTTGCAGAGCCCACAGCACCTCTGTTTACTTTGTTTACCACAAATAACGCAGCTGAGACACTTCAATATATTTTGCCACTATCCACTGCATATAGCCTAGCCTGGGCTGGCAGCAGAAAAGCTTTAGTGTGTCTCACAAAGGTGTTTGGCAAACAAAATAGAAGCACTGTGGCTTTAAATCGCCGTCCCTCCCACCCTTTCTAAATATCGTCTATTTAGCCAGCGGTGAAAAGATATAGGGGGCTTTTGTCTGCGTACCCATTGGTGGGGGCATGGAGAGCTGGAAAGACACAAAAATAGGAACAAAGTGCTAAGCTTCCAATTGGGATGGCTCTGGGCAATTCAGTGCGCGCAGCTCAGTGGGCAAAAACAAGGAGAAGTGGGCTACTATTACGGGCTTATCTGAAAATAGGCTATTCTCACACAGCTATAGGGTAGACTGGTGTGGAAATACCCTGCATTGTTTATAATAGACAAGTCTATGAAAGGCAAACACAAGCCCTTTAAAAGTCTGGCATCATTCCATGGAAAAAGACAAACAGTGTGAGTTCGACCTTTTGCTTATTACACTGTTTTTCCTGCATTATTGTAACCTTATAGTCCACTCACCGACTTGCAATACGTTGTCCACCCAGCCACCCTCTAGCAGAGTGACACCCCGTAGGAAAGGCAGCTGGGTCTCGTCATTATTGTCCCCGCTAGTTCCACTTTCCTCTCCTCCGGCGTTGAAAGAGGAATACATACAGATCTCCTTCTCACTTCTCGGGAATGACCAGTATACGATCCTCCGCTGGACGGGTTCCGGGATTCTCTCGAACCGTTCCTCCACCCTTTGGAACGGCCACTTCTCCGCGACTCTGCGTGCCGCGATGTCGAGCAACGACTCGGGG
>JAPTYR010000031.1:36496771-36517243 GCA_029814505.1 Siphamia roseigaster | reverse complement strand
CCGATCTTCCGGGTTGTGCGTTTTTCCATTCCCCGACCCTCCCGGAGCGGACCCTGAGCCGCCACACAGGATTCCTCCAGCCCGCTGCCCCTGTCTGCATGCCGGGTTGTAGCCGGGCCGGCAGCAGAGCCGCTTGGCTGGGGGCTGCTGGACTCGCTCGGCCATGATCGCACCGCTTCCAACCTGAAGCGCAGTTCCTCTCCGATCATATAAACGGGATAAGGAAGAGAAAAGGGCAATCTCGCACCGATTGTTTGCCGTACATGGAAAGACTGCCCTTATTTGGAAAAGTGGGCGGCGCTTGCGAGTTCCGTGAAGTCCTTTGTGTTGTCAAAGTAACCAGGATGGGCGGGATCCTGGAGCGCAGCCAGCGCACGAGTGGCGCTATAAAAGGAACTGGAGGCGGAATTCCCGAACGTCGGCAAATCCTTTGTGAAGCCGTCCGGGAGCGCGAGGGCGGAGCCCAGGCGGCCAGCGGCCTTTGAAGTTTCCTTCTTATTTGAGTTTAAAGGCGGGGTCTTAGTCCAGGGGCGGACCCGCAGTTTCCCACAGGGGTAAAAGGGGGCAAGAGAACTGACTGTTTTCCTTTAGAGCCAGGGCTTTCACCACTGGCTCTAGCTTTTTCAATAACTGTGTGATGGTTGTTTTTAAGGCTTAGTCCAAAGGACTCTCAGTTGTCAAAGACAGAAAGGGCGTGGGAGGAGGGACATAAAGATGTGGAGTTGAACATGTTTCCCCTCTGTAGTCACAAACCACTCATTCTGCTTAGCATAGATGAGCTGTCCGCTGGGAAATAAACACACACACACACACACACACACACACACGGATTACTTTATAAGCCACCTTTAACCTGTTAATATTTCAGGAGACACCATAACAGTTCTCACATACTTTTTACTAAAATAAGACTGTAAAAGGCAGGATTTCAACTTGAAGCTAAGTATATTTATTATGTTATAGCTAACCTACTTTTACTTAAAGAAAGTAGGCTATAATTTCAAATCCCTAAAATTCTTCAGTACCTGGCCAAAGCAGTATATCCTCTCCCAGCAATTACGACACAAGTGGAGCTTGTTAACTATGAATTGTGGTGCAGTCATTTGATGGTCGCCCTGCCTGTGTGTTGATAATGTTAGTTGCACAGCTGTGTCATGAAAGGGGCGCCTTCATACTCATCAGGGGTTAGGGTGTGGCTGCGTTGCCCACCCCTGGATCTCCCCCATTGATCAGACATATGCCAGAAACTAGTAATTAAAATCATATATCCAAAAAACCCCACCAGACTGAGGATGTTTTCCTTAATTGTCCATAAAACCTGGCCAAAAGTATGGTGGTAAACCAGAATGTGTGTTTGTAGTGTGTAAGTCGTCTGCATGTGTTCTCAGCTGCCCCTCTTCTTCCTCTGTGATAGGTCTAAAAGGCTGGCCTTTGAACTACTCTGAAAGTGATCCATGCCGTATGGACCGAGCAGATGTGGCCTAACCTGATTTGGTTTCAATACTTCCCCACAGGAAGTTCACAAAGCCAGCAGGTCCTCCTTTGTTATGTTAGTCATCTATCTCAGAGGGCCGGTGGACTTTTTAACTTGTTTCACATAGTGTCAATACTTCAGTTATTTGTTCCGTCAGGCAGACTGGTTTCAATCATCACTGTGTCTACAGCAGTATGGTGAAAACTATTCTTTTGATCAGATTACATCTTGATTATATTTATCTGCCATTGAGAACAGATTACCATTAAGTCACTCAGTAGTTTGTTAATCATGATCATGTGATCATACAGGAAATACCTTTTGTGATAACAAATAGGATGTGATAACCCCATTTTACAGTTCTGTTGTCTAGTCATCTTTATCCACTTTATCGAGAGTAGCCTCTGAATTCCCTACATTTTTATAAATAACTTTATGGCTCATGTAGATTACCTTTATGTTATAACAGAGGTTTTCTGTCTAAAGTTATCCTCAAGAATAGAAAACAAGATAACATGACAGGCCCAATACAAATAAATGTTGCTCGATATTGTTGCAATTTGGTATTATACTCATGTATTCCTTTTAATTTTACAATCACTATCACCTATTCTTGAGTGTTTTATTTCAGTAAATTTCAACATACACAACTCATACTCAGACAAAAATTAATAATCATAAACCACACCAAACCAAAATAAACCAAGCAAATATCTAAAATTGGTGTGTAATGACAAGCTGTATGCTGAACCCTTAGCTTTTAAAACCCACCATTTTAAACCTAATAACTTTGGTTGGATCCACTTAGAAAATATATATTATCTTAGGCACAGCATCTTAATTTTACATAAAATCAAATGCACAGAGAAGTATTTTAATCTCTCATTTCTTACATCTCATTTATTTTACAAAACTATTCCATACATTAAAGCTTTGGCTGATACACATTTGTTGAGTAAATGTTCTTGTCTTTGTTTCTGTAAACATGAAAATTCATATCGGCTCCTTTTAATTTTGAATGAACCTCACCGTCTGTTACCAGTTGCACTGTGGTAAGACTGACGAACTACATTTCCCGTCTTTTACGGAACTCTTGTAACTCATCGCGAGAATACACTGTGGTCAAACCACAAGACCACACTTCCTGGAAAAGGGAGGAGGTGGTTCTTATCATCGTTAATTTACACTAAATCCCTGCTTTTCTGGTAAGTATATTGGACAGCATTTACATTATTATCTTTGTTTATCATACTGAAAGCATAGATATGATGCAATTTAGAGTTCATACATATTCTTGTTCCGCTCGTCAGCTGAGAGACTTCCTAAAGTTAGGCCGTTGAATGTATAGACGGGTTAGCTAGTGGTGCTAACGGATCTAGAAATGCATTTTATGGTCTGTTTGTCTCATACTTTAATATTATTCGCAAAGGCGAAGTCGTCAGCTTATTTATTTGAGACTGAGGTTGAAGCTATAGTATTTAATCACGTTTCTGTTAGCATGGCGCTAACGTAGGTTGACGTAGTGTGAAGTGTTGCTGCTGGTTCTCATCTGTTTGTGAAAAAAATGTTCGGTCTTTTTAAAATATGTAGAATTCTGTTGAAAAACACGATTTCCCTTGATTAAAAATATCAAGTCGGTGATCAGTTATGGCTTGGATCGCGTACCCATTTCACTTTGCTTTGTAATCAGTGTAGTGATTTTTGTTTCCAAAATTGTGATTGTTTTAATCCTATAAATATGCTATATATTATTACTAGTGTTGTATTTTCAGTGCGATAGATTGTAAATTATATTGTAAGATTAAGGAGTTCGGAAATCCTTAAGATCGGTATCTCAAAATGCCAAGGACAGATTTCCCTGTAGAATGTATGTCATCATGCGTGATTGAATATTTTGTTCTTCTGTATATTAAAACTTGTATTCTTTATTGGTTAATTCTTACACAGCAAGTCCAAGTAGAATACTAAGTATCAAAAGCCTTATAACAGTTACAAGACTTCTATGCATCCTTAATAATCCCTTCTGTTAAGTATTTACTAAGTAGTAATGCCCAGGTCCTCATCTTTCTGTACTACTTTAGTATATTCTACTAAGCCATTAATTACATGACTTTTGTTATGATGTGGCGCTATATAAATAATGTTTAATTGGTTTTGTTTTGTAAAACTTTGTATTTGAGGACAACACATAATTTTATTTGACAAAACACTGGGTGAGATATTAATGTTGAAGAACTTAATACGTTAAAGAACATCACATAAATGGTGGTATATCTCATAAATTGTAGTATATCTCAATGTTGGCTTGTATATCACTTGTATATCACTCCTGGTCTCTTCTTGCAGGTGTGCTACGCATAACTGTTGGCCAGGATGATTGACATTAAGGCCTGGGCAGAGTATGTGGTGGAGTGGGCAGCTAAAGACCCCTATGGTTTCCTGACCACAGTCATCCTGGCTCTCACACCACTCTTCATTGCCAGTGCATTGTTGTCCTGGAAACTGGCCAAGATGATTGAGGCACGTGACCGTGAACAGAAGAAAAAGCAAAAACGTCAGGAAAACATAGCAAAGGCCAAGAGGACCAAGAAAGACTGAGAATGTGAGGGGAGGATGAGGGCATGACAATAGGAGGAACAACCACCATGGCCCTCCTCATTTCCAAGTAATGACACAGTGCCCTTTCTTGTCCCAGCCCTACTGTCAGCACAGGGCCACTACTCCTCACAGCCTGGGATTGGAAGAGGAACACTGGCCTCACAGGCCTCACAGTGCTGAGATGGACAGTACTGCCGAGAGGAGCAGAAGAGCTCGTCCCAGTGGGACCTTGGTCAGCAAGAGCACAGTGGTCATCTGTATGAAGTTTTTATATGGATTTCCACTGATACATGTGCAGCTATTGCAACATATTGCATTCCATTGTTAGCATTGCTGTTTTGCTGAATTGAGAATACAGAAATATTTCTTCTAACTAGCAAAAATATTGAAATAATTACTTTTGAATTAATAAACATTTAATGGTTGACTAATTAAATAGCTTCCTTTTGCTGATTTAAATTATTAAATTATGGCAAGTTTGAAAAAAGAATCTGTGAGAATACATTTATTTCCTACGTTACACTGAAATTCAAATACCAGATGCCTTAAATGATATGCTATATATATATATATAGCATAACACTGATGCTCATTACACCTGTATCTAATGTCTTCCACTTTCCTGGAATCAGTTTCCTGTCAAAACTTAGAACGTTATCCCAATGATGTAACATAATTGCTTGCTTGAACAGAACAATGCTATCATTGATTTTTGTGTTTTATATAATGCTAAAATGTGAATTTGACTAGTTAAAAAAGTCTAAAAACACAGTATCACTATGTTAGGGGTCCTTGGGAGGACTGTACTTTGTATGTAAAATAGTGGTTAATCTATAAGGTGGCTTTAAAAATGTGAAATTCCAAGAAAAGATACAGGCTGTGGACACAGCACATTGTGGTACATTTGTTTCAAGGAAACATGATTTGTCCATGCTTCAGTTTAGTGTAGTATCACTTTACAAGCACACATGTAAGACAGCATGGGTGTGTAGTTGGACCATGACTGAATTGCAAGATCCCAACTTAAGCTGCTCTGTTAACATGTATCTGCTCTACTCAATCTTTGTTCAACAACCACCTGCTTCTTGGAATGCTGCTCTGTGGCCAATACACAAAGGAATGAATTATGCACTAGCCAGTATCTAGATTACATTTTTCACAAAAGTGACACGATTCAGAACAAATCAGTAAAAATGTTTAACAAAAATGATCCTAATAGTATTTAATTGAACAGCTCAATGACACAAAATTGTTCATGCCTTAATTTACATACTTCTCATGAAACAATAATTTTTAGTGGGGGGAAAAAACATTTTTTATTACGTTCTTCGATTGAGCATATTAACTGTAACGAAGTGATTGCTTTGAACAATTTTAATTACAACATGCCGATGGCTTTTCAGTTTGCTTTATATACACAACTCTTAGACTAGAAAAATATACAACCCCTTATAAAATGTAACACTGAATAAAACAGTAAATATCTGAAACATAAGGTGACTGCAGAGAAGAATTATCTGTGGTAATTCTAGAAGTAATACAACTACCACATTGGACTGCATTATAATGAAATGTGTTGATAATATTTTTATTTTAATTCCACTTTTATGGAGGTAGTATTTATTACAGGTTTGTTGGATTTTAGAGCTCTGGTTGTATGAGGGTGTTTCCATTTATTTCTTTGAAGTCGGCATCCAGGAGCCTGGCTGAAAGTTGTCTCCGGTGCTGGTGGGGTCCTCACTGACCTCCTGCTTGCCAAAGCTGGTAGTGGCTGCATGGCCTGTGGCCACAGTCCTGGGAGTCGCCACTAGACCTTCCTCATACTCCTTAGTTCGTTCGAGGAGATCTTTCTGCTCCACCTCCTTGGCCTTTAACTTTATCTCTTCCCTGTAGAACTCATTCCTTTCCAGTTCCTATATATACACAGATAACACACAAACAGAAATATGCATTAAAAACTATGGTTTGTGATCAAGCTGGTTACAATTATCACATTCTCACCTTATTTGCTGGTGTTGTACATATTTTTTGGAAATTTTCTGCTTCAGAGATAAAATGTTCTCAATGTTTTCAACATATATAATACTATTGTGTTTACCTGTGGTTCCCCATGGGTTCTAGATCCTCTGATACAGTTCATTACTTTACTTTCTTGGTAAATTTCACTGGCATTTACAGTTGAATAACCTCTCAGTTGGCATGCTTGTTTCTGCATATGAAATTTAACACCATGGCAACATGGCCCTGTTGCTAGGTAACCCATTTCAGTGATGATTCTGGGCATAGCAACGGGACTGGCCATTGTATTCCAAAATTACTAAGATCTCCCAAAATATTGGTCCTATCAACTTGCTGTTTTTGCTAGTCTATTCCTTGATCAAAAACACATAAGTTTGTAAATTGCAGCAGTCAGTTCTTTCCAGATTTTGTGCGATGCCTGAGATGTACAGAGTCCACTTCTCTTTTATACTATAGAATATAAACAGTGTCATTACATGTATACATCATGTTTATGTATAATAGGTGTATAAATCTTACATTAGGAGGAATTAAGACAGGTTAATGTATTGTTTGGGGTTTTTAAGTAGGATGTGTAGCTCAGAAACAAACATTCTTTTGTAGCAAAACCCGTTCCCTCATTGATTCGTAGATTTGAAGTTGTAACAGAATACTGCACACTGAAAACTACTGTATTGTTCCACTACTTTTTAAAAGTATTTTACTTATATACCAGTAATTTGAGATTAACTGATTATTTTGTCGTAATAACTGTTTGCATTACAACACATCATTTACTATTTCCACATCATTTTCCACTGTTCAAATCTTGACAGCCAGTCTTATAACGCCATCACCTCATTGTGCCATCTTCCATCTCAAGACATTTAATGCCAAATAGATTTTCTTTCTTTCCTTTTTTCTTACTGTCATTTCTCATATATCACAATGTCACAAACGGGAGGTTCTCCTCAAAAGGCTTCACAGTCTGTATGTTGTGTTTGTCAGTTCAGGTAAGGGAAAAACTCCCCCAAAAACCACTTGAACAGGAAACAATGATAGAAACTTCTTCCTGGACAAACAGTACAACAGGTGTTGCTTGTACAGACATTTTTACGACCTATGAATGCAGATTTATGAATACTTTGCACAACAGAAATACTTTTCCTTCTTGATTAGGTAAACATATGTGTATAAATTGTTATATTATTTGATTTATATATAATACTTGTGATATAAATTAACAGAAAAGTATTTGCATGACTATGAACAAAGAATCATTATTGTAATTCTCCTATCTGTGCCAAATCACAAAACATTTATCAAAATCATTTAACAAAGCCTGGAGCTGGAAAAGCTGGAATTTCAGCATCACTTGAGAATGATGATTAAGTTTGACTACAAGATAACTTACTGGAACGCCCAAACAGACATGCAAAGCTGGACCAGTCACAATTTCCTCATCTTTAATCAACTACCTCTGCTTTGTCTTGGAACAAATTGCAAAGTCTCTACTTCAGAGCACTTGCAGGTCAAAAGCAGAAGATGCTGTTTCACATGGCAGCTTCCAGGAATAAATGAGTATGTGCAGAGAGTTTGAAACAGGGTATTTACTAGAAGAGAACTAGAGTTCACTTAACTTATGTTGGTCCAATAAACCCAGGTTGAAAGTGCAGTGCTTGGAAAGGATAGGTAAACGAACATGACAGGAGGTATTCACAATATAAACAACCTTTCCAAGTCATGGAAACAATTATAACCTGAACATAGTCCACCAGTGGAATAGTTACCCACTTGAGCCACAGCTAGTGTCCAGTGATGTTAGCCTCTCCCCAACACCGAGGGCCAAAAAGGAAGGGAGGACTGGGCATAATGCTGTTGTGTGTTGGCAGAACTGAAGGACTGGAAAAGAGAGGGGAAAGCTGTGGCCAAAAAGCCCCGCTTTGGGGAGGGAGACAAACATACTGAGCTGCTTTTCCAGCCTGTTAATGACAGGATTTAATCCAATCAATTTATGTCGGCTTGGACCGGGAAGAGAGGGAGCGTGACAAGGGGTAGGGTAATGTGCTGGGAGTGAAGCCTTGGCCACATCAACACTGTCCAGCTGTCGATGGCAGCTATTGGGCAGACGCAAGGCAGAAAATTGGAATAGAATGTTCTGGCAATAGAGACAGGGGATGGCATTGGCCACTGGCACGGAGAAAGGACAGAGAGATAGAAAGAGTGAAGAGAGCTGCCTCAGTACTGGCCTTCCAAGGGATTTCCTATAGACCCACATTTCACTGGCCAAATAATTTCCAGCATTCTCACATTTAAAGAGCAATAAACCCAGTGCGAGGTACATGAGGGGAAAAACTGCACTCCTTCACCATTCCCATCTTCTAGACTGCCAGAAATAAAACACAAAAAGCTGAGATGCAGGCTTCTGCTGGAAAAAAAGAAAGTAAACTAGGACATGGTGTCAGTAAGCCCCTTGTTCAGAGGCTGTCTTTGCTCTCAGTCTCGCCATCAATGCACTTCAGCTGCTGTTTATTTTAACACCTGTCCCCCAAAGTTCCTGGATTCAGTTCGAAACTGTAAGATAAAACAAATCAAAGCCTTTTTCCTTTCCATCTTTTGCTTCTTTCCTCCCTTGTAACCAGTCCCCAAGAGTCCAACCATCAGCTCAGCGGGGAGGCTCGGGGAGACGTACCTCGATGGAGGGGGGCTCCTTCCGTCTGCCTCGGATCCAAGCTGAAGGAGGCGGAGAGGGTAGGTAAGGGAAGAAAAAAAAAAAAAAAAAGAGTGAGAACACCCACACAAACACACGCTGCACAAACAAAACCTGCAGTCATATTTAAAGAGTACAGCTATAGCATCACTCAGTTTCAGGGCATTACAGTAAGTAGATTGGTGCAGCTTCTGAGTAAACGACCTAGTTGGGGGACTATATCATAAGGCTTTATTTTGTTTAATTTCACTTAGCAAACTATAGGGAAAAGAAGCAGAATGGAAAGACATCCAAGCTATACACATGCTACACATTAATACTGCTTTAGTGAAGGCAGTGCTGGGCCACTGAGTACCGCTTCTCACAAGAGAAAAGTGTAGATCTGCTCTGATCTTTGAATTTGAAAGTACACATTCTGTCATTCTCCATCAATACCTCTGTCCTTCTTTCTCCTCCTGAGTAGAACTGTGTGTGTCTGTCATCTTTTTTTTTTATTTCTCTTTAAGAAGCTCTATTTTGGCTGAGCTGGCTGCACAGCAGAGCAGGTTAAAGGCAGCCAGAGAGAGAAAGAGAGAGATTTTCTAACTCTTCCTCCAGCTAGCGCAGGGATTCTGGGCCTCTTTTATCCCTTTCTTATTTGCATCCTGATGAAAATGCATGAGGGATGGGGCGAAGCAGGATGAGGGGTTTAAGGTGGATAAAGCCAGTCTGAGACAGAGGGAACAGTTTGTATCCAGTTGTAAGAAATTTGAAACACTATTTTATGGTACGGTTGTATAACACCAGCAGAAGGCATCTTTGATAAACTCATGAATACATTTTTCCCAACCCCCATCTTGTGGTATGAAAAAAGAAAAAGAAAAAAAAAAATCAATGGATTAGCCAAGGCCCCGATAGATGGAGCCATGAATTTGTTATTCCGTTTTATTTGTGCAACACTTTGTGTATTCTGGTGGGTAACTCTTTTGTTAACAGTGTCATTTACCCATGTAAGTGAGAGTTAAAGTATGTAACAGTGATGCTGCAGTGCACACTTACCGTCCCACTCCATCGGAATGCTCCCTTCCATATACTCATATTCAGCAGGATTGGCTGCTTCTACCATCCGCTTGGCACGGACAAGCCTTCCTGGGAAACCAAAAAAAAAAAAAGAAAGGAAAAAATGAGAAAGATAGTAAGAGTGGTGAGAGTGAGATAGAGATGCTCGACAATGATGCACCGAAAACGCAAAGGAATACAAGCAAACACAAAGAGGTACAGACACAATGCTCTGTGCCTGCCTCACACACACACACACACACACACACACACACACACACACACACACACACACACACACACACAAATACACAGAGGGATGACAGTGCTGTGACAGGCCATGGATGATTACCTCGTGGCCCTCGGGCCCTTCTCCTCAGATCTCGCTGAGTGGCTCCAAATCTGGGCTAAGCCTTTATGCAAATCAGCTTCCCTTTAACCCACCAACCACAGCCCCCCTCACTGACAACTTCTTCCAATCACAGCGCTCTGGCTAACAATGCCCTCCAAAATCAACATCAAGCCGAGCAGGAGACAAAAGAGGTCAGATATCAGAGAGAACAGGAGAGGCACAAGCTGCGTGGAATATTAAGTGCTCCTTTCCCTATCTGTATACAGCACGACGCTCGCTAGCAGCAAGGCCACCGCCAATTATTTTGGTCGAATCTGCTGATTAGACAAGTTTGGCTGGCACACAATGACATGAAGATGGAGGTAGAGGGAGGGGGCGTGGAGAGAGATAGAGACAGAATAAGAGAGCAGGGGAATTCAAAAGAGTCAGAATAAGAGAGACTTGTGGTTGGCGTGCTGGTTCAGAGCTTGGTACAGTGTTCGGTAATAACAAGAGCGGTGTTTCCATAGTTCCTCCTCGCAGGTAGCCGGATGTCCATCCATCGTTCCCATCCCTCTGAGAAATGAGGCAAGGAAGAAGGAGGTGGAAGGAGGGAGAGGGAGAGAGAAAGAGTGATGATGCATGGCAAACATGGCTAGGAGGAGAGAAATGGAAGGGCAAGGAAAACAACACGCTCCAAAACACAGACAATCTGTCAGGATTCCATCACCGTTTCTCTGCAGCTGACTGGACATGGACAAATGGAGCCAAACACCTCCATCCACACCGCAGACTGATGGCCTTAATGTTTACTTCAGCTATAACAGATAGCTATGGTGCTGGGATGATTGAACGACAGCACTCTGAAAAAGGAGAGGCTGCATCACTTGTGCATTCAAGTTGATTTTGTTTAAAACTAATGGGACTGCAGGCAAAGAAACATCCTTCACACAGATAATGTTCTGTTATTATTCCTTATGAAGATGATTACATTCCATATTCTATCCAGCCTATATAATAATCAGGTCAGCTAATTAGGCTAGTATTGCTTTGGTTCTGCTTTGGATCCCACTAGATTGTTTCTATAGGGCTTCGCAGGCTCCAGTCCTGCAGCTTTACTTCTGCGGTATCCAGGTCTGACAACACACTGCACTCTCTCACCTTATCAGCCGAGCAGGCCCGGCGATACGGAAAATGTTTTCTGTGATCCTTGTATTTGTTTTACATGTATGCCTTAAAATGTCTTCAGAGTAACTATTTCCTAGAAAATCCCCACGATAACAGAACAAAAACAACTGGCAGCAAACAAAGGCTGGGTTCTCTAGGCAATACTAACAAATACATTTAACAGGTATGCTAATTATAAACAGATCGTATCCATATTTGCAGTGGGTGTGGGTGGCAGCAGACTGAAATGGTACAATTATGACACAGTCCCCAACAGCAATGTGCTTAGCTACAGCTAATGCCTAACTAATAACCATAAAGAGAGGCGCCCACTTTTTCTATGTTCCTATCTGTCTCTGCTAGCTTAACATCCCCCTCTACTCTCTGTTTCACAACACAGATCACTTTTTGTCTTGCTGCTTTTGCAGCATGACTAAACCCCTTCCGCCACAGCTTTTGGATTTGAATAACAAATACAGTATGTACATATATTTATGAAACACGGCTGATCCTCCTACCACATACATGCTGGGAGGAGGTTTGTCAGTCTGAAAGAGTGAATCTGGCTCTCCCAGTACTGCCTGATCTAGGACAAGGGGAAAAAAAACACAGGCCAGGGTAATGTAGTGTTTACTACAAAAGTTCAAAAGAAACCCACTGCTCTTTAAAAAAAAAATTTAATCGTCCCATAGGAGTGAAGTATTAGCTTTAAAAACATTGCAAAATTAAAAACAAAACAGCAACAACCTCACTTGTGGGCACTGGTCCTACCCCAGAAAGCAATATACGACTAATCTTAACCTAATGTAGCATAACACAATTGGCTGTCCTGGAACAATTTTTGCATAATGATTTCTCAGCTCCAGGGGCTGTCAGCATCTAACGATTTCTGTCAATTCCAATTAATTCATAGGATCCCCCCCCCCCAAAAAAAAAATTTTACAACTGAACAGAACTGAAACGTTAACACACTATGTACATAAAACAAACGCATGAACCAAAAAAAAAACAAAAACCCAGATACTTTTAATTAATCAAAAGTCACTCAACTCCAAAATAAATATATAAATAAAAAAGAACAAAAAGGTTAATCCAAAGCCCTAAAGAGATCTTATTACATTTCATTAAAAACATGTACAATTTCTGCCACTAGGGGTCTCTTAGCTAAAACAATAACAAAAGATGAAGTAGTAGATGATGTTGTAACATTGCACAGGATCATGGGAGTTGTTTTCATCACCTTCATCTTTCCTTTGAACATGACATATTGTCATGTAATGTCATTTCATTCTAATGAAAGAGTCACATGAAATGTTAAGCTTAAATATTCATGTTAGTCAAGGGAATATGACACACTGATGGGTTACAAAAAGGAAAAAAAAAGCACATCAGAAATTGATATTGATAAAAACAGGGTTCTTAATTTCTAATCAATATAAAGTTTCTAATAACACAGATTAATTTTTTTTGCTGACCAGCACAAAGAATAACATTGTGAAGTAAGCATTTCAATGAAATAATGTCCTAAAATAAATAATATACCATGAAGTACATAATATTTTGTTTATTATTGATTATTATTGATGCTGCCACCCTGTGCCCTCCTTCACCCCCACCTTGAGAGAGAGAGAGAGAGAGAGAGAGAGAGGGGTATGAAGGGTGTTAGGAGCTCTCTATCTCAGCTGGTCCCCATGTGACAGGTCTGCTTTCTCATCAGTCACTAGGGGGAACCTATTTTACCAGTCAAATACACACCAACACACATACACATACACACAACTGGCTAGAGAGCAAGCAGATTAACCTGAGGGACAGGAGCGAGGACGCTGCCTCTTACCGTGAAGGACAAACGCAGCACTGCGTTACAGAGGGGGAGGGGCCAGAGTTGGGAGGGAAGAAATCCCACCACATAAATATTCATGAGCCATCTCACCTGTCTGAACGCGACTCATCTGTGAGCCTAGTTGTGAAACCGGGAGGGGGGAAGGGAGGATAGGAGGAAGGGAGGAGACAGGGAGGCAGGATGGGTGAGGGGTTGCCGTGGCAGCTGGAATCAGTAACCAATCACACCGCAGGTACACCTATCCTTCCCGTTCGTTAAAATAAGACGTGATGTGCTCTGAGGGCTGCTCTTTGAACCCTGAACACACCCTGATAAACTCCATCACCTGCTTCAGCGCACGCACACACACACACACACACACACACACACACACACACACACACACACACACACAGACACACACACACACACATACACATACACACACACATACCCTCCAACTTCACACATCAGCTCCCAGGTGAGTACTGCTGGGGGCGACCCGAGAGGTTTTTCACCTCGACAATGTCATTCCGGGCGTCTTGCACTGTGCTGCCTTCCTGCTGCTCTGTCTTTGATTACACAGGCAGATGTCAGAGGAACACACTTCTATTGGCATCATCTATTTAAAAAAAAACCCAACACATACACACTAGAGAAAACACCAACCATCTGCAGCCACGTCCAACTGGTGGACTACTTCCTATGCTCCTTCCCCATCAAAACTGACATCTGTCCTGAGAAACACCCATGTTCATTTGTCTCAGAACAGATTGTAGAGCAGACAAAAGCTCCCAATTGTAACAGCACGGCATTCAATTCCAGCTCCCTTTTCAATAGACAGCAGAAAGAGCAGCCTTCTCAGTCTTCATGATAGGGTGAGATAAAGCAGCGAGCTTTGGGCCTGACACTGTGGTGGAACAAAAAAACCATACTGAAGCAGCAAGCCCATCAGCCTGGATTGAAGCTGGTTTATTCCTTTCCAGCTGAGCTGTGTGCTCAAGAGGGATGGGGACCAATGCATGCATGGTAATGGACAGCTTTATAAAGATGGAGTGATCCGATAAGCATCAGTGAAACAAGGGCAACCAGGTACCAATACTGACACCCTCTCTCTCCCTGCAATCTCTTCCCCCGGAAAAAAAAAATGGAGGGGATGTGTGAGGCCTGTCACCATGGTTACCCATTAGCCCTGAGCCT
The DNA here is from genome assembly GCA_029814505.1 of Siphamia roseigaster. NCBI lineage: Eukaryota > Metazoa > Chordata > Actinopteri > Kurtiformes > Apogonidae > Siphamia > Siphamia roseigaster. The sequence goes on along the minus strand of JAPTYR010000031.1, from coordinate 36,502,905 downwards.
AGTGACGTGGGATGAGGTTTAGAGGGAAAAGGCCAGCCGTTGTTTTGCATCAGTTCTGGTGAGAGGAGGAGCTTCAGTATAAAGTAGGCCTGCTGCTGCTGCTGCTGCTGCTGTTGGCTTTTCTGTTCAGCCTTCATTCTGTTTGTCCCTGCTGCTGTCGATCCCGCTGAGGCTTGAGCGACTCACGGCAGGACAGAGGAGAATAATTCATACAGAACTAATAACATGCTAAAAAGAATCCTCTGATTTCCCAAGTGTGTTACTTTTAACTAAACGCAGGTGAGGGTGCAGGGGACTCTTTACCCCTCCTCGCTTAAGACCACCCATCCTCTTGAAACCTCTTCCTTGCCTGACGAGTTACAGAGAAGGACCAAGAAGAGCCAGGAAGTCAGTGTCCTTTGTGAGGTTGTGTGGAACAGTCCACTCCCCTCAACTACCCCCGACGGATCCTCTGAGGCCCATGCGTGTGATGTCCATACACCGAGCTGTCCACCCCTTTCTATTCACCTCCATCACTCTTATCCAGCCCCCTTCCGTTCCTTCCATTCCACCTTCAGTCCCCCCACTCTCTCTCTCCATTAACCTACCTCCACCTTCTCTCTCTCCCCCACTATCTGTCTGCCTGTTCCACCCACTCATTTCACCCTCTTTCTGTCAGAAACCTTCCTTTCACTTTCACTCTCTTCCATTCTTCCCCCACTCTATAATTTCACCCCATATGTCAGCATCCCCCTTGTTCTTTGTCACTCACTTTCTATACCCCACCTTCTCTTCCACCCTCTACGAGTCTCCCTCGGCCTTATCTTTCCTCCCTTACTTCTAGCCTTATTTCTCTCTGCCTGTCTGCTTTATTAAAATATTCTGAATTGAATAAGCAGAGGCAGGCTCCAGGAGCTGTCTGCTTGCACGTCGGTCTGTCTGTCAGTCTTCCTGGGTGAGTTTCTGACAGACAAGGAGCCCTGAGGTGTCAAAACATCTTGCTGGCCATCTGACCACAGACAGACATGAGTGCATTGGACAGTGAATCACATCCAGGCCAAATGGAAGAGGAAGAGTCCATTAATTTGATTAAATCGTTGTCTTCTATCCATAAGAAGCTCACGACCACCGTACTCCAAACAAGGTTAAAGCAACCACATTAATTCAAACTTTGGACCGGTGGAATCTAAAATGTGTTCATTTACAGGCCTATTGTAGATGAGACAGTGTTAAATAACTTTGGCTAAATATTGGAGCAAGGCCCATTTATAATGTTTGACCATAAAAATAAATGTGTCTGTGTATTCTGCATCTATCTTTTCAAATGCCTTTTTAATGAAGTAGTTAAGCCACCCCATGATATCCCACCACATACAAATACACATTTGGCAGTCACTATATAACAAAATGAGCTAAATGCACTTGGTTTTCCTATAATGATTAAACAACCTTCATTTAAACCCCATGCATTGAAAAGCTGCTGATCCATTAATATGATTTACTGTAGCAGCTCTGGACAGAGTCATTCCATGGTAAACACTGACTTGGTGTCCTCCGGTAGGGGAGGCCTTCCTTCATCACACCCTGGGGATGACTTGTGGCAGAATAAACAGCCATTTGGACCCTTGTCTCTCTCCGCTGTGACTCTTTCCACGGAAATATGCAACTTGAATCAACGCTCTGATGACACGCAGCCATCTGTTGTTGTGTTTTGTGTTAGGGCATGAAACGGAGGGAAAACACACAATCACTTTTTTGTGTTTAAATACAAGGTGCATATACATGCACACTCAGACACTGAGTGTGTTGTGCAACACGAATATTGTTCACAATCAAAGACTCACACAATAATGAAACACCATCTACACATGTGCACAAACAAACAACCACACACACACACGCACAAACACACATGCACAAACACATACATATGTACCTCCTCACTCAGTCCCCAGAGTCACCCTTCCTGAAATAGCAGAACTGAGGCCTTTTCAGTGTTTCACTTCATAGAACAGAGCTGAGGAATCAAATAAATAATAGACAAAGCGAGAGGGATAGTGATAGGACGACAAGTCAATGCATCTTTTCTCTGCAACAGCGTGGCGCACCTCTGAAGAAACTCTGAATCCCTTCCATTCTCCACACGGTGGAGAGGACCAATAGATTAAAACTGCATGGCACACACTGCTAAAATGAATAGCGCTAAAAATACATCCTTTTCACTGAGACATGAAAGGAAACTGCCTTTCCCCTGTCCAGTATTGAGCAGCCATTGATTCCAAGACAAAGGCTACACCTCCTCAAAGAGGTAAGAAAAATAGCAATCATACAGGCAATTATTTTCAAATGTGCCTGCAGCGGCCGATAATGTCAGTGTGCCTCTCTTCCTAAATAAAGGGAGGGAAGGCAGGCGTCAAAGCTGCAGGCCCACTGCTGAAGACGAATGAGCCCATCCGCAGAATGCTTTGCTTTCATCTGGGCAGCATGACACGGCGCCCCATGCAGCGTGAGGCAGAGCCGGGCCTGGGGGACAGACGCAGACAGAAAGAGAGAAGAATATGGATTCACTATTCAACTCTGTGGAGCCAACACCAAGGCAAAGACCTTCTAAAGACCAGTGGCCAGATTGCCAGTGGCTTTCTCTTGTAGTCCTGCCATTGACAACAATCACTGGGGCTCAACAGCCTATAGCATAGTTTTCTCTATGGGACGGCAGCAAACAGTAGGCCTCTGTAGTTGGACCATTTCTAAGGGCACAGACAGAGATTCTCTATCTCTGGGCGTGTACTTCAGACCCAAGCCTATTCATTTTGATGTGCAGGCAAGGGCAAGAGTATCGAGGAGAGGGGAAAAGAGAGCTCTCTGCTGGCTGTCTAACCCTCCAAACTGCTCAACCTCTCTGATGTTTTCAATAGAAATCTTTACCGAGCTAGCTTCAAAGCAGAAAAATCGAGAAGCAGCAGCACAGGGGAGGGAAAAGACTAGCAAGAGGCAAATAAAGAGGTCAACCGCAGGAGAGGTCAGAGCAGTAGCTGCAAACATATGCAACAGAACTGCATAAACAAGGAAACATTTCACTGTATTCTTCCATCTGAGCAACTATTAACATCCTTATATGAAGCCAACCACATGGAGAATTGCTTACGCCCCAGTTTTCTAAAGTTAACAGAATGAGAGAGGTAGGAAATGGGAGCAGTAAAGCATGGATAAAGGTAGAGAGGGATGGAGTGAACACAAGGGATGGACAAATGAATAGAGAAAGTAGGCAGAGGAGCACCGTGGTGAGGAGGAGGAGGAGGAGGAGAGAAAGATTCCTCATCTCCCTTATCCACCACTTGTGCTGCAGTGGAAAGCCCTGCGGTCCATGCCTTAAGGCCCTGAGCCCACACTTGGCCTATCAGTTTAAGATCAAAAAGAGCTCGCTTTAGCAAGACATATGGACTGAATAATGCATCTGCTTTATTTCCACAAGGCTGGTTGGAGTTAGCTGCAGAAAAAAAAGAGCCTAATGTGTGTCTCTTTTTGTTCATTATGAATGTATATGTGTTTGTGCATGCCTAATCTCTCCACAGTGTCACCGTGAGTGGACAGTGAATACGGTAGCCTGTAGCGTGCAAGAAAATGGGCTTCTGTGATGTCTCATTTGAATAGTCTGACAGCCAGGGGTGGAGGAGCAGCCTTGTAATAAATTATAAATATGAGGTGGGCGCAAGTTTCCTCACAAACTGCTGAGAAAAGGTGAAGCACAAAGTCAAGTTCAGTCAAAAAGAAACCAGTTTTGCAGCCTGGCAGAAGGTCGGACCCTCTGCAAAACAAAACTTGGTTACGTCCGCTGGGGAATGAAGCCCTGAATGTATGCACTGTGTGATATCTATTCAGCCTATGCTAAGCAGAGTTGGACGTTATCTAGCTTGTATAATGTGGCACCAAGAGAGGGAGACAAATGCAAGTACCGTATGTGTAGGCGGAATAAAATAAGTCTGAGATTACCGTTGTGTGGTGCAGTACCCCAGATTAGACAAAATGCTATATCTGGGATGAAAGTGAACTCCAGTCAAGCTTAATAATTCTGACAAATATGATGTGGCAAAGTCTTTCCTACTAATAAGCAAAAAGCCCCAAGCTGTTTAACTCATGCCATATCATGTCTGAGCCAGACAGAGGCCATGCCCTCTGACCTGTGACTTCTGACCTGTGGCCTTTTGTCTGGGAAGGACCTCAGCTGATGATGATTTGAGAGAAAATTGGGAGTGAATTCTGCTAATTACTACCATAAACACATAAATATATGCAGGTGTAGATGGGCCTGGTCAAGCGCATCATGAAGTGACATCCCACTACTTATCCTTCAGCAACTTTTGAACCAGTTGAGATAAAGTTACATATTATACATAATTTTAAAGGTCTTAATACCTAATTTCAATATTTTATTTTAAGTATTAATTTTTCAACTTTTTTCAAATTATTCACAAGCCCGGTTCCTATCAGGACTTTGACAAAATACTAACACAGTGGCTACCTTAAACCCTCTATTTTACTATGTAATAGATGATTAAAGTAATAAATATCATACCTAAATGGCAAGAGTTCAAAAAAACTGACAGTGTCACAGAGTGACATGGCAAAAATTGTTACAGAGTAACAAATTTAATAATTAATTAAAGTATATTAATCCTTAAAATAGCAAAAACCTTTGATACCATCTAATGATATGCTGTATAAAGCTTTCTTTCTGTAAGTTTGAAGGTTTTAAGTCTGAGATGAGTATTTCTAAATTTTCAAACATTATATATGATGTATATGACTTAAACTTCAAAATAATATAATTTCCAAATAAGTGGGATTTATTTAATAAGAATCCGAACAATGAATAGATGGATGATAAAATAACAGGAGCATCCTCTAAGACATTTCCGACAATGCTTGTTATTATGTCTTCAAAATAAGAAAATCTCCCCAGAATTTGTTTACAAGAGTACATATTCCAGAAACTTGAAGTAATTACCTATCTGAAAATAAAAGTTTGGACAAGGTCGGTGCAATTGTATTTTTTTTGCCTCGATGTTATCATCCGCTTGACCAGGCCCAGATATGAACACCATCACTGAACTTTTCCATTTTACTTTTTGTTGTGACTTAGCTTTACATAGTCCATACATGTAATAGTTATTTGGTTATCATCCCTTAAACTCCTGCTTCTCCCACAATCCTCTTCCACTCCCCAGACATTACCAAAGCTATATTGACAATGTAAGTGAATGAGAAAAAAGTGTGTTAAGATAGCAGTTGAGTGTACAAATCTAGTGGGCATGTCCTTGGACTTTTAACAGTCAAAGACAGTGTGAAGGACACCACTGGCATCCCACCATGGATTAGGCTGATGCCACAGATCGACTACTTGGCTTGAACATTACATTCAGGAGCACTGCCATGTCTCAGTAGGGATATATGACCTCCTTCTAAATCCTCATCACAGACAACTAATCGTTTCATCTCCAACAGTGAAGCCTCCAACAGTAAGGCCCCTTTCCGCTTTGAAGCCGGGTATAAACGTGTCCCATATTTGTGCTTCCCAAATAAGTAATATCTTTACTGCAGGATGCATGATTGATGAACTCTTATTAAACATATTTAAGTAACCTTATTAAGCTAGCTACACCATCTAGTGGTGATATTATTAAACTACAAGAGTAAAAAGGTGAAAGTAAAGTCATTACCATTTCAACATATTTAGGGAAAAAAGGTGCGATGGACAGAAATTAACGATACAGAATATGAAGCTTTATTAATAAGGCACAATAGTCATCTGAATAGCATTTATTTCACTCTTAAATGGAGCTAAAACACGTGACAGGAGAAAAAAGCAGATAAATAATAGTCTCCAGTAATAGTTTAGACTATTATCAGTGGTTGATTAAAGTTGAGGTTGGCAGCAAAAATAAAGAACATTATATTTAACCTCTGAAGGGTTAGCTTACCTGTCCAAGTCTTCTGTTCTGGGACAAAGTAATATTTATTTCCTAAATGGTCTGTCCCTACATGCTCACGCACTATCCCAAACGTCCGTCGTAAAGTGCCTGCGATTCTGTTCATATCCCCAGATAACCTGTAGATTTAGGAGTTTATTTTGGATTCCTTGTCAGCTATCTTGTCTC
>JAPTYR010000031.1:36366965-36380814 GCA_029814505.1 Siphamia roseigaster | reverse complement strand
GTGGACTTCTGTGGAACCCGGAAGATAATAGAGGTATGTGCGCTGGTTCTAAAAGCTCCAAATGTATCATATCTGTGTTAGCTAATGCTATCATTATGCACTGGGTTATATGCTATGGACCCACACACCACGGGCAATTCACTCAAAAGCATTTTAATAGACGTTAAGAGCTTGAGAGAAGGTTAAATGCTTGCTCGTTATCGCTCCGCTTTGTTGGAAATGCGCACTTATGCCAAACTTATTGCAGCCTGCATGATTTTTCTCCCGTATTCCCCTTTGAACAACTTAGCTTGGACTCAAATAGATAGGCTATGATTGTAAATCTGCCAGAATTCTCCTTTAATTATATCAGGATGTGAGGCATCCCCAGGTCTTGACCTTTCATTTGCACTGGATTTGAAGTCAAACAGACAAATAGTTCCAGAGATATTAACAAAAAGTGTGTTTAGTGATTTTAAACTTTTGAGCGCCCCCTTGTGGCCAATCTAGAAATCGTCCAAAATCGAATCAGTTCTTCCTCTTCGTGATGTGGAAAACATGGAATTTCTAAACCGAATATCTTTCAAAGTATCCCGTTAACATGAAGGATATCCACTGGCAGTAGTCACACCAAAACCATAATAATATATATACTCGAAACTCCATTTGAGGATATACTTAGCAGCAAATATCTCCTTTTAGTTTGTGGTGAATCTGCCGTACTCAGATAGCTCCAATCATATACATTTCTGAAATTGTATTTTTTTCTTATATGGACTGAACACATCCAATCACATTAGCATTGTCAACGCTAGGAACTAATATATCCCATGTAAAATTAATCAGTTGCATTCTCTGCTGTATTTTGACAGTACATCTATATATTTTGACTAATCATCGAGTGTGGGAGAAATTACACATTGCGGAATACATGCAATACTGTGAGGTCCTTATAGGTTGAAAGCAATGTACTCCATGCCAAGTGTGTGAATACAGTTATTCAGTATGTTTATACACATGGTGCTCCTGAAAAATATGGTCAGGTTTGTTTAGATATATTTTATTTCCAAGGTAGCGTGTCATGCTTTGATGTGATTGTACATTGGGAAGTGAGTGACAGTGATTCGCACATACAGTAGCAGAGGATGGGTCATGTCACGTGTCAAGGTGTTCATTACATATACTGCATCTGTGTGTTCCTGCAGGGAATATTCAATTCAATAGGTGAAGAAAGACCAATACACGAGTCCACACTTGAGGGTCTCTTGTGCGCACACCTACGCACTTATTCCCTATGCCATTGCTGTCCTACTATGTTTATCCGTTTCCTCTGTTTTCAGTCTCCTTGTTTCTCAGAAGATTACATTTCTGCTGTTAAAGCCAAAGAGATTACGTTTCCCCCCCCTCCCCAGACACTGTTAGTTTGCAGGGTAATGGTCTTGAGCTGCAATGGAAGTGTCGAAAGGGGAGAGGAGGAAAGCAGTCTCCCCTGAAAGTCCTCTTTCTCTGCAGCTCACACAAACAAGGAGGAGAAATGAGACAAAGTGTCTGGAATTTAGCACTTTCCTTTTTAGGGACAGACGCAAATCCTGTAGTGACCCATTTTTTTTCACGAGAAGGTGAGCTTATTATGCATGCTATTAGAAATGGCTTCCTAGTTTGACATATCAATGATCGAAAAACAAAAACCTCCTATCTGCAGGATTTCACTTTGGATGATTAGAACAGGGAAGGATGCTCCTATTCAAAATATCATAATATAGTCCAAAAACAGTATTTATTGAAGGATAGCATTCTACAAGAAAATAAAAGTTTTGTTTTTTTTTAGTTTTCTCAATACATTTTTCAGAGGTTTTGCATTTTGGCCATCGATATTCTACTCCCTATTTTTCATCAACCACATCAAAAACTCTGTTTTTAATTAACCAGTTTCTAATTTGGAGTATTGGATGATAAAAGTGCTACATTGCCATTTCATGATTTGGCCACCTGCTTCTCCATCCACTCCCACCATCCTGCTTTCCACTCTTGGATCACTTCAGGGGAGGTGCTTTGGGTGGGTCCCTCATGTTTAATGTATTATCCTGTTATATCCCGCCGCTGTTCTTGCAGGGGACCAGAGAAAGGAAGAACAGTGCTGTCAGGCCCGGACGCTTTTACGCATATAACAGTGCGTCAAGTTCTCCACAGCCGCGGGTGCATGTTTGATCATCCCCCCCCCCTTTTTTTTTTCTTTGACATTTTGCAGAAGTTTGTGTGATTGTGGAGAGCGTGTTTGGATTGTCCTGTGCTGAACATCTGCCGCAACAACACAAGCACCAGAGAAATGGGCGTGTGCGGACAAAGCAGGGAGCAGTTGGAAAGCAGACTGAGTTGGGAGAGTTTGTCCCTGTAGCGTCACTCAGGGACACTTTCCCCAAAGCCAAACCGCAGCAGTAGAGCATCTACCCCGTGATGCGTAAATGGATTCATCTGTGGCTGCGTTTCGTGTGTTTCTGCAGGCCAGTGAGGAGAAAGTTCAAGGAGTTAAACTTATTACGTGAGCTCCATAAAACTACCTGGACGTGGGGCATCATTTTTGAGTGACTAAAAAAAAAAAAAAAGTTATTACAGTTACTCTTAAAGCTCTCAAATCTATCACCGGGACTATTTTCTTTTGTTTCTCTAAGCATCTTGGTGCCAAATCACCCCCCTCTCTCTCTCTCCCCCCCTCAACAACCCCCCCAGGTTATTCCCCCCCTGCGCAAAAAAAAAAAAAAAAATTCTTTTTAAAAAATATATATAATATTTTAAAAGCAACGTAGTGAGGAGGATGGACCCTGCCTGCGGGAAAGTGGGCTCGGTGTCTTTGGTGGCCGGTGGCGGCGGAACCGGCGTGAGTGCGAAGGCGCCCAAACATCTGTGGAGGCAACAGAACCAGGCTGCGCTCGCTCCGCTCCACCACGCGCTGGTTGTGCGCAAGAACGACCGCGTGAGACAAAGAGGCTTTTCGGACACCGAGAGGTACCTCAACCCGAGGAACATGGACCGGACTTACGCAGTGGACACGGGCCACCGACCCGGACTGAAGAAATCCAGGATGTCGTGGCCGTCGTCGTTTCAAGGTCTTCGACGGTAAGCGCGAGAAGGAAACAGTTTTCTTCATATTTTGTCTCTTTCTTTCTTTTTTTCTCCCTTTTTTAAAAAATAATGTCCCTTAAAGGAGATGGGCGTTGTGCGTTGATGACAGACGCACGAGCGCGGAGAAGTGTTCAGGTTTGGATTTAGTTATAACTTTGACGGGGTTTTAATATATATATTTTTTTGTTAGACTCTGTTTTATGTCACTTTTTAAAAAAATATCCAGTCGAAAGGAATCGCAACAAATAGTGCTGCAGTGAAACATTAAGGATGGAGAAAGTATATGAACGATAGTCAATGGTTGAATGGCAAGACAAATAATTATCTGGAGTGCGGTTTTGTTTTGTTTTATGCCTTTTTTTTTTTTTTTAAATGTTCACACTTAAAAACCAACCAACCCATGGCATAAGTCATGTTACCTAAAGCCTACAGTAAAATAGAGCGGGCGTTACTATTTAGGCGGAGAATAAAAAACAAAACAAAACAAAAAAAAAAGCAGTCAACAGTAAATAAGTGATGTAGCCAGTTTTGTCTTTTAATGTCGACATGAAAGGATGCGACAAACGCAGGTGACAATACAATCATTAAACAGGTAGTTTTTAAGTCGTTTTTATCTGAGACTGTAGTTACTAAAGGGATGCACAGTGTTTAAGTGAGATGAAACTACCATCTGAGGAATAAGGAAACAGAAAGGATGCTGCACATGGTGACATATATCTTACATGGTGACCATAGTCTGCAGACTGACCCCCACTGCACATTACAGCATGGATTAGCACAGTGGATGGATGACAAGTCTGAGATTTGCAAGTATGGAAGCAGCTACTGTAAAAAAATGGAAGAAAAGCTGTTTGCAGTGAGAACAGTTTTAGAGAAAGCCTGCCTGAAATGCAGACAGATGAAAATGCAGCTCAGCTCTCAGACAGCCTGGGTGTGTGGGGAAATGTTTCTGCTCTAATTACTCACTTGTTCTGGGAAGGAGGGAGCAAAAAAAAAAAAAAAAGACTGAAATGAAATCTGAGAAGGTCATCTCAGCTCCCTGGCTTAAGTGACTGTTTCGGATGTAAGTTTCTCTCAATCGGCTTATGGTTCCCATTCTTGTTTTAAAAATGGTTTGGATCAGAATCAGATCCAGTCATCAGTGAGATAGAGAGAAGTGACTGGTCTACCCCATCTGACAGAATGGTCCCTTTCACAGTGGCAGAACAGTCACATGGAGGAGAAGCCACAGAGAGTGAGAAGGGAGGGGGGGGGCGAGAGATGAGAGCACAGATGGAAGTGACATTGCAAAGTGGTTTGTTGGACTAAAACATACGCGTGATATTAGAAATAGCATCATTTATATTCGGCTTTATTTCAAACTAAGTGTACGTAACGAGTAAGATGCTCATGCTTTTCAGATTTGTGGGATCAATGATCATTGAGGCACATTTGCTTCAGGAGGGTAATTACACATTGATTAACCCAAACAAATCAAATTTCACACAGGAGGCCAATTACGTAAGAGGCACATTGGGCTACTGCACATATACAACAACATTCACACCAGGTTAAATCAAATTTAGCCTTATACTACACTGTCCAGTCGCTGTTGGTCAGTAATATCATTTGATTTGATTGGTTTGTTTTCATGTACCCATTACAATTACATTTCATAATTCACATTTCATTATTTTTGTAAAAGCCCCTCTACTCGGTGTGCATGTCAATAAATAAACATGCCGTTCATTAGGGGTTGGAAGCGTTTACTAACACTCAGAAGAGCAGCTGTCGCCAAAAAAGTAGAATTAAAATCAGTGGGATAAAGTTGAGACGCTCTGTTTGTTGCAAAGCTGTGTGACTTACATTAGGGAGATATTACATTAGTGCAAAAATGGCAAAACATACTTGGAATACTGTCTTTCTGATTGGGTTTGTGAAAACCCTGTGTTTCAAACGTCACATGTGACACTGTTTAAAAGCTTTTCTGTGTAGGACGAGAACATTCAGCCAATCTGTAGCTGCCTGACAATGGAGACAAATAACGCTAGGTCTGAAAGCTTGTTAACATGTGATGTTCAACCACCAGAATTTATATGCGAAGCATACATTGTTTGCATGTGCTCATCGTTTTACAACACTTTGGCACAATTTTTGCAATAAAAATGGCAACAGCAAATCACACAAGTTTATGTGAAAGTTCTGCGTTGAAATTCTTTCTACAGATCAGATAAATAGGGTTACTTTTAAAATATAAATAGCCTCTTGGGAAATACAATAAGAAGAGCTAGCTGCTTACTTGTTGTATGTAGTTGATACCCATGTTATGTATATTTGGAGTGACAGTAACCCCTTTGCTAATATGAGTGTTGATGTTTATCTACGTGCCTGAGTGGCTGGTTTGGCTCAAGGTTTAGGAGCCTCAAGGTAAAACACATCACCCAAATGTGTCACGATATAGGCTTGGCCTGGATGCAGCTCAGCAAGAATCTGGACCATCTTTGATGAGGAGATGGCATTTCTCCCATTGCTCTCCTGCTGCTTGCCTGTCGCTGCCACGGGGATGCTGCAGAAGGGGGTTTCTTTATCTGTGAAGATGTCAGTGAAGAGTCATGATTTCTGTTCTCTTTCCAATTACAATCAAGATTGGTGACTCGGTGGGTGGGAGTGGAAGTGTCAAAACAAAAAAAAACAAAAAAAAAGATGAAACATCTTAGAGTGTTAAGGGAAGGTGTGCCATCTGGACATTTTGTCCCCTCAGCATGAGCAGATTGGAAAACCTATCACTGCACTCCTTTTCTAAGTTGTATTTAATGGTTGTTGATTTTTCTCCAGCCAGTATGCCTCCTCCTACTGTGACTGCCATTGCCAGAGTGAGGTTTTTTAGCCAGAATGAAGCGTAACCCCCAAGCTATGTTATTAGATCCCGGGGGTGCTGCAGGAGCTGCTATATATATAACCCAAGTCACGGCTATAATCACAGTCATACTGCATACGCTCCGAACCAGAGCAGTAGCACAATATACATATACTGTATGGCAATATGCCCAGCGTGGCAAAGATGTATGGATCATGTTAATGAACACATTACAGTCATACCCAACAACTTCCCATTAGCAGCAACCAGCCTCACACTTCCTGTAGCCTGGATAATGGATCAGGTCACAAGTGATAATTGTTCTCGTATTGTCTTTAGTGTCGCTCTGAATGGCAGGAATGATTAAAGGGATGTCGACAACTTGTCTGAATCATATTGAGCTGTTTAATCAGGCAGAAATTAAGGTGTATTGAAGCTTTTAAAGAGGAGCATTTGTATTAGGAAGTGACTGATGCAGAAACCGTGAGGTGTAAAGCTCATTTTAGTCAGTTCAATATGCACAAAAGCCTCAGGTGCTTCGTCGGCCACATAATGGGTTATATTTTCAGGTGATAACACTTGGCCTGAGCTACCTCCAAGCAGTTGAGGTACTGTGTTTTAAAAGTAAGGGTGTAAGAACAATAATTCAGGAAATTACTGGGAGTGTCTGAATAACCTTTATATGTGTTTTTCTTTGAAGCAGATATGAGATATTTATGTGTCTTATTGATATTTACAGACCCTGTTCTGTTCAAGAGTAAATTTTTTACTAAGCATTCAGAAGCTACCAGACAACATTTACTGTATTGCACATTTTTAAAAGTGATGATGGAGCACGCAGCCAACAGCACTCACTGGAAACTGCATTAATCCATGCCCACTTGACAGCTGCTCAGAATGAATTAGGAGGTGTATATAGTATTTGCAGTTTGTGGAATAAGGACTGCTAATTGTGTTTTTTTTTTAAAGGATAAAAAGGATAGGTGGTATTAAAATGTCCTGGCCAGTGAGTGTGAGTTCAGATGTGCTGACAGTTGAACAGACTGGTGCATTTTTGTGAAGACTGAAGTGACAGCGCTTCAGAAAGAATGTGACAGAAAAAGTGCTGTCATCATTTTGAGGTCAAATTGGGCAATTTTCTATGATCACTGGAATAATTCGGCTGCGCTCAATCACAAATGTTTATGTAGGTGAAGGAGAATTCTATGAAAAAGTACATGTTGAGGAAGTCCTCTTTGTCAATTTGAAGGGTTCACTACAGGAAAACTGTGTTCCTCAGGGCTCAACCATCCACATGATTAAAACATGCCAAAGTAAAATGCGAAATGTCTTTGGATGTCACCCATCCCAAATCACATCACTTCATCACATTCAAACATGCTCTGCCACTGTTTGATGGCTAATGTTCTCTGTGATGTGATGCAGTGGCAAGAACTGAATCTGAAATTAAAATGTGTTAAGAGAGATAAGCCTGCACAGTAAAAACCCCAGTGCACAGAGGAAATCATCTATGACCCTGTATACTTTTAAATTGTATTCATATTTGGCTGATAGTGAAGGATATTTATTTTGTTGTATCAATCAGCTCAGTTTCTACTTTCATCTTTATTGTGATATTTTATAGAGGATAATGATTTGACACAAGGGTTTTCAAAGTGTGAGGTGGGCCTCCTCCTGGGGGGCACCAGGGGACTTCAGGGGAGGTGTAAAATGAGACAAATAAACCTGAATTTGAAAAAAAAAGTTAAACCTGTGGTTAGCTAACTACAGTATATGAGGGCAAAATCACACCTCAGGTGAAAGTGAGAGAAAATACAGAGTCTGGGGCGAGCAACAAGCAGCCTGAATATTTAAAGTTTGACTTTTCATGGATTGGTCCTAACGATGTTCCGCCCCCACAGTGTGTTATTTACAGAGGTGCTAGATAATGACAGTATGTGTTTTTTGATAGAATGTTTGAAAACACACAGAGGTGTTGATGAGGAAAAAAGATGTTAAAAACATACATGAATGTCAAAATGTATTTTGTTAGAAGTACACAAACATGTTAAGATGTGTTAAAAGAGATGTTAAAAAAAAGGCACAGATGTTAAAATGTATTTAAAAATATGTTAAAAACACACAAAGATGTTAAACTGTGTTAAAAATATGTTAAAAACATACACCGATCTTAAAAGTTGTTCAAAAATATATTTAAGCACATATAGAGTTCACAGTAAAGATGTTTAAAATGTTAAGAAAATATGTTTAAGTGATTAAAAAAATATATTGTTGTTTACTTTTGAGTTCTTTCAGGGAGGCTCACTGTCCCACAATTTAAAAACCCCTGGTCTGAAGGAATTAACCATGAACATTGGACCTCAAAGTTCAAAGGGCTGAGAACTACCAATTTAATTGAGAACTACTAGTTTTGCTCCAACAGAATATTATCCCCTTTATAAAACTGGACACTCCAGAAGCTTGTTTGCGTGACCTCGTCTAAGAAAATGCTGCTGCTTCATACAGGAATTGATTTGTACCTAAATGAGGCCATCACAACCAACGTCTTCAGCTCCTACAGCATATTACATGTGAAGCAGAGGCGACTGGCCATCCAATTCTCACACCAGGAACATGCATTTATTTTTATAGCCCTTTCTCTGGAACCATTTTTTCACTGATCACCAGCTTGGCTAATAAAATGCATGAAAACCATTTTTCAAGGAGAGTCTTGCAAAGGGCTACAGGCCAAACCTCCAGACTGCCTGCTCGATGGTGGGTGATTCCCCGAGTTTTTGGCTGGCTGTAGCAGACTGATCATATTACTCTCAACAGGATGACAAAGAGTCATGCTGGGCTAGCGACGGTCTGGACTAGCTTATGGTTTTTAGAGAGTCCAGTTATGAATTATTGATCATGTGTGACACTATATATCAAATCTTGTCAATATTAGACTTTTAAAGTGTATTGCAGAACTCCACTACTTGTCATATTTCAGTAGCAATATATTCAAGATGTTGTACCAGTGCCAAAGTACTATTAATAATAAATATTAGTCCCTCTCAAAACGAGATTACAAGTAAACCACATTTATATGTGTACAGTAGCCATGGCCAATAGTATTAAATCTTTGATGTTGTAATTCTATTCTATTCTATTCTATTCTATTCTATTCTATTCTATTGAGTAACTGCACAGTATACTCACTCCTCTTAAGGTCTGTGTAGTGTGTTAATCCATTTAGGTGTAGGAAGGTACAATTATCTGTAAATGCCATCTGTCATTTGACATTCAGTGAGCACACACATCAGGTAGTTATCTATTTATCTAGGTATCCTGAATGGAGGGCCGGTCATGGTTGTGGAAATAAAATCGGGGAAAAGTACAATAGGTCACTAATATGGAATGACAATAGAATACAATTTTTGCATGATGAACTATCAATGGGTTTTATTAATGGTGTATATTAAAATACTAAACAGTCAAGCCTCGTTTCTACGCTTTTGTTTTTTAATCATTATTAATGTTAGAAATATACAGCAGGGTAGTTTAACGGAAGGATCATAGGAGGATTTTTTTTGAGGTAGCATCGCAATCCATAATCTGATTCACTATTAGTCTCAACTCATGTAAAATAGGCCTGTTACAAACAATCTTTAACAAAATTTTCCCTGAAGTTTTCTAGGTTTCCGGAGGGATTCAGCTGATGTGTGATAGCATTTATTAATATGGTTATTTGACAGCCCCCCTCAAAAAAAAAAAAAGTGAACTGTATTACTTTGCTTAACGTTATAGAACTTCTTGTATTGAAAATATTTAATCTATAGTCATAGAAAATCCCAAATTTATCTGGCCATAGATGAAGTGTGTGGCATACATTTGTGACAGCTCATACTGCTTTTAAATGATTACCTTGCCCGCTGGTCTTCATAGTCCCATTTGTCTTGTCAACCCACAAACGAGTCTTAAAGCAACACTGTAAATACAATGATCCCATCAGTACCGTGAATGTTAGTGGAATAGTAATGTCTGTCACAAATTGTCTATTATGTGTCTCACGAGAACAGTGGAAAGGAAAAAGAAAGAGAAATGTGAAGAACATTTATTTTAATGAATGTTTAATGCTTGTTTTCAGTTGTAATAAGTTGAAAAATACACTGATCAGTCGGTAAAAAATTTCTAATGCTATGAAGCATATTGATTACCTTAGGTTATGGTATGTGCTATATAAATTCATGCTGATTGATTGACTGACAGAGAGTATTTTGCTGGTTTGCTGCTTTTCCACTATGTGATAACAGCTCAACTAGACTCAACTCAACTTGGGTATCAGGTACCATTCCTGGAGATTGTTTCCATTACAGGACACCCCCGGCTTTAGAGTACCTGGACGTCATAGTGGCGTTCCACTTAACTTCCAAGACATCTGCTCAGAGAGTTGCTGATAAACTTGCTCATTGCTTATTGCCTTGTCAAGTTCATGCTGAATATTTTTATTGGCCACCAAGGACAGAAATGTCTGAACCTTCTTGACTGACCATGGTGTCATTTTGTGGGCTGTCATCATGGTTTAGCCTACAGTATATCTACTGTAAACTTCTGAATCTGCTGTTTAAAAAAATGGCATGCTGCGCATTGATGATGAGAAAAATCTCTGACCAATGTGTTTGTAGTAGAGGTAAGATCTTAAGCCCGAGTCCGAGCCCAACCCGACCTGAATTTCGGGCCGGGTCGGGCCTAAAATGTCAATCATTACATTTGGGTCGGGTCGGGCCGGGCTTCTCTCTCACTGTCTCTGTCTATTATCCACCCCTCATTGTTCTTCTTTGTCTCTCTGCCTCTCTCTCTCTTAAAGTCCCACCCTAAATTCTTAAGGACGTACTGTTGCTGTGGATTATGGTCCAATTTTCAACCCGTCAAAATGACGGACGGCCTTAAAATTTTCCCGTCAACTAAAAAAAAATCTGTTAATGATGGAAAATTGTCAGTTAATGAAACCTCTGCAGACACAGAAATATAAAAGATGTAAATGTTTATACAGTCTTGTTTAAATTAGATTTCGTTACAAAAGACAGGCTTTCATTTGTTATCATAAATCACCCCTGCTACTCCCGAGTCCTCACAAATAAAATATGAAATTTCGGGTTTGCTTCGGACTCGGGCCTGCAAATCAAGTTAATTGGTCGGGCTCGGGCTGGGTCGGGCTTTAATATCCGCGGGCCTGGGTCGGGTCGGGCTGGATTTTTTAGGCCTGATTTTACCTCTACTTTGTAGTGGTTTGCAGTGTTTACACCTCATATTTTAGTATCTCTTCACTCATTTTGGAACCTCAGCCGAGCAAGTACAAAAAGAAAAACAGCTACCAGATTCCAGGTTTTTTTGCATAATAGAAACACAAATATGCCGAGTTGAGATGAACCAGTATCACATAGATTACAGGCGTTTTTGTCTCCGTCAGTGCTTGTGCTACAGTATGAAATGTCACAGCATGTATTTCGGTCCAGAGTTACTTGAATGTTTTTTATCAAGATATTGGAGAGTCAGACTACTGTGTAAAGTCTTTTTCATCACATCGAAAAGATTCCCACGTGGCTCAGGTCTGGACACTGTCGTGGACAGTCCCATGTGTGAAAATGACATCTTGTGCTCCCTGAACCACTCTTTCACAATTCCCGATGAACATTGATATTGTCTTGAAATATCTCTGTGTCATTTGAGAAAAGAAATCCACAGATGTTCACACCTGGTCATTCAGTATATTCTGGTTCAGATGACCTCATTTTATGGATACATAACATTGTTGAACCTAGACCTGACCAAATAAGCAACCCCAGATCATAACACCGCCCTCATGGGGTTGTACTGTTGCCACTAGGCATGATGGGTAATCACTTTGTCCACCTCTCCTTTCACTCTGATGCACCCATCACTTTGAAAGGGGTCAGTTTGGACTCATTAGACCACATGACCTTTTTCAGTGCATTCTTTCTACTGTCTATTGAAGCGACTCACTGCATCAGTTAGGATTAATGAACTTGTTTCCAGTTGAAACGAATTAAGATTTTACCTAATCGCTGTCTTTCACCCAGGTTTGGAGCATTTGTTGCTGGTCTTTGTACTTGGGCTGTATAATTTTGTAGAACAGTCATTATTTTGGACAATGTTGCAATTTGACACTACCGACTTGTGCACGAATTATCATTCATTCTGATAATATCTCCCTCTGCTGCCTAGTGTCACTGAATCCACAATATGACCGCACACACACACCAGACCTTTAAATGGCAGTGTTTTGTGATTATATAATTGCACAGACTAACATTGCAGTTGTGATTCAATTTGATTCGATTTGTTGTGCTGCTCTTCAAAATACATGTATCAGAGGTTATTGTGGGAAAAAAAAAATGAGAAGGACAACTTCTTTGTCTCGCTGTCCCCTAAGGCTGATTTTCCACAATAGAGAGTATTTCAAGTGGTTTTGATCAGATACGCTGTGGGAACGGATGGTAGTGGGTTGGCTTATCAGGGGGAGTGTGCAACAGCGCAGTGGGAAAAAAAAAACATTGTTGTGCAGACTTGGCATGTAAGGTAGTTTCTCTCAGTGGATGGTGATATAGTAGACAACAGTGATGAACAACACATGCAGTGGCATCGAAATGAAAGCATATGATCTCACCCTATGGCTGAACCGAAGCAGGGTTGTTATAACAGAGAACTGGGCAGCAGCCATCAAGTTCCACCTGCTGGAAGAAACATCCAAACAGTAAATAATCTGACATCACCTTCCAAAGCTCCTTGCACATAGGCAGGTTTTCTTTGCGGTGTGAAGATGGAGGGATTGTTGTGTGAACTGTCAGTCATGCTAGGCTTCAATAGTCCATTCGTACTGCCTTGTTTCTCAGATTTCCCTTCAGCATTTGATTATTCTTATTTTCCCCCCTTTCCTCCTTCAATCAGTGTGCTCTCTAGAGATGTGAATTTCTTCCAGTTCCCAATTCGCCAACGCAAACACAGGCACGTTCAGAAATAACAACCTTGGATTGTGCACATTATGCTAATACGTACCACCTTTATAGTTGTCTTTGTGTTTCTTATTTCTGTTGATTGCTCTTTCTCGTTCAGCATCTCGGTCCGGAATGATTTGCCTCTTAGGTCCACGTGCCTCCTGACACATCTATCAGCTCTCACCTCAAGACCTGCCATACACACCACGTACACACCAAACACATACATGAGCCATCTCACTCTCGCCATAAAAGATGAAAATAACTCTGTAGAGTATTAAAGCTGCACCATTTTAATAACTTCCCTTTCTTTTAGCTCTACAGTCTGAATTATAAGTCTCAAGTAACACCATATCCATATGTGTATATCTGTGAACACATTTTCCATCAGCACTGATGTAAATTAGTTTCTGTGGGATGGCCTGTAATCAAGTCATTAAGTGGTTATCGTTTCTTCTTTGGCCTCTCTTGAGGTGACCGTTTTAGCATACCATTATCTACGCTGTAAAAAGGAAAGCAGTAATCTTCAAGCAGCCAATGAATGAACGACCCATATATTTAATTGGAATTGCACATAATTAGTATTGCGATAGTCACAAAGTAAATGCAGCGGGAAAAAAAATGTTGATCCACAGTGTCTCTGGTGTACAGTGCAGTAAAGTACAGTACAACTTAATTTGCAATTAGCACTTTTGTGTCCAAGACTCTTATCTATCGAATAATGCAAGGAATGTCTGTCTGTGTGTCAGTCTGTTTGTTGGTTTGTCTCTTCAACTGTTTGTTTGTTGGTATAACTCTCCAACCACTTACTCGATCGACCTCAAATTTGGTATTTATCTTCCCAATGGTTCGCAGGAGTGCAGTGTAAAGTTTCGTGGTTTTTGGACCACAAACACTGAAGATATCGTTAAAACAAGCATTTACCCATTTA
>JAPTYR010000031.1:36336484-36349700 GCA_029814505.1 Siphamia roseigaster | reverse complement strand
AAGGAAGGAAGGAAGGAAGGAAGGAAGGAAGGAAGGAAGGAAGGAAGGAAGGAAGGAAGGAAGGAAGGAAGGAAGGATGAACTGAATACAAACTGTTAAAAAAAAGTCTGCATTCAATTCTATCAACATACAACATAATTTAAAAAAAAAAAGCACATAGAAGGGTGTCAATACATACAAATACTGCATTATTGGTCATTAATAACTTAAGAAATATTTGGTTAATACATGACAACAAATACTGCACAAAATGTTTTGGTTTTTTTTTTGTTAAACAGGATTATTCTTTAGAGGAACAATCTAATTTCAGTATTGCAACAAAGGCTATTATCGTTAAAAATAATAAAATGATGAAAACTAGAATTGAAAAAAAGATTTTTTTGTTCACTGAAACACACAAAAAAAATATAATTAAAAGAAAAACCAATAACTGAAACGGTATTGTGTATTTACAAAACTGAAACATCTATTAAAAAATTATGGATAAAATTCCCTTCATCTTTGTCTTTATCAGTGTTGGATAGGAAATGGATTTATTTCGCTCAAGCAATTTTAGCTGGCGGTGCCATACGGCACTTCACGGTCCATCACATCTCAACACTTGTCATTTATAGTCGTCTTCTCATCCCCACTCTACCTGGCAACATGGAGTCTAAAGTTAGGAGAACACAGCAGAGACTTGTATGGGATTTATTTGAATACGACATGATGAAGATAAAAAATATGCACTAGAAAAGCACTCAGAGAGTGCAGACCTCTGCCAAGGCAGACCCCGATCACCACCAAAATTTAATCACTTGTTCCACACAAACAAGCAAACAGACAAACCTTGATGAAAACAAAACTCCTTGGTGGAGGTAAAATAAATTAATAAAACTAACACTAAAATTAAACTAAAACTAAGCATTTAGAAAAAAACAAAAAATAATAAAAACTAGCAAACAACTCTAAAAACGTTTTAAAACTAACTGAATTAGAGAGGAAAAATAAAGTCAGAACTAAGTAAAAATAAACTATGATGAAAAATTCGAAACTATTCTAACCATGGTTGCAACACAACAGCTCTTTTCACATTATTTAAAAAAGCTTCATTGTTTTCATTTTACATATCCCTCAAACTATGATTATTGTGTATGGTTGTGATCCTGTAGGGGAGGGAGTCTGATCATATAAAATGCAGCTCATTTTACTGTATTTTGCCTGTGTACCTGTCTCATTCTGATTGTCAGGCATTAGTTGATGCTTATTGTGATGACGACTGTGACTGTTGGTTAAATTTGTCTATCAGAGTCTATTCAAGAACCCTTAAATTGGAATATGTTAGGTTCTATCAGAGTTTTCTCATACAGTATCTGGGAAATGAGAACCATATGAATTTTCCTTTTGTAAATAACAGTAAAAAAGTTGCGGCATAAGTTGTAGACATTGCATTACCTGGCAATGTGGCCCCTGTAGTGTTACTATTGCTGTTAAAAAAAAAAAAAAAAAAAAAAAAAAGATGATAACATCAGTATCCCTGCTGATTTTTTTTTCCAACACCCAATTTGGTTCCATTTTTAATTCAGTCCAATCCTGTACTGATTTGATTTATGCTATGTATTGCACAAGACCCACCTACAGCTGGTAAATTATGAAATGTCTTGTTTTTACTCCGACCTTAAAGTTACAATACTCTCGTGGATAGCAAGACTATCAGGTTTAGAGCTTTACTCATCTAAAAAGATGAATCGCTGGATTGCATTCATTCATACTGGATCATTCATATTAGGACTGGTTAGAATCCAAAAATTTATTTTTTAAGCCCATCCCCATCGATGACAAAGCTATACCCTAGTACTTAAAATTGCTCGAGCAGGCAAAATTGATAATGAGTGCAATATTTTTAACAAAGGAAAAAGGAGTGGCTCAGCATCATTTCATCATTAGACAACTACCATTTCATATACAGCTAATATCTATAGTGCGACTCGGCTAATGAAAAGTAATGAGACCAGGGTCTTGCAGACTACAGTTGCCAGTGTGCATGCTCAGCACTGAAATGAGGTGTAAAATATCAAGGGCCATGTGACTACAGGAACACACACAGATGCGTAAAACACAGTCGACTCAGCCTTGCACACATAAGTTGACAGAAACACTTGACAGCACAATACACACAACATGGACACAAGTGGAATCTCTCTCTCTCTCTCTCTCTCTCTCTCTCTCTCTCAGTCAGTCTCTCTCAGTCTCTCTCTCTCTCTCTCTCTCTCTCTCATTGTATAGGACTTTGCTCTCGGACCATGATAAGAAAATGTGGTAAATGCGTAATCTGATATGCATGACTTGAGGTTTCTCTCTCTTTCTTTTCCTCTTGGAAATCGCAGGTTGCATCCATAATTTACACCAGCCTCCGTCTGTTTCTCTCTTTTCCACTCTGCTCTCTCCTCCCCCCTTTTTTTCTTCTCTCCATCTCCCCTTCTTTCTCTCCCTCTCTCTCTCTTCTGGCAATCTGGCTTTTGCAGCCTGGCTCATTAGCATATTGCAGAATGTGCAGATGCCACCAAAAATTATTCACCTTCTAGCGCTTTGATGCCGTTTCGCATGTATACAAACTACACTGTCGACATTTTGCACAAGCTCCAAAACAAAAGCTGGGGACAAGGACTCTTTTTAACTCAAATCTGTTGTGAGACGGCCTTTAGTCGGATGTTTCTTTGCATCCTTGTTCACCCTGATTACATTTTCCATCATGTCAGTCAAAGGTTGTTGAAATACTCTGATGACGATTGATGGGGTATTTTTTTCCTGCCAAGGCACAAATGAACACTTAATATTCATGCCGTTCAAGGGATAACTGAATACATAATACTCATGCTGCTGAAAGGATAATTGAACACATAGTATCAGACATCAAATGGAGCCCTTTCTTCCAGGTTTTGCAGAGGAAGACAAATGAGTGGAGGATGGGGATTAGCAGTTGTCCTCCTCTTGGAGATGGATATTGCTATTGATAGAAGGGGATCAATAGTCATACATGGTAACTCACCATTGGTTCGACTGTGCTAATGCTGCTGTTCAGGTTTCACACCCTGGGGACAACTTGAAGTGAAGCAGAGAAGGGTATCACCGCTGAAGCGTACATGCGAGTATGTAGTTTTGTAAACATCCCTCAAACTGTTCCTTTTTTCCGAGATCGACCACATCAGAGGAGTAACAGTGATACTACAGCAAAGCACACACAATGACTTGGCATCACAACTTGTTTGGGCTGTTGTTTGTGACTGGATGCAGTCATTACCTGACAAGCACCAGCTGTCTGCCATGCAGAGGAAATGCCGCTGCCCACAAAATCACAATACTGATTGTGTAAATCGTCATGCAACCCATGTGCTTTCCATTCAAGACACGGCAGAAACTAACCCTGATGACGATTAATTCAGTATGTTCTGATGTGTCTGTGGTCCAATAGTCTTCATTGGACAATAGGACACAGCCTTGTATCATTTTCAGTATAGGAGGAAAATATTTCCACATGATTTGAGTTAGGGTTTTTATGCCATAAAACATGAGAAAGGTTCTGTATACTTGGTTTTTCAGTCCATTTTTTGTGAAAGTTCAACTTTCTCAAAACAAACATGTAGGTGTTTGTACAACATGAGCTTGACATTTAGGACCTTGGAATGACAGTTCTAAAATGCTTTAAAAATATCTGAAGGTCTTTACAATTTCTATGACATTACTTCCAAGTTAAAATAATTTACCCATTATGTGACTATTAAAGTCTTTTTTGTAGCTTTAGTATGATAAATATAACCTTATTAACACAGCTATGACCTTAAAGACATAGCATGTATTTCCTCGAAGATCTGCTACTTTTGTTATTACCTTAGACAACGAGCCAACTAGCTGTCGGAAGCGACAGCAAGGGGTATATCCCCGAACGCCCCCAGTCCTCAACCAGACAGCTATGATGTCATGACCTGAGGCATCCCCAGGTCATGACCTTTCATTTGCACTGAATATGAGGTCAATCGGACAAATAGTTGCAGAGATATAGGCAAAAGAGTGTGATTTCAAACTTTTTGAGCGGCCCCTTGTGGGCAATCTAGAAATGATAAATCGTCCAAAATGTAATCAGTTCTTCCTCTCCATTATATCCATCCATATGCAAAAGATGAAATTTGGAAACTAATATTGTTCAAGTTATGGCGTTAACACCTAGTATCCGGAGTTGGCGGCGGTCAGACCAAAAACACAATATCCCCGAAATTCCATTCGGGGATATAATAAAAGCTCTAAAAACATACAATGAATGACTGAACTTAGTCACTGCAAGCCTTTCACTCCTCCTCCTTGAAATACCTTAAATAGTTTCAAATCATTTCGTTCATACAATGCTCAGCATTGCATTTTATTTAAGTAAAATGGCCAAAAGTAGAATTGTGTTAACATTATCTTAACTACAGATGACCGAATGAAATGTAATATTAGTAAATACCAACTCTCTCTGAGACAAGAAAATATATTATAGTGTCATAGATATTTTCATCTCTGACTGCTACATACTATGGGGTTTGAAAAGTTATCTAAGCTTTTTTGCAGTTTTCAGATTCTGTGATTTATTAAGAGTAATAGAATCTTTTTATTAAATTAACTACACTTACAGGGATAAACTGAGCAGGGGCTAAATACACTTTTTAAAGCTATTTTGTTTGTATTTGTTTTTTTTAGTATCACTGGGATAAAAAAAAATCATGATAAAAACTCCCTTTTCAGTGCATTGTATCAAAGTGATCTGAGAGGACATGACACTTCAGTGTCTACTCCTTGTATGCAATACCCTAATTATGTATGTATCATAACCATAGGGTTAAATACTGTATGTGAGTAACAGCTGTGATTACCAATCACTGATAAGATACAGCTGTCTTGTGGCTTTATTTCTGTATAACAGCACTAAACATGTCTATAAGTCATAGTATAGCTTTGAGTTGGACTGAGAAGAGAGAGTTGCAGAAGGGAGTGTGTGCATGTGTCGATGCAAGTGTGTATTTTTAGTTTCTGTGTGCTTTCTGCTCCCTCTTTAAAATAAATAAAAATTAAAAATAAAAAATAAAAAAAAAACTATATTGGAGACACAAAAAAACACTTAATGCACTTTACACAGTGTCCCCCTCTGCCCAGAGAATCAGAAGTATTCAAGGTTGATAAAATATTTATCAAATTTACACAGAAATACAATATATTAGAAAGCAAAGCTCTGAGTGAGTTTTTGTACTTTGCCACTGAAACACTGCTTTTATTGGTAAAGATTTAGCCAAGAAATAACAGACATATTAAGCATCTTTTTAAGGACTTGTGAGATGTTTCTAAATATTAAGTAAAGCTTTTTACAAGGCCTTGAATATAAACTATTTCCAAATCTAAATTACTTGATGTTACAACAGGAGAAAAAACAAATTTCAGCCTCAGCGTACCTTCCTGCCTGTACCTTACCTGCTTTCCATCCAACTGTATTCTAATGCCAAGGGGAAAAAAGCATGGAATCTTATGTCTACAATGCTCAAATGATCAAGAAGACAAAAAGTGATAAACCTGGATCCTTACCAGGGGATGAGGACGTTGCTGTGTTTCCTATTAGGCAAAATCTGCTTCTTAATCCTCATCAATCACAGTGGCGTTCTAAAATGAAACAAAACAAAACACAACACACATCAGGGACCGTGACAAGACACAATCTGCTTTTTAGTGATAGGAAAACAAGACTTAGGTGGCATCATTTATCAAGATGTAATAAACCACCCTGACAGATTGGAAGCACATAACAAGAGCCGACAGAGCTGGAGGAGAGTGTACATCTAATCCCCGCCAAATATGAAACATATAATACTTAAATTACAAAAAGAAGTTGATTCCTTGTCTTCTTTCAGAGTGTTTTGCAAGTTTGTGAAGCATGTGTCTTTGAACTCTCCAGGCTCTAATCATGGATGAATATTTCTTCTACGCTTCTGGCTTTTTTTTCTAACTGTGATGTGCAGATCTCCTAATCGGGCAACCACTCACTGACTATTAATGCAATAGCCTACTTTACAGGACTGTATCTTTAACTTGCTATACATTTTTTCCTATTTCTGTGTTTGAAATTCCCAGATCCTTTCATTAATATTCTGCAAAAAAGCTTCCCAAAAATGTCTGGCTTACATTTTTCCACATGTGTACTTGTGCAGTAGGCAAAAAGAAAGGACTGGAGCTATCTTCACAGGCTACAGATTGCCCCACATTTAATTACTGTTAACACTAGCACTAGCAAGCTAAATACGCCTCCATGATTTATTCATTTTTCCCCATATTTGAGTCAAATTAAATTAGTCATATGGGTTTAATTAACTAAATATGATCTGATATTATAATTTCACACTTGGATATGGGATACAAAAAAAGGATACTTGAGCACAAAGAAGTCACGGTAAACCAGCGCTCATTAAAGGCTCTTATGTGTAGTCATCTTGGCATTACCAACAGCAGCATTACTTGAATGATTGTTTCTCATCAAGGCTTACACACTGGGAGGTTACCTTTATTCTTGAAGAGCTGGGAACGCTCTGCTCACACCATTATTCCCCGTTCCTGTTAGTCATTGAACCATAGCTAATGTAAGCAACTCCCCTCATATTTTCTGGGATGAGTGCATTGCTCTTTTTTTACTGTAGGTTGTGGGACTGCAATTATGGAAAATAACAGTTGATATGCCACTTTAAAGGGTTTATTCGCACCACCCCGCCCTTAAAAAAAACAGAAGACAAAAACAAAACAAAACAAACAAACAACATGATCTTTTACTTTTTCAAGCAGAAAGTTATAACTTTATTGATGCCGGTTCTATCTGCTTCTAAGGCCTACAACTTTATAAAGACTCAAAAGATATTTAACACATCAAATAAAATTGATAAAAGTAACATTAGAAGTGACATTTCTGCCAGAAAAAAATAATCATTTAGTGGTTATCAAAGAAGTAGGAGATAATTTCCAATCAACAGACTAGTTCTGACAGTTTATTGACACAGTTTCAGGAAAAACAGGTCCTACCTTCTTATTTACTTCAATGTCAATGTCATTTTTGAGTCTTTAAAGGAGAGAGGTTATTTGTGCTTTAATCAACAACTCTACAGGGTGCAAATGATAAGAAGTGATGGGAGACAGGTATACAGTGAAGGCTCCCAGTCTGAATTAAACAAGGGATTGCAGGTGATTAGTAATGGAATCTGCATGATAATGTCCCATCATGTTCTATCATATTTATGTTTCAAACTATATTATATTTACATAACCTTTTTTTAAACATTTCTTTATTGAGTTTTTTTTTAAATTTACAAGCACACATCAAACCCAAAGTAACAAAGTACAAACTGAAATGATAAATTCTCCCCATAAAGTATCAGCTCCGTAAAGTGTCCCCTTATTATAATCAAGTCTCATGAAGACAGTTGGGCCGCATTGTGTAGTCCTGAGGGGGAGAAAAAACAAAACAAAACAAAACAAAAAACCCGCCAAAAAAACCCATACATATATACATAAAATAAAAGAAGAACAAAACAAATATACAGATACATACAATAAAAAAAGGGGAAAAGGGGAAAACATACAAATGTTTCTATTGTAAAATATAGTTTGTTTTGCTGACCCCACTGTCTAATTTTGCCCCAAAATATATTGACATAGTTAGCAACATTGTGATAAACACACTCTGTTAATCACGATATTTTGGTTGAATTTGAGACTGTGGTGGAACAAAACGCACTGCTGCACACTGCCACTGGCTACATCATTAATGGAAGACACTGTAACTGTAGTTGTTTGTTTGTATATTGTTATACCATTGCACACTCTGTGGTGCTATTATTAGCTGTAGCTACAAACTCACCGCCTGAAGGTCAACATCCAGAAACATCCTGAACACAACACAACGTTCAAGTGCACGCACCACCACCCACCGACAGAGGGTCAGAAGTGATGAATGAGGTAGATTAGTATTCTAACAGTCTATACAGCATCGTTGGAGGAAAGTGTCACATACTTTGCCGTTAGAAAACACAGAACAAATCCATAACGTTTTTTTTTTTATTTTGGTGTTGTTACTTGACAAAAACCTTTGCAAACCTTTTCACCACTTAAGAGCCATGCTGTTGCAGTACTTTGAGAATAGCTAGGCTACACCAAACAAATCTTGATGAAGTAACCACTATATCCACATTAATTAAATTTGTTGCCATTTTGTTACAATTATGCGACAAAACAAATATTTGTAAGCTTCTCTTACAGTCATATTATTAATGATCTCTGGGGTTGTTTTCACCAGTTTTGTTTTGTTGTCGGACCTCTGCAACCACCAGCGGCTCACAGAGTTACTGTTTTTCTTCCCTGAATGTCGGCACACATTAATTCTTCAGTGATAGCAAAACAACACAATACACCACTTCCTGTAGACTAATGTGAACTAACTGAACATTTGTAGTGTGGATACATGCTGAAGAATCACTATAAATGACAAAATGAACTCATAAGCCTTGCAATATTAATGCTACAAACACCCATGGAGTAGTCACATTGACATTTTGGACAGCACTGTTTAGTAATACACTGATGTTCTGAAAAATAGATCATATAAAAAACCAACACTACAGAATCCTATTCAAATCTTTAACGGTTTCACATACTATATATATATGGGAAACATGGCTGCTTATGGCATGTGCTTTTGATATACCATTCTTACAGGGATATAGACCGAAGAAGACACCTCCTTTGGGGATACTCAGTCCACAGAGACTGTTCACACATACCATTTTGAGTCCCTTTGTAGTCAGAGATGAAGGTGACATTCAGAGGCAAAGGATGTATGTAAGACTGCAGACAGTGGATAGAGGATAGCTGTGGAGAAGTTGTCATTTGGAGTCGGATGGAATGTGTCTCGCTCTTTTATGTTCAAAGGCGGTACCGTGTTGAAACTCCATGCTGTGCTCAGGTCAGTTGAGGTCAGTACAGAGACCCCGCTGTGTTTGTGTAGGGTTGATGTACTGTATGTCAAAGCTTTGTGACATGTAATAATGTTCCCAATGCAGATTAATTGTCTCACTGATTGACTGCTTGTGGGCTGATTTTGTCTGGTTTATGTTGGCAATTACTGCTGAAATGGCAGACGCCAGCCTAAGAATAATGGCATATGTTAAAATTGATTATAGCACTAATTGGGGTTATTATAATGTAGTGTACCCATGATCCTCATAATGAATAAGCAGTTTAGAAAATGGATGGATGGAGATGTGGATGGAAGGATAAGGTAGTGCAGTAGTTGTGTAATGATACATATTTGTACAGTTTTGGCACTTGCTTCATTCAATATCTAATTCCCATTTAGGTTTCATCAACCACAAATTATGTATGTTACCTTAATAAAAACTGTGCAAACGGTGAGCTCCTTTTACACTGTTTTGGAACTTACACTGCTTTACTGTATCCAGAATCTTCTCTGCTCACCTTGCATGATTCCATTGACCAGCTGCACTCATTCACATGCCTCTGTACAGTTACTGTTCAATAATGATAAAGGAAAAATGACGATTCAGTAAAGAGCCCCATGTCCTTAGTGAAGACTAAAAGAGAAAGGCAGTGTTACTTTGTAGTTTCCTTGAAGCGGCTGCTACTAGTTTTAGTTTTTAATTTCAGGGTAATTACCCTGCACACCTAAGGCAAATAGAACAATTAACAGTAGAGAGACAGCAGGTCATTTCTTACTGGTAGGATGCATCATTTAGCGATTTAGCAATTAGATTTAAATTTTTTTTTTTTTTTTTTTTTAGTTAAGTTGTTATGCTTAACCACTGTACCAAAAACATACCAAATGGCTGACTCTAAAACAAATGACTGAGGCATGAATATCTATTGTACACTAGTACAAACCTGGGAAAAGTAAGGCCCAGGGGCCACATGCTGCCCCGTAGCTGGCCCTGACCGGCCCACATGAGGTCATTGGCAAATTAAAAGTCAATGCAAATATATATCACACAGATTTTACTTTGTAGAATCTGGTAAATTCATATTTTTTCACATGTACTTTCTATACTTAGCAACCTAAGTTTATGCACTGATTGGTTTGTTGATCAGTTTCAGCCCATTCAGTTGTCAACTAACATGGAAATCAATGAAAGAAAGATTGATTAATAATGCAGAGATTTTAAAAAGACATGAACTTCTAAATATTTCTTCACTGAAATAACAAAAGGAACTGAGATACGCAAGCAAACAGAGCTGCATTTATGGTTTTTCATGTAAAGTTAACATTGAGGGGAAAAAAGGTAACAGAGCTGGTTTTCAAAAATGTATTTGTGAATATTCGTTAAATAGTCATATTTTGTGCTCCACATTTTCATTATATCACTGTATTGTTTCATTTATTCTTTTAATAGAGACCATTGACTGTTTTTATGCAGATCCATATTGAGCAGAACTGTAAGTGAATTGAATTGTCCCTTATTAACTGTCAGAATTTCTCATGTGGCCTTAGAGGAATATTAATTGCCCACCCCTGCACTAGTAAGTAGAGTAAAACATGTATTCATATAACATTTATCACAGACTAAACCTCATAAAGTGCGTTACAGATGAAAACATACAAGACAGCAGCACAAAATAAATACAAAATGCTTTACAGATAACAAACATAAGACAGCAACGTACAAAAAGAATACAAAGGGTGAAAATATGAAATTCCTAAAATCACAGAATACCCATAAAAGCAACAGAATAAAGGTGTGTCTTAAGATACCTCTTAAAAACGTCTACTGAGGCTGCTGCTCGTCGCTCAGGTGGAAGGGCATTCCACCATCTGGGTGCCACTGCTAAAAAGACCCTGCCCCCTTTGGCTTTGAGCCTGGTACGGGGGACGAGCTGCAGACCCTGATCAGCTGACCATAATGGTCACGTAGGAGCATGCAACAGTTCAGTAAAGTACAGTGGTGCCTGACTAGGGCTGAATGATTTCAAGAAAAGAGTTGTATTGCGATTTCTCTGGCAGATATTGCAACTTCGATTTCAACCACGATTTTCAGTACCATGAAGTTTCAGTGCAAATTAATTCAAACAATGAATTCAATAAAGCTAATGCAAGAATGAAAACTAAAGGAAACGCATTTCCCCCTGCTTCTGCCATAGTGACCACCGACACTGATTGGAGTGTGGAACACGTGACTTGTCTATGTGCAGCATTGAGATTTTTGATTGGTTGGTAGCTGACAGAGCCACCACTCTGGGCCTTCCTACACCACAGGTTACTGTTTGAGAGATTAAAAAAAAAAGAGAGAGAGAAAAATGACTGCTTTCACAATTCGATAATCGTGTTGTGTCTGAAATCGCCAGTTTTGTGACTTTCACAA
Source organism: Siphamia roseigaster (assembly GCA_029814505.1). NCBI lineage: Eukaryota > Metazoa > Chordata > Actinopteri > Kurtiformes > Apogonidae > Siphamia > Siphamia roseigaster. Next base: position 36,338,289 of record JAPTYR010000031.1, on the reverse strand, counting down.
TCTGAAAATCATGTTGTCTGAAATTGCGATTTTCAGTCCAAAACGATAGATCTTTCAGCTCTACGCCTGACCATGAAGCGCTCTGTAGGTGGTGATCAGCACCTTGACTGCCCGCTGAAACTGACAAGCAGCCAGTGCAAGGATACTAAGACCAGGGCAGGGCAATATGACAGATTTTACTGGAATTTGTAATCAATGTTCTGCACTAACTGGAGTTGGTCCACAGATGATTTACTGAGGCAGGTAAAGAGGGAACTGCAGTAGTCTAAATGTGATGAAATGAATAAAAACACTGCTAGCAAACAGTATCACGGAAGGCACTGACATAGGTGTGTAAGTGTCTGCAGATTAAATATATGTTCTCCATTATCTCCCTGGGGTGCTCATTAATACCAACACCCTGGGGAGCTGATGTATACACAAAAGCATTGTAAAGGAGAGACTGAGGGAAGTGTGTGTGCAACAGTGTTTGTGTGTGTTCTGCTCTATCCTCTTGGAAACAGAAGGTGGGTCAGCCAACCAGTCAGCCAATCACCCAGGCAGCCATATAACCAATTCCCTAGCTGAGCACAGATTAGAAACAACAGGCAGGCACCTAACCAAATGTAACGTACATTTATGAAGCAAGCTGCCACTCAGGTGATTTACCATCTGCCAACCACCTCGGCATGTTATCCTGTCAGTAAGCTAGTAGTGGTTGTTCTAACTCCATCTTTTACCACAGAATGAAACAAACATTTCATCAATTCATTCATGAAACACTTGAAATGAAAAGCCACTTCTGTGCTTTTCCTCCAGCTCACAAGCCATATCCATGTAAGCTGCAATCCTCCTTTTATTTTATTTTTTTTTCTGTGTTCCTCCTGTAGGTTCTCCTGTTTTTTATTTGCTTTTCATGTGTAAGCATGACCCGAGGCATAGCCCGCAGTCTATCTGAATGATTGAACAAATATATTTATGACTGTTTTTAATCCAGGACATGTTGATCATGAATGGAGAACAATAAATGCCTGGTGCTTTCTTAGTAGATGCTCTTGACAGATCTTTAAGAAAGTATTTAACCAACAGATGAGCTCCTCAGTGGCCAGCAGTAATAGATTTAGGCTGTTTATCCTGCGTGAAGCAAATTAGACAAATAGTCTTTGCAGTTGCATTTATTAAAATATGAAAATTGCCAGGCTGGAGGCTTTTTTTATGATCTGGAACCCAAGCGGCTTTTTGTATTTTAACTTCATCTATGTAAATTTGATTTGCTGTGTTTAACATAATCACCCAAGGCTGAATGAAGGGAAATCATCAAAGTCTGACAAAACATTAGTATATGTGTGGGAGATGTCTGCTAGGACCAAAGAGCTGAGAGCAAATCATATGAATAAGTTATGACCCTGCCAGAATTTGTGTACTGTACATAGATGTACTAATGGGCTGTACATCAGAGAGGCAGGGAAAGGCTCATTGAAAGATGTGGTTGTTCGCTATTTCAAGTACTGAGAGATGGCTAAATACTAGACAGTTCTTCATTAGAAGAGATGAAAGTGGAGCAGAGCCCGAAGTGACTCTCAAGTAAAGAAAAAGAGCAGGATACATTTCAGAAGGCAGTAAGGAGCTGTAGTGTTTCTCCATGCAACATAAGTGTGAGCGCTCCATTCCTCTTATTTTTTTTTTCTCATCTGTGGTCATTCACTTGTCAGAGAAATTCAAATGGAACTGGCTATTAAAGATTTTCAAACCAAGTAAAATATGGTCATTTAGAGGAGCTTTTAGAATTTTTGCAATCGTTTTTTTTTTTTTTTTGCTTTGTCTTT
>JAPTYR010000031.1:36199789-36214404 GCA_029814505.1 Siphamia roseigaster | reverse complement strand
ATCTGGCATGCATACACACTCCATGTCTACACACTTTTTGCGTCACCGTATGCACACAGATTTCTTCCCGAGAACGCTCATCTGAACGCGAAATAAAAAGTGAAGACGCGATGCCACTTTTGCGTCTTCTGTTCAGACCGTCATCGTGTAAACCTAGCCTTAGTGAAATCACCTGTGTTTTGTGAACCGGTTGGAACTAATACATGGCAGGACTTTTACTCTATGGAGGTGGTGTTTTCCACCTCTGCCAAAAACAACTGTAACAACTGGAAAATGTATTTTTCTGTGGCGATGTTGTTCAATAAAAATTAAACTTAAAAAAAAATGTAAAAACATGAAATGTCACATGTAAAGATGGGGATTACAAACTTAAGCTGGGTTCATTTAGTCTGTCACTGAGACTTAAAGGAGAAGAAAGTATTTAGACCTGAGCTAGTCCACCTGTGTTCTCTGCCTCAGGCGTGGACTGGAGCCATTTTGTTTTCAACAGCACACAACTATGCACCATGGTAACTAATTTTGTTCCAATTTTGATCTGGATGTAAGCCAAAAATATGAGAGAAAGATTAAAGGATAACAACAGACTGCTGGGAACATTGTGCGTCTTATTATGGCTCAAGTTAGAAATATAAAGTGATGCTTATTTTCTGACAGTTGTCACACCCAAAAGTAAATACATATGATAACGTACTGTGGAACTTTGTACAGTTATTGAGTGTGCTTCATGTACGCACACGCACGCACACACACTAAATCCTAAATACATAAATATAAGAGCGAGATCATACATTATTATAAGAGGATATATAAAGCATTCAAATGTACATGCAATTTAAAACAAAATCTAAAAAAAAAACAGAAAAAGTCCTTGAAGTTGAATTATTGGAAGCATCAAAATGATCAACATAAGGAACTGAGTGACTTTGACCAGGTCCATCTTGTGACCGTGATGACGGGGTCAGAGTATCTCCACGACTGCAGATCTTCTTGTTTGTTCCTGGTCTGTAGTACTGACCAAGAATGGACTAAGGAAGGACATCCCAGCCTCAGGACAGTGGAACATCTGTGGGAGGTGATGGACACATAAATGTGATTCATGGAGGTCCACTTCTCTACCTCCAGGGAAGAGCTGATAACATCTTGGTCCAGATCCTACAGCAGACCTTCAGATCTCTGGTGGAGTCTCGGCCTTGGGCCAGAGCTGGTTTAAAGGAAAAAAGGGAACCTACAGAATTTTTGACAGGTGGTAATAATGTTCTGCTCTATAGATGTTCAATTGGTTGAGATCTGATGGTTGTTTTTTTAGATACTTTTGGCAGGTTCTAACCATACTCAGGGGTGGAAAGTAACGAATTACATTTACTCACATTACTGTAATTGAGTACTTTTTATGAGTAATCTGTAGTTTTTAAAATATGTAATTTTTACTTTTACTCAAGTGCATTTTGACCCTAGTATTTTACTTCACTACATTTGAACCCCCTCACATTACTGAGTACAATATTGATAGTAAATAAATTAAACCTGTGTCCCAGAACTGAACGTCAACTGCGTGGTTTATTTATTCTCTAGTCGTTTCCATTAGCTCGCAGAACGTTAGCTCCCTCTCGACTAGAGGAATTAAATGGTAGTTCTGTCACTTTCACTTTACAGGAGTTTATCTTTTTACTTTCAGACTGTATATATGTGCAGTAATACCTTCTGAAACAATGCAGTTTTGCTGTAGGTTTTTTTTTAAATAGAATTGATGTATTTAATGATTGAATAATGTAATGCCTATCTAACTGTAGTAATCCTCCAGTAGGACTATTACAATTTACATTTTTTAATATAACAGTGACAGTACAGCACATTTTTTTTCATAAGGATGAGATTGTTCTTGCTTAAAAAAAAAATTCTTGCTCTTAAATATCATTTTCTAAATATGAGTGTGACTACAAATACATAACTATTCTGTTCTGTCTGTCTCATCCTTTTTTGTATTAAATAACTGAAAGTAACTAAGTAACTTTTACTCAAATTACATTTTGAATTTAGTACTTTTGTACTTTTACTCGAGTACATTTTTAGATGTGTACTTTTACTTTTATTCTGATGAGGATTTAAGCAAAGTAAAGATACTTTTACTCAATTACAATTTTTCAGTACTTTTTCCAGCTCTGCTTACAGAGAGGTGAAACATTTTGAAAAATAAAACTTTATGTCAAAAAAAAGAAAATTGGCGTGTGATCTCAGGTCGACTCCAGGTAAAATAATTATCTTAATTTAGTCATTAACACAGATTAATCCATCATCATGATTAGTCTGATTAAAATTACTCTGAGCGTCTCTGCCAACACATTTGGGGCAGTTAGTGTCACAAATGGGCAGGTGATCCCCAAGAGACTGGCAGCAGAACCAACCCATAGAGATGGAAGACACTAAACAGCATGTTGGTCCTCTGAAGGGTAAATTTGATCTGAAAAAGTCCAATATGGAATAGTTGTTTTGTTTAAACTTTAGAAGCTGTTTAATAAACATGTTAAGTGCGTATTAATTCCTTTCCTTCTTGAGTCTGTTTGCTTGTGCAAAATGAAACATGATTAACGAAGATTAATGATTAATTATATTTAATAAGGATGAATCCGCAGCAACTCTGTGATTAATCAGATTAAAAATTTTAATCGTTTGGCAGCACTAATCATAATCTTTGGCTCAGTGAGTGTGTGCCTGAAGAACGGCAAATGGTTTTCCGTTTTGGATAAGGCTTTTTTTTTTTCTCTTTTAATTTCTAAACTTTTTGCAATTGAAACATAATTTTAGATGTTTATAGCATAATATAATGTACAATGTGATAGTGAATGACAGAAAATGAAAAAAAAAAAAAAAGTATTCCTATAGATATGTATTTTACCCAAGTGATTAAAGCGCAACGCTGGGAAAATTTTGGAAATGACCCTTAAAATTGCTTGAAAAGTGCTTTAATTTGACCTTGACAAATGTGCACGAACCCTGTTTATATTGCGCTGAATCCATCCCGGACCTGAATATGTACTACGCTAGCTGTCCTGTCGTCACTATGACACTGATCAATAGTTAATAGTAGGGCATCTATCCTTAACAAAGCATACAGCAGTAAATCATCCAAGCATAGCGAATATGGTCATATATAGTCATTTTTGAGAATTAAAATGTATATGTTGCCACAGTTTAAGCTCCCGAAGGTATGTGGTAGTACAGATGGTAGACATTAATACCACACACACTGGTATCTATCTTCCGGGTCAGTGTATACATTGATATCTCCATCCCCATTTCCCACACAGTGGTGGCTATCCAGTTACATGTGCTGTAGACTTTGCGCTACAGGAAGCTAACTTATTGACTGAAAATATAGCGTTTGGATCCAGGCTGTAGGAAAGACAAATACACAAAAGGATGAAAAGTATAGTCCTGTAGTAACCTTAGACTTCCTTCTTACTGCTGCTATTTGTTCTTTACTATTACACCAAAGACCCTGCTCTGGCCTGTGCCCACTATTTAGTTACCACTCTATAAATTGCTTATCATTTATGGTTTAAGGCTTGTTCAGTCATGGGTTAAGTCTTTTATTTGTGGGGGTTGTATGTATATGCTAAATGTGATGCTGTGTATGCAGGATACAGATAGCGTTAACAGCTTCCTTTCTGAATTGCTTCAGAATGGCTCACAACACAGCCAACTGCAGTAAAACAACATTTTTATTACGTTACTGAATTCTAACAAAACAAGGAAAGAAAAAATAGTGTAGAAAAGACAATTAAAAGCATTCAAATAGAGATATTCCCGCCTGATTACGCCCCCATGCTTATACATAGCGACAGATTTTTTCCTCATCCACACTGTAAGAAAAAATACACCATATCAACCCAATAAAAATGTGGCAACAGATTACAACCGATATTGTTAATTCAATTTCACTATGTGTAGTATTGAGTAAATGTTAATTAAATAATGCCCTTAATAGTTTTCCATTTAATATGAGTAGATCTAATGCAAAACACCAGAATTAATTAATTGAAATCTAAACAAAAATATTGACTTTACATTAGTCAGACACTTTTATCCAAAGGAGACAATCAAAGGTATGATGGGAGGAAGCCGGAGTACTTGGCAAGAACCCACACAGACACAGAGAGAAACTCCAAACTCCAAATGCAAACTGTGAGTTCAATTCCAACATCACTTGACTGGTGCCGGAATTGAACCCAGGACCTTCTTGCTGTGAGGCATGAGTGTTAACCACTGCACCACCGTGTCATCTAATGATATGAATATGAATATCAATTAATTATTAGTACATTTAATGTGTAAATGTACTCATAAAAATGTATTTGATTTTACACATCAATGCGATATAATTAATTAATAATCATTTAAATTGATCAATGCATTGATTTGAATTCACTCAATATTGTCTCTGCTTAGAATTAAATAAACATAATGCTTATGTTTTAATTAACTACAGTGAGTCAATTTTATTCCTAAAAAAATTACTTGAAAGATAATTAAACCATTGCCGCAAAATCAAAGACACAATTATATTGACTATACTTAACCTAATGCGTTAATTAAAATCTACATGAACACAGAATCCTTCCTTATGGTGTATCTCAGTCTTATTAAAGTGTGTGTGAACTACAGAAGGATGGGACTAGCTCTTTCATGTCAGACGTGTCAGTGGGTGTGTGCTTGACGTGGCGGTTTTTCAAGCCCTCTGCTAACACACCCGTCACCTGAACAAATGTTGACAGTGTTCATGATAAGGAACATAGATTTAATATCAGAGGGTATCGCACTCAGAGTTACACATTTGGTGGCCATATTTGTAAATAATAAAATGCCATACCGAAACACTGTATAATGCAAATGTATACACGTTCAGTGGAAAAATGTTCTTGGACACCCTTAAAATTTGACATAATCCCAAACATTATAATCAAATATTTGCATAAAAACCTTTTTTGTGTTTCAGAAGGTGTGGCTGCATCAAACAGTCACTAACAAATGCAATTTTTTTTTCCCTTTTATTGTTAATAGGAAAAAATAATAAAACTAAATCCTTGACACTTTCAACATGCCATGTCCTGGATATATTTCATTATCTACTGAAGTATCCAGTTTTAACCTTGATACAACAATGCACATGCAGAAAGGAATCTGTGAGTTTGGAGAATGGAACAATACTTGGTAGAGTCCAATGACTGAAGAAGGATTCTTAATGTAATATGTTACAAATGCATGGGGTGTCCAAAAACCTTTTTTTCCTGTACATATACATACAGAAAATGTTTTTTTTCCTAGTTTCATAAAAGTCATAGAATGCATGCTTTGTTAATATAATATTTCATAAAAAATAAAGGGTGGAGAACTGTATCTGCTGCTGTATGTTTAACTAATTTTAGTGATCAAGATGTTTGTTTTTTCTTGTTGTTGGGTTTGTTTTTTTTATTAATATCTTCATTTAGACAGGACAGTGCACATTAATGAACACATTTACACAATTCATTTCAGTGTAAACATGTAAATATGCTAGAGTTAGCGTCAGTGCTAATTTTCATCCGCAGACCTCATTATATAAATAAATACCGTAAATAAACAACAGTGATCCGTGCAGAATAAAGCACTACAGTGGAATAAAGTAAAATGCATTTAAAGACAATACATTACAAAGCTGTACAGAACAACATGTGTGCCTATATATCAAGGCCTAAAATAAAATCAATATTATTACATAAAAAGCAAGACATTAAAATACATTTCATTTGTGCCTTTATGTCGAGTACAAACAAGTTCAAAACATACTAATGTTCACGTTTGGCTGTTTCTTAGCCATACTTTAACCTGGCATTTGAAAGCAGCATATGTAATATTATATGTAATAGCAGCATAATATTGGTACATGCCACAGATGTTCTTCCCTGAAGTGCCTCATGTCTACAGACACATCCCTTTTTTTTGTCGTATAGAAATCAGAAGAAACAAATGTGCTTTGTGAAGAAAGGCCTCAGCTGGTAGTTGATGTATGAAGTAAACATGATGTCAGTGTGATTGAGAGCATCAGCTGAACAGAGGCTAATGTGATGTGATGCCCACTGTGTCTCCCTCCCCCTTTCCCCTCTTTGACCTTTGCAGAACACTGCCACACACCTCTGTTTACTGTATCATGTAAATCCACTGTGCATCCGTCATTAAAAATGTATTTTCTTTCTGTCTTCCAGTCATGGTGACGATATGATTGTAACACCATTTGCACAGGTGAGGTTGATATTTTATTTTCTTTCTCTTTTAATTCTCAATATGTAGTGAACATTGGTTCTAATGCAATATGTTCCCTTCAGGTTCTTGCCAGCTTAAGAACTGTAAGAAACAACTTCGGTGCATTAACCAATCTACAGCAAGACAGAACCTCCAATAAGTAAGTTTGCTCTTTGCTGCCTTTATCTAAATTGGGGTTGGGGGGGTTATTAAAGTGAAACTGCTCAGTAATATTTGGAATATTATAATGGCTTTAATGACAGACAAAATAAATCAAACTGCAAATGCCCCATGTCCTGTCTGACTGTGGCTGTGTTTGCCCTCTGCTGGCTATGTCTGGTACTACAACAACAGCAAATACCCTCTGCCACACTGGGTTAAACACAACCCACGAGGGAGGGACTAGGAATAGGGCTGTGTTTCACCTTTCTCCTATTTTGGTTCTTTTTTTCATGTGTTTTTCTTTCCTCTTGTAACAGGAGATCACCCATGTGTAACCCAACACCCATCACCAAGACTACCTTTACAGGTAGGCGAACAGGAAGTGGTTACCTGTGTCCTCTTTATGTGTGCTTTAATATCATATGTTTATTTTTATACAGAAACATCTAAGCACCATTACAGTTATCAATTAATACTACATATGGTTGCAGTGCTGTCTTTTTATATGAAGTTGTCCAGAAAAAGACTGATTTTGGCTCATAAAGGACTGTTATAGTAATGTTTTGTCTATTTTAAGACACGACTATGGTAGTGATGAAGGACTGGCAGAAACAAGCATCTTTTTCTGGGAGCTAGAGAATATGACTATGAAAACTAACACAGCCAGAATACAAATATGGACAGCATATTGGACAGGGAACTGGATAATTGGAACAAACCTTGTGGTATATGAAAAGAAAAACAGAGAAAGGCAGAATTAAAAAGCATAATTTGTGCATACTTGTGTACACGTATCTTTCAGTTCATGGTAGCTGCTGCTGCTCGCCGTTGCTGCTGTAGAGGAGTTGAAAAACTTAGAAATAACTGTAAAGATTTTAGATGATGGCACTCAAGAAAGTCAGGGAGGGTTAGGTGGTGTTCATTTAGGTCTACACTGTTGCCCCGAGTCAGAATCATTCTGTTTTCAGACGCATTGTTCATTTCATTCTTTTATATGCATTTGTAATCGCCTTTGACCAGGGACAATGATTATATATAAATCCAAGTTGTACTTTATCCATCAGTAAAATAATGAATCAGATTGTCACAATTATTTCATGTGAAGATGAAAAACTGTTTTATTGGAGCTTTATGGGTATCTTCACATCACGATGATACATATTTGAAGATTTGTAAAAAAAAAAAAAAAAAAAAAGCCTCCTGTGAGGGTTTCTTTCCAGATCTGCTGTAATAATATTGTACCAGAAAAAAAGTAAAACAGTCCCTCAGGGTACTCATGTGTTTAGCAGATATGTGTGAAATACACATATCTGAAATTTGTGTATACAATCTTCAGCCAGAATACAAACACAAATATTTACTGCACTGTCTGTGTGACCTACTTTGAAAGAATTTGTTGTGAAGAAGATGTTGCACAGACAGTCTTCAACAGCTCAAATGGAAATATCTGTGACAGTCGCTTTGCTATTGAGCGGTGTCCTTGACTGTAACTGGTGACACTGCACTATATTTAAAACACAGTCATCCTGGTGCACAGCCATAAACTGTGACAGCTGTGCATCATGGCCATGATTGTTTGATGGTACTGACTGCTTAAAATGCAAAGGTTTGCTGAGGCAGTAAATATTGTGATAAAAAGATAATGGAAGTGGGATTAATAGTAACTCAGTAATTCATCAGTGGATTAAAGAGTAATTAAATTTACCTGGGTTTAGCCAGTGTCTCTATCTACTCTCATCCACTTCACTTTCTCTTCAGATACAGAACAAACTTTAAACCTCGTGTTAGTCCAGTGTCTGGTTTGGCTGTTGGTTTAACATGAAGAACCAGGTTCTTCATACAGTGGATGATATTCTTTTAACCCTCAAAGGCAGTAACCAGTATCCAAAAAGCATCTACTGATCTAAAATGTTCAATAACTCTCGATTTTGAGAGAATACAGTCAGTAGAGAACAAGGAAATCCATGTAGTTTGATAAATGGCGCTGGTTGTAGACACTTGTTTCTATTTTAAGTCCATGATACAGTTTACTGAAAAAGTCAGTTTTTCTATAGCTTTCATTTTTGATATAATAGTCTTTAAATCAAATGTAAAACAAAATATTAAATATAATAAAGTGTCTTTGTGTCTTTCACTCAAAAATGCACAATACAGTATTATAATAAGTGATGATAAATCACTTAGGAAAGGTTAAATGCAGAAGAAAAAATATTTGGAAGTCATCGCAAAATACTTATTTAATGGATAATGTAGTTAAATGATTGATTCAACATCTGTCTTAAATGACAATAAAATATAAATCCCAATGTAAATCACATTAATTTATGTTTTATAGATGTAAATAGGCAGTCCCTTGGTATTAACCCATGAAGACCCAAACATCCATGACGACCAAAGCCATCTCCTGATTTTACATATTTAATACCTCTTGGTCTACTAATCCTCCCAATACATGTAAATAATTGGTGTAAAATGAAAGTTTTCATCCTTTCATGGTCATCAGATATGACCCATTTGGACGTTCAGAGGCTCCATAGTGAACCTGGAAACACATTCAGTAAATGATCAATGTCAGTGATTAATGACAGCGGCTGGACACCTGGTTTATGTTCAGTTAATGATAGCTTTGACTGAAAAAGTCACATTTTCTTCATTTTTCTCTGTTCCTGATATTATCACAATCAATTTTAATCTGATCTTTTATGAACATCTATATGTTCAGTGAATTAAATATGGGAAAATACATGGTTTTCATTGGAAAAAATGCAAAATATACACAATAATACTACAATAAATTGTGATAGATAACTTAATAACAACATAACATAAATTTATTTGGGAACTGCTAAAGCTTTAACACTGGATCTTTATGGGTTAAGCACTACATTCATGCAAACATAGTGGGTATCTTACTAAAATATTACATTCAGAGCAGGTTGTTAGTTATAATATTCTGAGCACATACACACCCGCTGTGAAGCAAGCAATCATTGTCTACCTCTATCAATCAGTGTTCATCAGGGCCTTGTTACTAACAATTATTCAAGTATCATTAGTTATTAAAATCTTAACATAATATTGAGTGATCCTTACGGTGCAGTGGTACTGATGTATGTATTTACGTGTGTTTTCCTCTGTAGGTTGAGGGGATAAATGGCATGTATCTAGCCAACAAATTGGTAGATAATCAAGTGAAGACATTTCTAACCTACAATAAGGGACAAACGTGGGCCCTGCTGCCAGCGCCTGCCACTGATGTCGCCGGCAATAACCTTCACTGCATCCTGGTAAGTTGGACCTTTGGGTAGGAATGAATCTTCTTATTCAGAGGAAATGAAGCGGATGACATGTATCATTCATCAATTATTTCAACCTCATCAACTGTGCTTTGGATATTCTTTGATTTAGAGCCATATTTGCACAAGGCCATGTGCCAGCTTTAGCATCAGTGTTCCTTTTTAGCTTCCTAAGTGGCTGAGGGGATGCTTGGCTGGCATGTTCTCCTTATCGGTGTGCGGCGCAGAGTGTGATCATAGTTAGTTTCAGGGGTCCAGACTTTCCATTAACCCCAGTGATTTCAATTTACTACCTGTAGTCACACTGGACTAATGAATGTTAGATTACACTGAATTACATTACGTGGCCTGTGTTGTTATTCATCAGGTATGATATTCACCTAATCCAGACCGTATGTTCTTAAGTGTTTGAAATAAGTTACATTGTTCACTTAATGGTGGGCTTCGAGTCGTAGCGTCTACAAATGCCCGTCATGCTCTTTTCTGCTTTCTGACCCTGTTCCAACCTCAGCTGGTTGAAAAGCTGTATTGATGTTTTTCCATTGTGCTTTAGTCTGAGAGATGAGTCAAGATGATTTGAATCAATTTCGCCAGTTTTATCAGTGCATCTTGGGGAATTTTAATTACATGCCTTGTTTGCTTTAGAATGAAACAATTCAAATGCCCTCTGTGTCCTCTCAGCCATTTTAATTTTTCTGGCAGATGAGTTGAGAAGAACAAAGTATCTTTGTTTTATAAACGGCCTCTGAAAATGTTAGCAGTTCTCACTCAAGGAGTGAAAAATCTGAAGGCAAAACCAATTAGAACTGGCTCTGTTAAGATGGGTCTGATACATACTGTTTCAACCTGTTATATTGGATTCTCCTGTTTTTTTTTTTGTTGTTTTTTTTTTACAGCCATTTTGTTCCCTTCATCTTCATCTGGAGATGTCGGAGAATCCCTACACATCTGGACCCATCACCAGCAAAAAATCTGTGCCAGGAATCATTGTGGCTACAGGTACAATCATCTAAAAGACATGTGTTTCAGTTTTAAATTAAAAATTATCAGATTGGACCTGACAGAGGTGGTTTGCTTCACCTTGCAACTTTCGTTTTATCATCACTTGAAGTTTTCCAGATAAAGTTAATCACACAGTGTCCACTTTCTGTCATTGAAAGTAAATACGTAGCTGAAACTTCCCAATGGTATATTTGGGGTGAGTTGATTACATTGCAGTAAGTCATATAAACGTGTCCTCCAGTGGAAATCGAGGACACACACACACACACATTCACAAATTAAGTCTGACGATTTTATCAGACGCTTGCTTATATAGGCGTGTTATGGCTTTGCTATGTAAATACACACTGAATGGAATTATTCACGTTTTGTACTCAGGGAATATCGGAGCAGAGTTGTCCTCTACCAACCTTGGAATGTTTATAACATCAGATGCAGGAAATAGCTGGAGACAGGTGAGAGCATTGACACAAAATGTTCAACTTAAAGCTGTCACTTGTATTCATGATAACAGTGTAATGTGATTGATTCATTAAGCAAATGTGTGTAAATGTAAATCGATGCAGATTTTTGACGAAGAGCACAACATCTGGTTTCTTGACAACGGTGGAGCTCTTCTGGCGGTCCTGCACGCAGCCCAACCAATCCGACACTTATGGTGGGTGTAGCTGCCGTGCCGCACTGGCTTCATAATTACTGTAGATGCAGAGCGTTGGAGTTGCAGTGGGAAATCACATGGGTGCAATTCCATTTGATGTAGCATATGATTACATTTAATGTTTTGAAATGCTGATAGGCTGACTTTGCATGAGTACTGTATCTACACTACAGCTTGAAAACTGTCAGAATCATTTTGAACAGAAAAGAGGTCTGTTACAGCTTTGTACTCTTAGTTGGATTTGATGGTTTGAGTGCTTTTATGTAAATGAGAAGCAGAACAGGGTAGAAATACGAGAGTGAGAATGCCCTCATAAGTCCCCCATATTGTGGGAGTCGTAACACTATCTGCTTTGATGTCCCTGCTCACTGTAGCCCTGTCAGAGTGATTATGTCCAGTGAAAGGTGATTTGAAACCCCCCAAATCTATTTTCAATGGTACAACCTGAGCCATATCTCTCTTTTCTGCTGTTTTGTCACCTTCAAAAATTTATTCCATTGTTTAGCGTTCTGTCTGGATAATTTTTCACGTCGAGCAGAATCCGAGCGACTTCATTTTTCAAGCGTGACAAAGGCTGACTGACCTGAAATTTTTATCATATTTCTTTGTACTTTGTTTTTCATTGCTTAACTTCTGATGCTTGTGATGTTGGGAGTTGCACAGAGTCAACACAGAGAGATAACCATCGAGGAGTAGATATGGAGATGGACAGACAGGCTGATAGATGTTGATGCATTGACAGCTGCTGTTTTGTTTTGTTTTTTCTTAGTTTTTTTTTTTTTCATTTTGTTTTGTTTTTTTCACCCAGGATCAGTGTAGACGAAGGGAAGAAATGGGACCGTCACAGTTTCTCCTCTGCACCTCTGTATGTGGATGGAGTTTTAATGGAGCCAGAGTCTGAAAACCACATTATCACGTAAGCACAGGAACAAAGTATAATCCAGGAGGAATAGCAACAAATATCAAACTTGGGAATTATCTCTATTGCTGGTGTAAACAAAAAAGCTTTACTTCTTTTTCTTTGCATTGGTAGTCATGAAACCCATTATCAAAATATTTCATATTGTTGTATGATAGAGAAGAATTTCACAGGCCCTGAAACCCTGCGCAGTACATGTAATAATCCAATAAAACAACCAAATACGTGCATTTATAATCTGTTCCATTTACTGAGAAAAAATATGTTCTTAAATTACAGTTATGAAGTCAAAATTGTGATGATTGCTGAGAAACTACAATTTGATTAAAAAAAAAAAGCTTTATACATGAATAAGGAAATGCTCAAAACTAAATAAGCACAAATAAGTTAATATTGCTGCAACTATTTGCTTAAAATCTGTGTCTAGGCCTGTCACAATTTTTACATAGTGTTAATTAATCAGAATAATTGGGATGAATTCAGATAATACATGTATCTATATGAAAATATTTGGCTGAAAATAAAAGAAATAGCATATTTTATCAGTATCCTGTTGTTGTTTACCATTATTTAACTGGTACTTTCTAATAACGTTATCTCCCTACATCTCATTTTTCTTCTAGTTCATTGGAGAAATAGCATCCAGTCATTTATTTGGAATATTATTACTTGGTTGAATATTTCAGTAATGGTCTTTGTCTGTTAAATTACTCTCATTCTTTCATACATGCCATGACTGAGTTTTATTAATAAAAGTAAACAGAAATATAAATAATTTAATATATATATTTAGTGTTCTAAAATTCTCCATTAGGTTATATATCTATAATTAAACTATACTTAAAAAGGTAAAAGAATAAATGATAATATCAGTAATGACAAGTATTTATATGACAATTAATCATCAGTTGACATTTCAATATTGTCACAGCTCTATCTGTATCAAGTAGACAATTTAATGCTGTTTAATCTTCAATTACGATTTTCTAAGGAATACCTTTACTGCAGAGTTTGATGTTTGCAATTTATGAACTATGATTTAATTTGGTGATTGTTCTTTAAAATTAGATAGGCCTATTGTAGATTTAATTTAAGT
Source organism: Siphamia roseigaster (assembly GCA_029814505.1). NCBI lineage: Eukaryota > Metazoa > Chordata > Actinopteri > Kurtiformes > Apogonidae > Siphamia > Siphamia roseigaster. Next base: position 36,200,995 of record JAPTYR010000031.1, on the reverse strand, counting down.
TTAACAGTACTCAGTTTTACCATCCAACTGCAAAAATCAAAACCTTTATCAACTTTTTTTGCTTAATTCAAGCAACAACAACAAAAAAAAAAAATCTGTCAATGGAACAAATAAAAATTATCTTGGTAAGATTTTTTTTTTTAAAATAAGATTTATTGTCTGAAAATAAGTTCTTATATCTCACTGAAGAGTTACTCTTTAGGTGATTATGTCTGATTTTAAGTGTGATAAGATATTTTGACAAGAAATGATAAAAATACTCTGGGTAAGATTTTGATTTTAGGACTTTTTTTTTTTTAATCCTGTATTGGGAATGTTAAAAATTGGTCTTATCAGTGATGACAATTGTATCTTCTTTCATGTCCTGTAGGTTCTTCGGACACTTCAGCTATCGATCAGAATGGCAGCTGATCAAGATCGACTACAAGGGCATCTTTAGTCGGAGATGTATGGATGGAGATTATCAGACCTGGCACCTTCACAACAAGGTGAGAGGAATATTGAACATTATTGATTTATCGTCAACATAAAGAGACATATGTTGCCACTGTAAACACCTGACACCCGTGTTAATACAAAAAGAGTTCAACAGAATTATGCTTTTCTTTTTTCTGACTGTCCTTTCAATTTAGTGACAAATAAATCTAACTTTTCTCCTTGTATTATAGGGAGAAATGTGTGTGATGGGTGAGAAACAGGTCTTTATGAAGCGCAGACCAGGCAACCGTTGCATGCTGGCCCAGGACTATTCCAGGATCTATTCCTCTGAGCCGTGTGTCTGCACAGCCTATGACTTTGAATGGTAATGTCTTATCTGAACTTTCCGAAAGAGAAAACAACTCAAACTTTTATCTGCAGTGATATTTAATTTTCCTCCATTACATCTTTTTCTTCTATGAACAGCTAATGCGATTGTATTGCTTGTGGACGTTCGCAATTAACAACATAAGTATTACCTTGCAGATTCATATGCTTTAATATTCATCTTAAATTGCATTTTACTAGATAACCACTGGATGTAATTATAGTTTGGAAATTGTAGATGAGACTTGGAAACTTTTCATCCTGATGCTGTAAATTTGCATAATGTTAAGTGTCTTTTTGGAATTCAATTAATAATGAATCCCTAAATTAATTTTAAATATCTTTTATCCATCTGTCTAAAATTCTGTTTGATGTTGGTTGTCTGACAATCATTTCTCTAGT
>JAPTYR010000031.1:35294644-35313313 GCA_029814505.1 Siphamia roseigaster | reverse complement strand
AGGTAACGTACATCCACGTACTTTGAAATATAAACAGAGTTGGTGCAGGCTGAATGCTGGGAGGAGTTTGTGTCACAGTGGTGCAGGTTAAGGCTTTTAATATATAGGTTACCATATTAAGATTCTACACAAGGAAAATAACATTTTACCATTATTTTTTGGTTCATTTTCACATTTATTGTTTAATTACAGCTATTTTTACTTCTTAACAGCAGAATGGTTGTTTTGGTGCCTTTTGGTGTTACGCAATTTCATGACGTATATGAGGCGCCCCTTGACATTCTACTGTCTTTATTATGAGTTTGGCTGAATCACATTTTGATACCGGACCCAAAATGGAAGGAGGGGGGGTAAGAAAGGTGGGGGGATTAATTAATTTAGCAAATTAATGTCTTTTTAGTATCACATAAAAATTGCTGAGAAAAGTCCTCACCTTGAGGTATTTTCATTTCATTGAGGTAAATCAAAAGATTGATATACAGCAAAAACATTTCTTTATAAAGGCACATTGGGCTGGTTTACGTAGCAGTTTTTATTCCTGTTTAATTTAGAAAAAAGGTTAATTCCTCTTTAAAGTACTTATGTCACATGAATAACTATGTAAAATGGATATAGATATCATATACAAAATAGGACTCTGAAGTTGTTTGTAGACCCAAATACTGAAAAATGAAGTTTGTACAGCTTTTTAAAGTATGCATTTCGTGGCACGCTCAGCCCAAGCACAGTCAGCTTCTGTGAAACTGGTCACGTCAGTCCGTGACGTCGCGGCAGTAACACCACTCAATCACATGCTCACTAAACAACAGCAACAACCCGACTAGAGCGATATGGATATGGAAGAAATCAAGCATTTTTCAGACGTCCCTCCCTCCCCCAGCAGCAAGGCCGGTGGGCAGGGACATTTTTTTTCCCTTTTCCTAAGTCCACAGCGGAGAACCGGGCCGTGCATGCACCCATCCCTACCTCCCACCCCAGCAGCAGGGACGGTGGGCAGGGAGACACTTTTTTTTTTTTTTTTTTCGAAGACCACATTAGAGCCTTGGTATTACCAGTTCCCCCCAGTGGAGGGGAAGAGATGGTAAGACACAGCCAGAGGCTCGCTGAGAAGTGTGTTTAGGAAATTTTCTAACAATACAAAAGGCGTTCAATAGACCTCTTTATGGCCTATGTCACTGTGACATCACCATACTGACTGGAGGCAGAACACTGGAAGAAGAAGTTGTTATAAAGGAGAGAAAATGTTGTCGTGGTGTGTTTTTGGGTGCCAAAACCGCAAGACCCAAAACTCTGACTTGAAATTTTTATACCAGCCGCTGCAAGCCAAAACAATTGTAGACGGCTTTGGCTGAACACAATTAGATCAAAGGATTGAACCACAACAAGCATCAGCCCACACTTCATATCAGGTAAAGTTGATCTGATCTGTAATGAATCAGCAGTTTCAGCCAAATAACGTTACGGTTGAGGTTAAATTATGACTGAAATAACATTAAGTTAATGTTTAACTAAAAAATTTAGTTACTTAGTTAAATTATTATTATTTAGTTATTTTTGGAAGACAGTATGAACCTTTACAAGACTAAGTTGATGTTTATTTTGGGGATTCGTGTTACGTTTAAATGTTAATGCTAACTGCTAGCTAACTCAAAGTTGTACAGGCAGAAGCTGTGCTTCATTAGCCTTAGCCCTCACGGTGGTTCTGCTAACTTCTTGTAACGTAATTATAGCCATTAACGATTTATAGGCCTTCAGTTTTTATTCATATAGACACCAGGTCTCTATGAGGTAAGCGTGAATATCTGTCCACTGCACAGTGGGCAGCTGTGTCAGATACTCCATTCGGTCAGTGATTGTGTACAGGTCGGGGGATTATCCCCATCAGCCACAGTTAACTTTTTAAAATAACATTTGTGGTCTTGGAAGTGAAGTGTACTCGCATATCCACTAAAATGTTGGCTTTCCTCATCCATCTCAGCAAAAACACTTCACTAAAACATGCTAATCAGCACTGACAAGCAAGGGAGTTCCAGATCTTCTTTCTCCGGTGAAACCCCGCCCACTACAATACATCACATTGTTTACAAACTGTGAAAGGGTCTATACATGTGTATTGCCTGTGCAGGCTTGCTTGTGTAACTGTACTGATGTCATTTCCGGTTGGTGTCGGGTCGTGGAAGTGGGTGCGAGTTATTGTTATTTATATGGCTCTATAGCGGGACATTCAAAATTCATTTTTTACAAGCGATCCGAGCACATTTAGTGTGAACGCGTATGGTAATTGTATAATACTACCGTTGTTCAGTCAAAAGAAAAACATACTGGGGTACCATGAGCACTTTAAGATGACCATGAAGACACTCAATTCCAGTTGAAAATGACTACTCCGAATTAAAATTAAGTCACTGGTTTATTCCACTCTTAATTCCGATTTCAATAATTCCTCTGACATGGAAACAGTTAATTCCTCTTTAACATTATTCCTGTCATTCTGCGCATGCTCTTGGTCTTGTCGTGATGATGCACATATTCTACACTTTCAGCGTTAGTGTAGGGACATTTTCCGAGATGGCTGACCAGAGCAAGCGTTGGACTCAGGTTGAAGTGAAGTATTCTGATTGTCTTCAGACAGTCAAAATGAATTAGTATGTTGATTTGGTCGAGCTGCTGCTTCATAATTATTACAAAAATGAATGCAAAAATCGTATGTACTATCTGACCTTTCATGTTGCTAATTAAATTGAGAGCAAAGCAGGGACTGGACACGATCATTTTTTTCCAGTAGGTATGAAGATGTCACGGGGGTGTTCTGTCCAATCAGAACCCTCTGTAACCCCAGTTCTTAAAGCTGAATTAACTAAAGTGGAATACACCCGTTTCCCATGGAAACATTTGTGCATTCATGTAAACACAAAGAAAATAGCTTTAATTCCAAATTATTTTATTCAGAATAAATAATTATGAATTAAAAACCATCACGGAAAGGTAGCGATAGTTTTTGCCAGACTCGAACAGACACAATCATTTCCATTTATATTCTTTGTATTTCAGACTAGTCCCAAATGCTGCCTGCAACCTTTAGTTTCCACCAGTAGGGGAATATTGTCCTGTTCTTTTGTCAATCTGCAAATAATTAGAAAATAAAAATAAAATAAAACATCAGATCCATATAAAGTGCTGCAAGTTAACACATCCAAAAACAGTAAGAACACTTTTCTGATCAGAAAGTATTCAACACTGAACTTGTTGCTTTTCCTGTGCTTCAGATAATGTTAAATAAAGTGCTATAAGCTAACATCAAAAAGGTAACTCGCCTACAGAAACAGTAAAGTTAGATATTAAAGATGAGATTCATGCAATTAAGAAAAATAAGGCTCTAAATATGGCTGTAATTAACACGACAATTTGACACACCTATGCTCAATATGAACTTTCTCTACCTCCTTACAAAAACATACATTTTCAGTCAAAGGATAATAAAAACACTGTATGCCAATCTCTAGGGTCTCCTTTTTTTGTCACCTAATTTTATTCATCATTCTTATCATACAGAACACAGACAACAAAACATAGACAACAATCAGCAACAAATAATGGTCACTATCTAATAGTAATGATAATTTAGGCTACAGTTATGAAACGGCAATCAAATTACCTAATTAATTATACTTTTTAAGCAGTAGATTATATAGCATTTCACAGGACTATGAGACAGACCACACATTAATGGTATTTCAAAAAATCCCTCTGCCCTATTATAATGTGAAGTTCAGCTTGCAGCCTCAGCATAAATGTTAATCTCTCCATTTTGTGAATTCCATTAATAACTTTCAACCAGTCCTCCAGCACTGGGGCATCAAGTTGAAGCCATTTACATGTGACTGTTTTTTTGTTGTTGCAGCAATAAAGATTTTAGAAGGTATTTATCACTTATTGTCAAATTTCTGGGGCTCTTTATTCATAACAACTTTATTGTGTCAACATACCTGTTTATAATTATTATTATTATAATGTGACTTAACATGCCCTCTGCACCACTATACTTGTTAAGAGAGTTAATATAAAAACATTTGCTGAACTTTCTTGACCCCTATATAGAACAAAAGCACAGTCATCGAAAAATTATTAGATTGCCCTTGTTTTCTTCAATTTCATGTTCATTTTAAATCCTGGTACAACTACAGGTACATTTGTTTGACAAATATAACAAAAAGAGCTCATAAGAGTTTCATTTCAGAACAAATATCTACCCATTTCCCAAGGTTTTCTTGATAATAACCAAAATTATTTCTGTTCTTACATCAATATCTATGGCACTGTACTGACAAAAACAGTGCTTTTATTCATTCCATGTTTTCTTTTCTGTTTTAGTCACATGATACACACAGGAATCAGGACTGCATTGCATAATCATTGTTTCTGGCGACTTTTGATGGGCTAATAATTTTTTCCACGACTGTATATTCAAAAGAGCAGATCCATTCTGTTCTCACCTGAAAGAAGAGGTATGACATAACAGCGTCATCAAGAACAGGGCTTTCTGACCCCTTGGTGACCCCATATCGATACGCTCGCGATGCTCCACCGCTGTACCAGCCAGGGAAGTAGTACCTATTAAAAACAGTAACAAAGACGGTAGTGAGAAGGGGATTTACCATTTACATGTAGTCATTTCAATCTGGCAAATTAAGGTTGAACTCTAACAACTGCTACCTTATTCTAAAAAACACATCCTCTGAGGCCGATTCGTCCAGGTGGAAGATGTAGTTGGGTGAGAACCACAAGCGGTCTCGCTCTCGGAAGACACCAAAAAGGCTGCAGTACAGAGGTGATACATCTAAAACAAAAACAAAAATAGTGGTTATGAAAAATCTTGTGCACATGCAGAATGGGATTTTATATTGATGCGTCTCACTATTTTTTACCGTTAATTCTCTCATATGAACTTTAATTCTTCCACTTTGACAGACGTGAGATGAAAAATCTGATATTTTTGCACGTATGAAAACTGCACAAGAAAAAAACCTAAACAACGAAGCCCAATTAGAGTACATTGATGATACTGTAAAAGCATTGTATACTTGGAATCACAGGATAATTACTCTATCATGATATGTCATTACTGTTTACTATGACTGAAGATTTTTGCCAGATTATGCCGCATTTCCACTCCATGGTATCAGCTCGACTCGGGTACCGCGTACTATTCCTTGAGAGTGTTCTCATACAGATACTATAGTACCTGGACGTCATTGAGAGGCATAGTGTAACTCCCACTTGGTAAACTCACTCGTTGCTCATTGCCCCATCAAGCTCACGCTGGATTTTTTCGTCAGCCACCAAAGATAAAAATGTTTTAACCTCCACGACCGACCACGATGTTGTTTTGCAGACTGACATTATTGCATTGCGGACTGAATTCACTGACCGCTCTGTTCACTGTAACTCCGAATCTAGTTTTTTAAAAACAGCGGGTTGCGCATTGATAATGTAATGAAGCAGACAACTCCATCAATCAGTGTCTACACTGTTTACAGGTCACGTTATAGTATTGGGAACCTTGGGAGCTTGGGAACCTTGGTGAAGGTGATTCCATGGTACCGGGTCATGGAAACACACCAAAGTGAGATGAGTCAAGTTGACCCAAGCTGATACTAGTGGAAAAGCGGCATTAGTCAATAGACAAACATCCCCAAGCTAAAGTAAGTAGCAAGTTAGTAACAGTACAAGACAGAAAGATGCTATGGTATGCAACTTTATATTAAACACAAGATTTTTTTCTAGATTCAAGAGTTAGTTTATTCATCCCTGAGAGGAAATTCAGTTTCTATGCTAATCTGACAAGCTCAGGTGCAGCCTGTAAGTGGAATAAAGAATTCTGACATAGTAAAAGTAACTCAGTCATATGTTTGTTCACAGACATCAGTTTATTAGCTGTAACTGACATTTTCTGAGGTACCCCTAGCTAATGTGGATTTTATAGCCAAGTGCATTTCTTAACTATTGTTCTGACAGTGAAAAAGCCAGAAAACATGGAATCAATAGATTTCAGACTGTGGAGCCAGGCTGGGTGAAGCCAATAGCCAATCACCTCGGAGCTCATAGCCCAAGTCCACTAGCCTCGTGCCCTGAGACCAGTTGTGTTCACATGTTGGGCTACTCGCCCCTCTGGGTTACACCCCCGTTCCTAAAAACGTCACTTGATACAGCCCATTTTCAACCAGGATAGGCGGGCAATTCAGTAGCATGATTTGTATATGACTATCAGACCAGCAACAGAACAGGAGTAAAACGTGTTTGTTATTTGATACAATAAAGAGGTTCATTTTACAACTGGTATGTCTGTGTTCATTTGCTGTAGTTCACTTTAAGATAGACACATTAAGACAGATAGCACACCCTTTTGTTTATGTGTACAGGGGTTGATGCCTATCATAATAAATAAAAGAGCTCATTACATGAGCCTATATCCTTATATGAGCTTATATCCTTACTTAAGATAGGCACACACTATGACATATAGCGCAACCTTTTATTTACTGTGATTGACTGCGCTAAGGATTGTGCATAATGTGGCAAAGTAATAAAAGCTTCTGATGTGTCTTAATATGCCCATAACAAAAGAGCCCATTAATAGAGTAAGCTACCATAAGTTTAATAACATGCACTTTACCGCTTTGTACTGTGCCCTTAGCTTCTTCAGTTTCTCCCAAACTTGCTGGGTTGTTCACTGAATGTCCAGCTTGGCCAGCTCGACCGCAATATGTCTCATTACCAGAGTTGGGCAAATAACTTTTAAAAAGCGATTAGTTATAGTTACTTTCCCAAAAAAAGTAATTGAATTAGTAATTGAATTACTCCTTCATGAATGTAATTAATTGCCAAGGAAACTAATTATTGCGTCACTTTTCTGAAAAACCTTCAAATATGTAAAAGAAAACTGATTTTTGAGCGTGTTTCATGGTTGCAGTTACATCAAGTAAAACACCAGACAGGTACTGTATAGAGTAGAACAGCATAGACAAGTACTTCATTTAACTTCATATTTAATGGTGTGAACAAAATCAAAGACATTATCCCTGAAACAAAACAGTTTCATCCTTTGTGGGTTCAACTGCTTCTTCTTCTTCTTCTAATCCTGTGATAAAATTCTCTGTCAGATGGAACTGATATTCCCACAAAAAGCTTCTATGGCAGGACTGTGGTGAGGCTGGGGGCCACCAGAGTCCGGCTTTTCCACCACATAAGGCGGTCTGTGTTTATAGGAAGAAGATACTCTTCCACCTCCACTTTTTTCAATCTCTCCTCCCTGATCCAGCGGTAAATGTCTTCAGTCAATCAGACTCATAACTCTTCCCTGAAGTTAGCTGCGCATAAAGCTGCATTCAAGTGAGTGGGGTGTGTTGAGGAAAACTCAAACTCATAAGGCGCTTTCCCACAGAATAGTTATAGGAACTTAGGTCTAGAAACTATATAATTCTTAGGGAACCTTTCAGTTTGCATTCCCACAAGGCAGTCGGAACCAGGGGAGGGGCCAGTGTGACGCTGACATCCGCAACAGTAATGTCTTCATTAAGCGGCAAATTCAATGCTGTTTCATGCTTAAAGCATCAAATACCGAACTCCCCAAGCATTTGTTTTTAATGTACAAGGTTTCCCTGGGCATCTTATTCTCACGAACAGGGCTTCTGACCCATTCGCAGTAATATGACACACTCAGAGCGACGAACCCGACGTGCCGGGTGTGAGGATGTGTTACCAAATTCAACATGGGGAAGAAGAAAACAGCGCTACTATAAGCTAGAATGGAGAACGAGGAGGCCACAGCGCTGATGTTCTGCATCATGGGAATGTTAATCATGGGCAGTTAAATACAGCGTCTAATGTCAAGAAATGACAATACGGCAAGATGTGGAAATAGGCGGGACCTGGGATCTCCCAATCACTAAACACCTCCGTTATATAGTTCCTATAGAACCAAAAAAAGACCCTCCCTGTGAGTAAGAATGAAAAAGGTTCTAGGAACTACGTAGTTCCTATGCTATGGGAACACGGGAAAAAAGTTCCAGGAACTACAAAAGGTTCCTACAGTAGGAAAGCACCTATAGATGTTATTAGTGGTTTCGGTGAAGGCAGCGTGGACACCTCAGACTCATGGGCACACAGGTGAAGCATGAAGGCATTGTGGGTACTTTTGATATAAGAACATCTCACAACAAATCGGCACTTATCATTCTCTTCATAGAGCGGTTCAAAAGACTCTACTCGTCCGCAAACGTCACATCATTCGTACGTGACTGAGCGAGCCATGACAGAAAACAGCGGTTCCATATCAGTGCATAGTAATGCGCCACATTTCACTGCTGGTAATGGCGTAATGTTTCAAGTGGTAATTATTAGATTGCCCGTTGATGAAAAAATAATGGTGTTACTAATGAGAATACCACCATTTTATTTTTGTAACACTGTTATTCACGACGCTGCTCATTACATCCTCGTTTCTGCAAACCCCATCAATTTTCTGCAAAACAGAGTCTTCTGCCCGGCGATCCATCTACTTGCTTCTTTACAGGTAGGCTAATACTCTGCCATCTTCACTTTATTTTGCCTAGTCCAAACCTCCACCCCTGCCTCTGACACCTATTGACTTATCGTTTTTTTGGGGCCAGAAATAGCAGGCCATTGGCCCCAAAATCCTGGCCTCAAGCCCCTGTCAGCACCTGGACCTAAAGATGTGACAGCACTTAGCTCCGGTAGGCGCCTGTTGGCTGGGCTTTGGCCTGATAGCCTGAAAGCGGCTAATACTGACTTCATCGTATATTTTTACAAATTACTGTCCTGGGGAGACACCACATTTGGTTTCTCAAACAGATTCATATTCTAATATACATAGGGGGAAAAAGTGTCTTGATTTTTCTGACATTGTACAGTCCTAGAGCAGAGCAACACTGTCACCAGACTTTAGAAAACTATCTGTTTTTAGTACCAACACAGTTGAACTAGAGGTCAATAAAGATTGTCCAAAATGTCAGTTGTGTTTTGTTTATCATCAACCACGCAGCATAAAATTCCAATAACATGCAGGTGATCCTTAACTCATTCCTACTTGATCTGTGTTTCATTACAAGTATGCATTAATTTATTTATGGACTGCTGGAGACAAATACCACCAAGCTACCAATGTTGCTTATCCTTAAAGGGGAACTACTATTTCAGTTCTTCTTCACTGGTTCTTTTTCGCTGGCATTTTTCTCAGCGGAGCGTCCCCATGCAGTTTCGTCATGCATATTTACTGTTGTAAAATTCACTATACACTATCCCCCTTCAATAATGTGCCTTTATTTTTAATGCAGCCTGTGATCAGAAGGGAAAAACTAGTGGTCAAATACACTACTGGAGCGGAGCAAAATGGAAAACTTTAGCCAGACATTGAAGTGTCGGACGTTTGTTTTCACTACACGTTACTCTTTAGGTCGGCAGCTAACATTAGCAGCTTGCTGACAGCAGCGACTAACCTCAGAACACCGGTTCACTTTATTTGAAATTGCTCTTGGGCTTTTGCACTGATGTTCCAGGGGTCTGAGTGCATAGTGATGTTGTGTTTTTTTGTTCTGTGTGATGGATGTTGTGATTCCATGGCATTTGAATTTCCCTATTTGGGGATTAATAAAGCAATCTATACCTATCTTAACCACACAGCAAAAGAGCTAACAGGCTAACAATCATCAACAACTCCCAACTGTCACTGTGTCCAGCCTCATTAGCGATTAGCACACCATTATCCCGAGTCTAACATTTACTGTACAACAGACAAGTATCATACAACACCAGTTAAGATGAAACATAAAGGCTAATTATTTTGCCAGTCGCTATTCATATGAAACCAATTAGACACGAGTCATATAATTAACTACAAACATCTGACAAAAACTAGATTCAACTGATAAAATTCTGTCTAGTAATATAAAAACACACTTATGAGGCAGACAAGGGGCAATCTAGTAAACAAAACATGCACCTACAGGACACAAACAAGTGGGATTACTAACAAGCATGCACTAGCCAAAAAGCATCCAGGCACCATTCATAAAATAAGTTCATGAATGAATAAACACTGTTACAATCAGTAGCATCACCAATACCATAAATCCACTGAAACATAGATTATAGATGATTTATCTGAGCCATCTCTGCAATTATAAACCAGATTTTTGACAAGATCGAAGTGTTCAGGACATGACTGAGAAGTTGGAAGTGGCAGAATCAGCCCTAGAGGCACTCATGGGTGGACAGAGGGCTTCCATTCAACTCATAACAAGCCATTTAATTATCAGAATGACTGAAACAGTTTAATTGAGGTAAAAATGTTATCAAGTTCTGCTTTAAATAAACTAAAGACAGCGAGAGTAGCTGTATACAAAAGGATAACCATGATTGAAAACCCGATAATTTTTCTGTTGATGGGCTTCACTGTGTCCTCTTGATAACCTTATCTTGAGACCTATGCCCTGAGTTACAGCAAAACACACAGATGGGGGTGCTTTATGCAGGCGCACACAGCTTGAGTACTTACTGCAGGCCTTCGCTGCATCGATACACAGCTCTTCAGCCACATAGTCACCAGGTGGGTAGCTGAGGATGCTGCATTCAGATGCTCCTGGGCTGCTGTGGTACAAGTGAAGCCTAAGAACAGCAGCGGCAGCAGTAGGTCTTGTGTCAAGAGTTTCCCGATGGGCAGTCCCATTCTGGTGCACCGCAGGGCATGTGTCAGTCACGGTGTCCATGACTGACAGGGAGGCCATCAGCAACGCACAACCTTTAATAAATTAAATGTGAAATTGTAGCAGAGGAAAGAAAGAATGATGGCTACTTCTTTTAAAAGAGCCTATCCAAATTAATGTGATGTCCAGACCGCTTACATCGTCTCTACGGTTGCATAAACTGTTATCAAAATTCATGTCTTACATAAAGCTGCAGTACAGAGGGTACCATTGTCTGAAGAAAAAAAGTTACAAAATTTGTAAATCTAATAAAAACAGGGTGACTCCAAACTGGAAGGTTATGTCAGATAAAGTAAAGGAAATTGTCCTGCAGTTTACTGAAACATTTGGACTCTGAGACCTGATGCTTTAAAACACACATTACACATTTACTTGCTGTTAAACGTAACACACCACAGCAAAATAAACATACTTTCCTATTCAGACAGCTATTAGTATTCTATGATTCAATCTAAATTCGCCTCTTCTCACCAAAGATGGCGGATATTGGAAAGAAAAGGTACATTTTTCCTTTACCTAAGCATTGCCTCAATGGACTGGGTTAACTGTTTACATGCACTACATGACATGAATTTAACTACTCAAAGAAAATCCTGATTTAAGTGTTAAAAGGTAAACAAGACTCACTCCCTCTTTCTTTTGAAGGCACTATGCTTTGTAATTGACTATATATTTAGCAATGTTAGTTACAAAATGGGAAATTGTACATAAATGCTAAATGAGACTGGCTAATTAATCTATGCCAACAGGTCATTTAACAAATTATTATTATTGGCAAACACCGGCTCTGGTAGCAGCTGATGGTTTATATGAGGAGTTATACTCCTCGTATTATATAACGATAGCCTGGTGAGAAAATACGAGTGAACGGGGGGGGGGGGGGCATTTTTTTAGAATTTAATTTCAGGCTGATGACCTGCTTTGTTTTGATGTTAATTCATTTAAATGTATTTGTTTAGAGAAATATTCCTTGCTGTGACTTGCATTTCACTCTGCAATGCAGCTTCTATTAAAGTAAAATACAGTCAATGATTTTTCTTTCAAAGGCCACAATGCCTGATTATGGGAGCATTCACCCATTTTTCTGCTCCAAACTATTGTTATATTATATCTAATGACTTCTAAAATAAGAAAACAGTTAAGGTTGGAAATGACATCTTTGATAAGTACTGTAATTAGTACTTCACTAACTGGCAATTTTAATGCAACATAAATTCACATATGGTTCACCAAAGACATATGGGAGAAATTTTAAGGTACCTTATAACATAAACTGTTGAATAATTGTGTCATAAGTAAAGATGTGTTTCAAACTGATCAACACAAACAACTTGATTTTTCCCCCCTTTGAAATGCAGAAATCTTCTCTTCAAATATGCTTAACATTAAGCTCGATGTGAAAAATTAAAACTCATAGCATAAAAAACTCCAAGATTAATCTCAGCATTACCTGCAGTTAAGTATTTTGCTTTTTACTACTTCTCAAATGTAATGATTTCATTTTACAATAAACCACAAGTGGGGAAAACCAGTGAATAATCACATTTGAGGAAGCGAAAATTGTCGAAGATCAGCATATTTTAAGACAAGGTCTTCCTCAACAGTCATCACATTCATTGTCAGTTATATTTTATCAATTAATATATCAATTAGCCACTAATGCAGGGTGGACGGGTGGGAAGAATGCATTATTTTAGTAAATGTCGACACCCATAAAACACAGAAGGACAATGATCCTGATGTATTACCTTCATTTTGTCACGCTATCATGTCAAACACTGCGAGCTGCCACTATTTCAAACACGATCCTACCATAAATGTTGCAAATAATATTGAATGCATATTTCAAGTACACAAATCTATCTGTCAAAAATGTATTTAACACTTAGAAATTGAACAATGGGCAGATGCATGACTGTGAATCTAAAAGTCAAATTACAGAAGTGTTACGTATGCCTGACGCAGTCTCTTCTGGCCAGATCAACACCCAAGTTGTTAAAAGAAATTACCAATCCTAAATCAAACGAAAAATGTCTGAATTCAAATGTATAAATACATATTTGGAGAAAAAAAAAACTACTCAAGGCCGTCTACTTGATACCATTAGCATCAACAGATAAACTTAACACCAGCAGCCTCACACACCCACCCGTGCACATTAACGATAAGTGCAATAATAATAAAAGGATTAATATTTTCATAAATTTCATGAGCTAATATTGGGGGCTGAATATTGCAGGCATTGGGATATAAGCTAGGTGCAGCTGTCAGCCCATAATAAATGTCCACAAACACTTACTTTGCTAGATGAGCCAGACGTGCAGCTTGCTAGCTAGCTCGCTGCTAGCTTTCTAGGCCGACGACGCAGCCAGGACGACAGATAGTTTGCAGCTACGTCCAGACAGCGCTGCTTCGGCTCTGGAAGATACCTGCTTATACTGGCCCTGAATAAATGACGATTTACTTAGGGTCGATATCCATGTGGAGGTATTCTTCTTTCCATTTCGCACTCACCTTGCTAACCTGCTACACAGCTACTTGTGCTAAGCCCACAGGTGCCCATCTCACTCCAGAGGAACTTTAGTCGTCTATCTTATCGTCAATCTTGCAACTTAAGCTAAAGCTAGCTAAAAACCACCGCGTTCTCGATTTAAAAATGGCCCAAAAACAAGAGCCATTAATTTACAGGCGAGTCTTATGATGACGAATAGTGCCTCTCGGGTTGTACGACGTGACTGACATTATTGACAACTTGTCAATTAAACAGCTTTAACTCTTGACAAGGTTGCTAGCTAGTTTGCCAATGGACGGTAAAGCGCAGCCAAAGCTTCCAGTCACAGTCAGTCAACAAACCAGCCTCTCCCTGGCCTCTCCCACCCAACCAATGATGCCTTCAGGGTCACACTGTACATTACGGACTTCCTCACGTGGTTAAATATCACAAGTATTATAACCATCCACTGAATTTAATAATAATAATAATAATAATAATAATAAGTTTTCTACTATCTATTAACCCACAAAGACCCAAACAGCCACTGGTGCCCGGAATCATCTACCAATATAAAATGATTAATATTAATAACGGCTGATCCACTATTCTTAATCAATACATGTAAATTATTAATGTAAAATATACTTATTCATCTTTTCATGGTCATCAGATGAGATCCATTTGGACGTTGAGAGGCTCAGTTACCATGGAAACATAGTCATCTTCTACAACATTGATTCACTAGTAAAAAAAAAATGCATTAATTAACATGGTATTCATTAACACAGCATTAATTTTCACTGTTATGCGGATGACACACAGCTTTATTTGTCAATTAAACCTAATCAGACCTGGCAAGTGGATCGATTAAGTGCCTGTATCCGAGACATAAAGACTTGGATGAGTGCCAATTATCTTTTACTGAACCCTGAAAAAACTGAAGTTATTAGGCCCTAAAAATGTGAGAGACTCCCTAACTGACCAGATAGTCACCCTGGACAGCATTAGTGTAGCCTTCAGTTCCACAGTTAGTACTTAGGAGTTCTATTTGACCCAGATCTGTCATTTAAAGCACACATTAACCAAGTCTCTAGAACCGCCTTTTTCCACTTACACAACATAGCCAAAATTGGAAATATTCTGTCTAAAAATGATGCAGAAAAACTAATTCATGCATTTGTTGCATCTAGATTAGATTATTGTAACTCCTTACTCGCAGCATGTCCTAAAAATACCCTAAAAAGCTTCCAATTGGTTCAGAATGTAGCAGCAAGACTATTAACAGGTTCAAATAGAAGAGAACACATCACCCCTGTGCTCCGAGCCCTTCACTGGTTTCCAATCGAGTTTAGAATTAGATTTAAAATCCTCCTACTTATATTTAAAACTATACGTGGTATGGACCCCACTTATCTTATGGATGATCTGGTACCATACCAGCCAAATAGAACCCTTCGCTCTCAGAATGCAGGCCTACTGGTCGTTCCCAAGGTCCCAAGGTAAAAGTACAGTAGGAGCTAGAGCCTGTAGTTACCAAGCTCCTGTCTTATAGAATCAACTCCCTGCTAATATTAAGGAGGCAAACACAGTCTCTACATTTAAGACTAGGCTGAAAATGTTCCTTTTTTTAGAAAGCCTATGGTCAGGTTAGTTAGAAACAGATTGGTTATTTAAAACAAAGTGAAGCTACAGTTCAGTCTTGGCTGCCCTAGGAGCTATAATGCTGGGGGAAGTACAGCCATGGACTCCTATCACCTGTGTCTCTCTCTTTCGTCTGTATTTATAATCTTTTATTTCTTATACCTTTATTTATTTCCTCCTCTGGGGGGAGTGATGTTTTTTCTGCGCTGACTGCTTGGGGAACCACGGAATACGGGATCTTCAATGGATCGGCTGTGTCCTGGCCTGCGGCCCAAGAACTTCCCCCGCAGTCACCTGACTGATAGATGACCCTGCCCACCTTCCATCCTCACAGACTGTATTTACATTTGTATATGGACGTTCATCTATAGCCTGTCTGTCCTTGGGAGTAGGATCTCTCCTCATTGTGGTTCTCCCCAAGGTTTCTCCTTTTTCCCACTGGGTTTTGGAGTTGTTCCTGCCGCGATGGAGGGTCTAAGGACAGGGGATGCTTGGGACAATTTGTCTTTGTGATTTCTGTATTTTTCCATTGACTATTTTGCAGGTTAACTCTGTAAAGCCCTTTGAGGCAACCTTGTTGTGATTTAGGGCTCTACAAATAAAATTGAATTGAATTTTTCATTCTGGTACTTATTTGTGATTATTTATTACGTTTTTGTCCATTTTCTTGCTTTGGGAGGGCCGTGGCTCAGTTGGTAGAGCGGGTTGTCCAATAACCAAGGACACAATCCGTTGTGTCCTTGGGCAAGACACTTCACCCTCCTTGCCTCCAGTGCCACTCACACCGGCGTATGGATGCGTATGAATGTTTGGGGGTGGTCAGAGGGGCTGTAGGTGAAAATTGTCAGTCTGCCCCATTGCAGCTATGGCTACAAAATGTAGTTCACCACCACAAGAGGGAGAATGTGAGAGTGAATGAATAATGTAAAATGCTTTGGGTGCCTTGAAAAGCGCTATAGAATTCTAATCCAGTATTATTATTATTATTTTCAGACTTTACTGATTTTGGCTCATTTTGTTAATTTTTCACAAATTGCGCTGCTTATTTTTTGTCTCTACTTATTTTAGACTTATGCTTTTCAATTGTTTCCCTTAATTTGTGAAATTTTTAACTCCTTTTTATTATTATTATCAATATTATTATTATAGCCTATATGCACGCATCACTTCTGCGTTCTGTTTCAGACGACATTACAACTTCCAGTGCGGTTCGGACACAGCTTTGTTTACAGAACATGACAGACTCTTCAGACTTAACCCATTGTTAACTTGAACTTCCCAATGTATCGGTCAATGATGTGCAACGATTTGTCAGAATATCATGCACATGCATATCGGGGGAGTGTTAACAAACAAGCAAGTGGTACCAGCCACAATAAATCCCACCCCTTGCAAACATATTTATCTTTCAATGGACATCTCCTCTCAAAAATAGTTTGACTTTTTAAGGTAATTCACAGTCAAAGGTCAAGAGGCCATTTTAAAGTCTAGGTCAGGTTTCCTATCTGTCAACAACAGTAACTAAGGTGGATTATAACAATGAAAACCTGTTACAGTACATTTGAGTTTTTAGGTATTGACCCGGTGACCTCTAATCTCTTGGGTCAACAATAGGTCAATATCTATACACACAAGATGCAGAATTGAAAGACCAGCATTTTGCTGCTCACTGGAAGTCAGTAAGATAAAGAGTTCAAAAGTTATATCCAAAATTTTTATTTTGACCTTTATTCTGAGAGCAGTGTTTCCCAACAGTATGGCGTGGCACATCAGTGTGCCATGCGATACCATCAGGTGTGCCATGGAAGATTATCTAATTTCATCTTCTTGGTTGTGTAAGTGAGCAGAGCACACACCACTGATCCACTGAGGTGCTGCTGAGGAAGATTTGGGTTTGTCTTCAATTCCTGCAAAAATATCAGCTTTGTGTTGACCTAAACAGTCCCAGGTTTCACAGTGAAGAAGGACATCCAGACTTGCATTATATTTCAATAAAAATACTTTTCATTACATTTTTGTTTGCTGGTGTGCCTTGTGATGTTTCTAATGTAAAATATGTACCGTAGCTCAAAATGGTTGAGAAACACTGACCAGAGTGTGAATGACAGCAGAGGAACGTCTGCGGTAAAGACAGTGAAATGGATGAAAACTCCAGCGGTAGTGGTGGAATCATCCACCTGAAAGTTTCACATTCAGCGGTGTTCATCTAATGTCGGTCTTCTTCTGTCATCCAGATGCAAGTGTCTTTTTACTTTCACTTTTCTCTCTTTATCTCTTCTTCTCCTTTTCTCTATTTTTGCCAGTGAGGGTACTTAACTTTTAACCAAGAATCAAAAATCTCAACCTCTCCAAAAATGTTGTATAAAAAAATTCCATTGTACCAGCTGGGAAGTTTCATTACACTGTAAACTTTCACAGATCAGCTGATGTTGCTTAGCAACCAGCTTTACTGTGGCGCTGCCGCCACCAAACATTTCATTCAAAACGATTATCACAATTATCAATAAACGTCCACAAAAGAAAGTTTGCGACAGACGTGGAATGAACGCAACAGTATGTTGTTGATAGTCAAACCGAGTTTTGACAACTACGATGCTACATTACTGTCCTTTTTGTCGAATATTAATTTGCTGATGGCGATTGTTCCACCAATCCTTAAATTTGTGAGACAAAGCCTGCAGCTGTCACTCTCAGCCATTTTCTCTGAGCTCGCTGGTAGCGAATGGTTTATTTACCTCATACCCAACTTCCTGTAAAGCGTCATATGATTCTAGCTTCACGCAGTCTGGCACATAACGACTGTCAACGATTGGGTGAGAGCAGGTCCAATTGTTTCAAACCAGAGCTGAATTCACTCCTCCCACCCAATAATTGCTTCAGGGCACAGTGTAACCAGACCCTCAAGTACGAATGGAAGAAGTAGAGAGGGGCGGACCATGTCAGGCTAGTAGAAACACTACCTCATGATAAATAACGTTTATACAGAAACTTCTAACGGAGGCTTGTGTCTCAGAAGGTCACCTTTCTTGTCTCTCTTGTCCCTTTTTTTTATCTTAGTTTTAGTTTTTTCCCTCTTCCTTCATTTTCTTTCCTTTTTTCTTTTTTTCCGTTTACCACATTTTTTCTTCTTTTTTGTCTTTTCTCTCTTGTTGTTTTTTCTTTTACTTTTCTCCCTTTTCTCTCCCCTCCCTGCAGAATTGATGCGGCATAACCACCACAGAAGAAGAATACTGCTGATTGCACCTGCGCACCCGCCAACTCCAGTGGTGAAGACAAATCAATGCGCCCAGCCTCACTATAGTTCCAACTTTTAATCTGCTTCAAAAAGCTTGTTTGCTCTGAATTTTTTTTCCCCTTGCTGTCCGAGGAGAGCAGACATGATTCTCAGCTGTCCCTACTTTATCTCTTTCTCCTCTGCTTCTGCTGTGTCTCATCTTCTTTTTGACTTTTCTTGGATATCCTGCCTGCTGAGCTCACAAACATCATGGAATTGATCAGTTGGTTACCCAGTGCGATTGGCAAGATTTTTCACCCAAAACCGAAGCCTGGAGAGCCTGCCTACCCTGATGGACTGTCACAGCTGGCTATCATGGACGCTGGAAACAGGTAGATGGTAGCATGCATGATGCCTGTTCTATTGGAGGAGGACGTGTGGATTTTTACACATAATGGATTTCTGACCTTCTAAGACCCCGTTCAGACTAGGCTTTTCAAAATCCGGATTAATCCCCTAAATCTGGTTTATTTTAGCCA